>CP092883.1:17867570-17888076 GCA_030710605.1 Cordylochernes scorpioides | reverse complement strand
TTTTTTGTGAGCTTGTTACTGTTCTCCCCTCCTCCTTTTTCATCTGGGCTGGGACCGCAAGGCGGATATTATTTTAATCTGAGTGAATAAAATTCACTGTAGGTAAATAGCAAATAAATTCATAGAAAAACAAAAAATTTTATTAAAAATCATCCTTTAAAGAAATCTTAATGGAGGTTCACTTCAGCTAGAACGATATTTAGCGTGCATTCGAAATTCAATCTTCCAAAAGGTGTCTTTCCTGTTCTGTATGTTATTAATATTATTTCAAATAGAGCGCACAGAATGTTACTCTTAAAGAAACCACATTCTTAGGCCAGTAACACCGGCCACTTATTTTAGGCCTAAATTGTCCTACAGTAAACAAAATTACGTGCAACAATGCACTGATATTTGCGATGCATTTTAAGCATGGTGCGTATATGCTAAATTACAGCCGCTGTGCCCCACGTGAAAATGTAATTGTATGTATAGCGATAAAACTTGTATATAAACAAGAATTCTCTATGGGAATAAAAGTACAAATGTGATATTGTACTGGGATAATTAAGAAAGAAAAAATGCTCCCATGGCCCCCGATTCTTGCAAAAGTCCAACCCCACCAGCGAGTGCAAGTAACCAACGGGGCTCTGGCACATTTGTAAGTGCAAAGTCGAACTGCTTTTCACATGTGTAGACATGTGGGTGCACTTACAGTTAAAGCAGTCGCTAACTACCCACATGGTTATCATGGCCTGTTACCATGTGTACTAGGAATTAGCAACAAAAAAAAAGAAAAGAAAAAAGGCAACTACTATCGTGCAACTGAAAGTTGCTGATGGCTTGCACCATCTAATTGTCGTTGAGGTACAGCTTTGCACCCGCGCTGACGAGGGCCAACAGCCCAAAACGTGTCCGTTGGTTAGCTTTTCTTTATTATCAAGAATGGGTATTTGGCCAATTTCTGGAATAATTAAAAAATCAACAAAGTTGATATTTTATTCCAATAGATGGCGCAAGTCATCAGTAACTTTTTCAGTTACACGATAAGGAGATGCCTTTTTTTTTCATCCTAAGAATTCTATTGTCGAAATTTAATAGAAAAAAGAAAAAATCAGTCGAAATATCGTAGGTGTCGAATTAACGTTTTTTTTTAATAGGATGGAGGTCAGGACATGAAAACATGGTCGAATATCGCAAGTGTTTGAATTAACAAGAGTTATACTGACTAGATATTTATATAAAAGTGCATAATTGTAGTGGGAAGTAAGTGAATAAATTTTGGGGGAAAAATAAAGCTAAAAAATATTTTAAAATTATGATATTAGGTCGCGCACTGACCCCTCCGGATTCTTCACGACGGAACGCTTCCTCCGTCGTGGATCACCTGTCCCGGGCTCCCTTTGCTTCCCTTCTGCAGCTCTAACCCTGCGTCCACCCAAAGACCCTCCTAAACATATTTTATGATGCACTAGCGCCATCTGTTATCAAAATTCAAAATTATTTTAAAGGCGTAAGATTCTTTCTTAAAATAAACAATTTCTACTGCCCTTACTGCAATGGAAAAATTAAACTGGCAAAACCGTTGGGAGGGTTCACCACTGATGAGCCAGCCCTCCAGTAATTTTTACATTGCAGTAAGGGCAGTAAAATTGTTTATTTTCAGAAAGAATCTTACGCCTTTAAAACAATATTTTAAATAAATTATTTATTGTGCTTTTTTATGTGCATCTAGCTAATCAATCTCAAAAGAAAGGTATGTTTTATTTCTCTGCAAGTTATTTCAAATAGCCTAATGTTACTCTCCAAGCCACCTCATTGTTTACATCGATGACTAGCGGCGCGCATAGGTTGGTTATCGAACCAACAGCGCCTAAATCGTCCACGTGAAAACTAAAAATCGTGCGCGACTTTATGGGGCGACATCGGCGCTTGCATTTGCGTCGCCTCATTGTAGCACTATTAGGCAGAATGCCCATGCACAAAATACTGCTGCCAAAGTAGCAGCGTTATGAAGTATTACATTTTCAACAATAAAATTGTACAAGGTATGTCCCATAAGTTCCCGGACTGGGGTCCAAAAAAAAAAAAAAAAAAAGGTGAGATATTTAAAAAAAAAATTATAAAAACTTTTCAAAGTAATATCCCCTTGCTTCAACGCACCAGCGCCATCGTTTCTCCCAATTGTCGAAACAGTTTTTATAGGCCTCTTTGGAATGTTCTTCAATGCTAACGGCGATTTTTCTATTATGTCATCCCTGGTGTCAAAATGTCTTCCTTTTAGAACTGATTTAAGTTTGGGGAACAGGAAATAGTCATTTGGTGCGATGTCTGGGGAATAGGTGGTTGAGGTAGGATTTGTGTCCCGTTTTTTCGGCCAAAAAGCTCGTAATCAAGTGCGCTGTGTGAGGGCGGGCATTGTCATGGTGTAGGATCCAGTCACCATTAGTCCATTTTTCTGGCCTTTTTTTTTTTTTTTTTCGAATCGCTTCCCTTAGACGGCGAAGAATGCCTAAAATACATTTCCTTAATAACTGTTTGGTCTGCAGGAAGATACTCGTGATGAACAAACGCCCTTGTTATCCATAAAAAGCGACCAGCAACACCTTGTTTCTGGATTTAAATATCCTGGATTTTTTGGGTCTAGGCTCACCCTGACCTCTCCACTCGGCAGATTGACGCTTGGTTTCAGGGTCATAGCCATAGACCCATGTCTCGTCGCCTGTGATTATCTTGGCTTTCCATTCCGGATCCGTTCTTATCATTTCCAAAATGTTCTCACAGGTTGCAAGCTGACACAGTTTTTGCTCATTAGTGAGGAATCTTGGAATGAATTTTGCAGGAGTCTTTTTGAGCTTCAAATATTAGGTTACGATCCTTCCAATCGTTGTTTAGAGATGCCTGTGTCCTTGCTCTAGCTCCAGCAAAGTGGTTCGAGGATTTTATTTTATCAAATCGGTGATTTTTTGCACATTTTCATCAGTCCTTTGAATTTTGGGCGTCCTTGACGAAGATCATCTTCAATGGAAATTCTGCCAGCTTTAAATCTAGAATGCCTTTCAAAAACAGTTGATCTCTTTGGGGCGTCATTGGGGAATTCTTTATTAAGCATTTCAAAGTTTCGGTTGCTGATATTTGAAGTTTCACACAAAAATCTATGCAAATCCTCTTCTTCAATTTTTGTTTCCATCGTAAAATCGCCGCAGCGCTAAGTGTAACCTTTAAATAAATTAGAATGAATTTGGCGCGCGCGCACGTACCGCCTCGATATTGGTACAACCGTGTTGCCAGATATTTTTTCTATAATAAAAAGTCAAATTTATTTACATTTTTCATTATTTTTTTTTTTTACGGACCCAGTCCCGGGAACTTATGGGACATACCTTGAATTTAAACAAAAATTATCTAATAGGATGCACTAGCGCGCCATCTGTTATTAAAATTCGAAACTATTTTAAAGGCGTAAGATTCTTTTGATAATAAACAATTTCTACTGCCCTTTACTGCAATAAAAAAATTAACGAGAGGGCCTGGCTCATCAGTGGTGAACCCTCTCAGCGGTTTCGCCAGTTTAATTATGTCTAAATTTGAATAAGAGAGATGGAGATTGAAACTACTTTATTCCATTGGAAATATCTTTATTTATGGGGCTGCTAAACCAGAATGAATGGTTTTTGAGCCCAGAACTTTATTACGATGTCCATATAACAATATATAAGGTTAAATATGGAATAAATAGATGTAAATTTTATGATGCACTAGCGCGCCATCTGTTATGAAAATTCGAAACTATTTTAGACGCGTATGATTCTTTTTGAAATTAAGCAATTTCTACTGCCCTTACTACAATGAAAAAATTAAAGGGATGTAAATATATAAAAAATGAGAGAGAAAAGTTTAATTATCGATGATGTCCAATTAACGTTGGTTATTTGATAGACTGGAGTTCGGAATTCAATATACAGTTACGAGCGTCATGCGTTCTTCATCTCTTAATTCTTCAGTTTTCATCTCTGTCACCGTTTGCTTTTTTTTTTTTGGAATGGCGCTCTCCTATTGGTTGGCTACGATCACGCCACCTTTGCCCCCCCCCCCCCCATCATGGCCCCCCCCCCCCCCCCCCCCCCCCCACTCGCTTTTTCGTTTTTGTAACTATTGTGTTGGGGCGGGTCGCTCCTTAAATAAATGCATATATTAGTTGATAACTAAATGGAAACCTCTCTTTCTTTTTCCCAGTAAGAGACGCCTACGGAAGCCAACAGTACATAGACAGATAAAGCACATAGGCTATAGTTATTAACTAATATATGCATTTATTTAAGGCGCCTATTTATAATTGTAACAAATAGTATTTGAATAAAAACATTCAATCGGGTAAAACACGGGCGTTGCCCGGGTCATTCGGCTAGTATGAATACATGGTCAAATTATCGAGCTTAGACTATATTTTTAGCGCGTATGTTTTTTTTTAAATAAAACTTTTTAATACTGCCCTTCCTGTAGTGATGATAAAATTTTGGATAACTTGGCTCATCAGTGGTGAACCCTTTTAGCAGTGTTGCCAGTTTCGTGCTTTCTATTGCTGCAAGACCTACATTTATAAGTACTTCTCGGCGTGGAACTGAGGAGTGAAGACCTTGTCTGGAGGAGAACTCTTTCAAGGTGGGGAAGCCTTCCTTGCAGAAGAGATATATGCACATTATACGGCTGTATATATATTTGCCTACATTTTATCTACACGTTATTTACTCCTTTATTACATCTTCTTCTTTCTTATCTACACACTGGGTGAAGTAGAATGCGTCTGCCTTTGTCATTAAGACTGGGAGCACTATTCAGTGGCAGGCCACCGACTTAGCTCCCAAAGGAAATGGCCGCCTCTGACATGAGGAACAGATGCCATGTGCAGCCGCTCCTAACATGGAGTCCTTTATTATATATTATCCTTTAATACAAAACAATAATACATCACCTATATATAACAAATGAAGACATTAAGACGCGAATGCTTCTTTTCACAAATAAATCAAATTTCTACTGTCCATATTTTTTCATCGCAGTAAGGACAGTAGAGCTTTGATTTATTTGTGAAAAGAAACATTCGCGTCTTCATTCTTTATATTATCCTTTATTTGATCTTAATTTCTGTAGAAATTGATTAGAAGAATCACAAAATTGTCTAAATTGTCTATTGCTGAAAGTGGACATATAATTTTTAAAGCTACTTTTATGATTGGATAATATAATTTTTTTTTGGTACCGATTTTTAGCGATGGAGGTACTAAAAACTGTGATGATATTTGTCAAAGATATATACGTACAGAGTTGGGCCTTATTTAACTAACACAGAGCTTCACCGATTTGTGAAAAATGGGAATTTATTTCATCATTAGCCCTATTGTGGAATAATGGAGATACACTCTGGGACATCGGACAGCGACGGCTCGGGTGACTCTAAACAAACAAGCCCCAGCCGGCAATAAAGGGAGGGGGAGCACGGCGTCGTCTGCTGAGCAGTTGGGTGTTTTCCTCTGTCCTCTTAACATGCTTTAATAAAGTTAGTTTGAAGGAGACTTTTACCCTCTCCTTTCTTCTATTTAGTGATCTGATTTAAATCCTTGCAACAGCCCACAAAAGAATCATCACTGCGAATTCTTCTACCGAATTTCGCACCAGTGTTTTGTGAAACGATTACCGACATTTCTACACACCTATTATTGTCTTGTTTTCTTCTTTTTAGGAAGTCCTATTTCTCCCACAGTTAAACAGAAGGTGAATAATATTGAGATACAATATAATGCGGTTTATGATTGTAGATAGAAATTTGAAAATTATACCGCATGTGTTTCTTTTGAAAGAAAAATCGAAATTTATTTTAAGGAGAAATAACGATTATTTCTAACCTTAGGGATGAAGTATGAAAGGATGAATTGTGAAGAGTTTTTTTTTTTTTTTGCTTATTCCTAATACACGTGGTACAGGCCATTATAATCATGGTGGGTAGAAGTAGGCGACTGCTTTTACTGTAAGTGAACCACATGTCTACACATGTGAAAAGCAGTTCGACTTTGCACTTAAAAATATGCCAGAGCCCCGTTTGATTACTTGCGCTCGCTGGTGGGGTTGGACTTTTGCAAGAATCGGGGGCCATTGGAGCATTTTTTTTTTAAAACATAAAAAGTGCCCAATGCGGGAATCGAACCCGGGTCGTAGGGTCGAAAACCAACGGTTTAGACCATCCTTCCACCGACCCCCCGTGAAGAGTAATGATAAACGGAAAATAAAGTGTCCAGGGATGGGAATGCTATTATACTTCATCCCTAAGGTTAGAAATAATCGTTATTTCTCCTTAAAATAAATTTCGATTTTTCGTTCAAAAGAAACATTTGCGGTATAATTTTCAAATTTCGATCTATAATTGAGATAGTTTAACCCATCAGTGTGACAAACTATCCCAAAGTTATATCATGGTAATATTTGTATAACAATTAAATTAACTGGCAATGTGTGTCTTTTAAAAAATAATATAATCAAATATAATAATCTCTGTAGAGAGATAACAATTAAATTGATAACACAGATAACAATTTCTGATAAAGTCCAATTTGGATTATAGATTATAGATACAAGAAAATAAGAACTAATCCAAATAACTTCTTAGTGTATGACGTTTTGGTAACAGCGCTGTTACCATCATCTGACAAAAGAATTTAAAAAAAAAATATTTATTATTATATTATTTTATTAAATTTATTTTTTTTTGTCTGAGAATGGTAACAGTGTTGTTACCGAAACGTCACATACTAGTAATTTATTTGTATTATATCTTATTTTCTTGTAAATAACAATTTAATTCTAAAGAGACAAGGGTCGCCTCTCCTGTCAAAATAGACGTCAAAATCTGAAGCCATCTATTTGACATCTGTTTAATTTAGTTAGAATATTTATGTTTATATAAAGGTTTAATATAATTTTTCTATGATTGTATATTCATTGAATTTATCATCATCACCTTTTTTGTTTACAAAAATGTTATATGAAAAATAAAGTAATGTAAAATAACGAAATGGTTGCCCTCATGTTTACTGATCCAATGTTTTAATAATCTAAGGTTTATGTTGTAAGAAAATTATACATTGAGAAGAATTATACAACATCTATTTTGACGCGAGAGGCGACCCATGTCTCTTTAGATCAATATCCTCCCCCGGCAAAATTTCCAACAATTAAATTGTTACATATTTTATCGATAGATGGCAATATTGAATTTGTATATCATAGTATTGGCGACAAATGCTGGGAAAGTTCACCACCGATAAGCCATGTCATTCCAATATGTGTTTCATCTTTCGTGGTTGTAGTAATAATTATGATCAATTGATATAAGTAAAGGATATGAAGCGTACGAGGATACTTTTCTTTTAAACTTTAATGAAGATTCAAGCTTTCGGGCGAAAACAGCCCTTCTACAGGAAATTATAGAAAAACATTTTCAAAAAGTAACGTTTGTAAATAAAAATGGTATCTCTATTGATCTTGTAACGCGTGAATAAATCTCACATCCACGCGACCCAGACTATGATACATTGAATAAATCTGCTAAGTTGAGACTTTTCAAAGTAAAAAAAAACTGGCATAGGGCAACTATGGTACACAATTTATGGAAATATTGCTTTATATGCATCAGGAATCTCTATATGTCGGTTGATACTATTGTATTTCAAAGAGAGATCAATTGATATTTTCACAGTAAAACATGCTACGAGGGAAATGGCTAAGATAATTTAAACTTTCTGGTCTCTCCTGTTGGGGTAGTATCTTATTGGGAGTTATGTAATGTCAATTTCGATTTATCAATGATGGTCATTCACAGTAGTAAGAAGGGTAGTACAGAGTGACGAGAGTTTCCTCTCATGGAGGTTCTACCGATAGGATGTAGGCAGCCCTTCAACTTGGACTGACCCACCTCAATCCTACATCTATGGCCAGCCTCCCAGACTCGACTTCAGCATGGAACTTCCTGATCAACTGGTTCTGCTCAGGAAACCCCTCAAGATGCGAATAGAACTATTTTGCACACTAGTTTGCAGTAGTAAGATGGACAGAATGGATAGTTGTCGTTCTATGCTCCAGGAACCATGTTGGAAAACTTTGATTTTTGACCATTGGCGCTGACATCATCAGATAGTAGTTGTTTGTTTTATTGTTAACTTTACCTATAAAAACAAAGCTTGCCTCTTTCGACAAATTAAACATCCAAACTATACGCCATCTATTGACCGTCGACGCAAACTAGCGGTCTCAGGCCGGTAACAAAACCACAACACCAGCTTTGGCAAACTGAGAAGCGTCCACCTAGAGACCATGGTTTCGGGCTAATGGCTCTCTTCAGCCTAGAGCGGATTTTATTCCACGAGATCCACACGGGATCTAATGGCATCTTCACAATCTGACAAAGAGGTGTTTTGCTGGCAAAAGGGCTAGGCCAAATCTATGGCCAAAATATAGATGGAAATTTTGCCGGGAGGAAATGGATGAATAAAATCAAAGATCGCCGTCAAATTAAACGTTCAAACTAGACGCCATCTATTTATGTCGTAGGAATAAGATGCTCCCTAAATGTACATCTTTGCTTGTAATTGATAATAAATATGTTGTGTGTGTATTTTGAAATGGATATCCCCTTCATCATTGAAGCATGTGAATACAAAACATTTTTGGACTTGGTTATTTCTCAATAGAAATAACGTCATGCGTTTATTTTCGCTAAGAGAGAGCCTATCAAAAACCTAGGTTATTTATATATTTTTCTCTATAGAAGTTTTTATTTGAAAAACTATAAAAGTGAATAGAAATTTATCAAATAAAAATAATTTATAATTTAAAAATTGAAATAAAATAAGCGTATTAGCAAAAAAAAAAAAAAAAAAAAAACACTTTAATAATTTCGATAATTATAAAAAAAAAAATGAAAAAAATCTATTGGATTACTCTTGAGTTTCATTTTGATAATAATCTTCAGCTATTCCTTTTCAAGAATTTTTCATTTCTCTCTCTTCAATCTCCTTTTTTACTATATGACCATCAAGAGAATTCAACAATGTTTCAAATCTTCTATAGAGATCAATGCAATTACGTATTTTTCTTGTATTTCCAAGTTGAGGAAGTTGAGGTAGTTTTGATTTCAAATCAGAATACATTTTGATCAAAGCATTCAAATTTGATTTACGTTTGAATCCTTTTATACCGATGCTATTCAAGATCTTTTGCCAAATTCCAACAGGTTGATTCTTATTGGGTCGTACATAGGATCTCCCGAAATCAATTAATTTTCCATGAATTCCAAAAGTTGGTATCTCATAAGTACATTGCATGATTTCATAGCGTACAGTATCCTTTTCTGTTTTCATAACAAGAACATTAGCCTTATGAATATCATTATGCATAAATAGCATTCTTTCTTCAGCATAAGCAAGAAATATGCAAATCTGGCAGAAAATACTTAGCAGAACATGATGCCATTTATCCACTCTGTAAAAAGCATATTCCAGAGTTATACCACCATAGGGCATTCTGAAAACCACAAATAATCTCATACGTTGGGAATTAGAAAGAAATTCTGATTTATGATTGCAGAAAATAGTTTTAAAATTAGCAAAGTTGGCTTCAATATCTTCTACAATCCAATAGCATTGGAAGTAACAAATATTTTCTTGACCATATTGTAATTTTCGGAAAGCATTAACGACTTCAATTTCTTTTTCGATTTCTTCAATTTTGACATCTCGTTTGGCGTAGGTATAATTGGTTCCTAATTCTTCGTCGATGATTACAATTCGGTAGATGCCAGTGATTGTGTTATCAATATCATTTTCTGCAATGCAAAATGCGTCAAGTCCTTCACCAACACATTTAAGATTTCGATTTCCAAATAGATCTTCAAATCTGAGAGAAATTCCGCTTTGTGAGTTGTTTATGAGTTTCTGGACGCGTTTTCTAAAGGCAGACATCAAAAAGGCTATTTGTCTTGTATTGGCTTATATAATGGTTAAATTTTCAGCACAATGTGGGTTTGTATGGTAAACGATGCAATAAAATTGTACTTACAAAGATGATCCAGCTGCGAAAATTTGGGAATATAGAAGAATTTATGTAGAATTTTTGTATGAAAAAGGAGGATTGAGAATAATTTCTTCAGGTGAGAGATCTCAGTTTAAGATTGATTATTCCTGTCCGTGTGCTAGGGGGCCAGGGGTCGCTCACTATTTTTATCCGAGGGCGTCGTTCAGCTCGGTTTGTGGAACTTTTAGAAGGGACTTTGTACAAGTGTACAGGAGCCAAGAAAATATTCTCTTTTTAGTTCCTAGTTTAGGTATAGTACCGCCAAACAAGTATCGCATGGAACATGCTAATATTTGTATCCTTCCTATTGTAGTAGTTGTACCGCGCCGAACAATTATCGCAGAGATAATATATATTTTTTCTAAAAATACAAAAATATTTTCCCACAATGAGTTTATATATATAAATAAAGAAGGCATATCCTGACCAGGAGCACATGTACTTTTTAGATGGCAGAGCACCATCTAGTGGAACAGAAATCAACTAAACATTGATTTAACCTGTTCCCTGATATTTGGCCAATCCAATTTCTTGATAAATCAAGAAAGGCCAACCACGAACGCGTTTCGCGCTGTTGGTGCTCGTCAGCGTGAAGCAGGCTGTACAGCCAAGGTACTTAGTCAAGTTAGCATCTTAAAGGCGTTTATGTCTCTATGTATTCCTGTAGAAGGACAGAGATACCCGAAAGTTGGAGATTACGTTTAATAAAGATAAATACATCTCCAGAAACTTGTAGCGCATTTGTTTAATGTTTATATATTATTTATAAAATTTATTTTATTATTCGAAAAAATATTTCTATTTTTGACAAAACATTTCGAAAAATAAAGAAACGTGTGATATATTAATACAAAGCAATAAAGCGCCATGTATATATAACAAATGAAAACATTAAGACACGAATGTTTCTTTTCACAATTAAATCAACAAAAAATGTGATATTTATTTAACCTTTCAAATATATTTTTGGAACATTTTGTACTCACCTATGCAAATTGTTTTACATTTTGAAAGCAATTCCGAAAGATTTGGTTCTGCAATGTTTTCAGTTGTGCTGTTATGAGACGGAGTGCATTGTTTGTTTTCATGGTCACCTTTAATTTATAAGGATAACCAGACGATAAGACCTCACTGTGCTATATTCAGAGAATAAGGGGGAATATGCAAATATGCACCGTTGCGCCATTATATTCAAAAGACTAATCGAGGTCACATCTCGGTATATTTTATCAAGGTCAAATATACTGGCCCGCAAAATTAAAGGAACAACATATTTTTTTCATTTATCTCAAATTTTATTGAACATTTATCAATGAAATTTTATACTCAAATTTATTATTTCATTATTGATTAAAATATCCGAAATTAAAGAAATCGAACACGTATTTTATGCAAATTAGCCGGTCAAGCAATGGTCTTCTTGCAGTCAGTGCATAAATATCTTGGATATTGTTGTTAATATGGGGCGTCATCGCCTTTAACTGATAGACAGGCTCGGCGACCCATACTAAGAATTAGGGAGTTTATCAGCGCCTGTGGAATCAACGCCCACTCTTGTGTTAAGGCTGTTTCTAGCTCATGAGTGTTTCTAGGAGGAGGTTGGAGGGATGAGATCCGCCGTCCTAGATTGTCCCATACATGCTCAATGGGATTTAGGTCTGGAGATTGAGCTGGCCAATTCATCCGAGCAATTGCATGGTTTTGGAGAAAAGTGTCGATCACACCAGCCCTATGTGGACGGGCATTATCATCCATTAGAAGAAAGTTTTCTCCCATTTCAACTGATACAATACGCAGAAGGCTTCACATGAAGTGCCTCTATGCTAGATGACCCATAATATGTGTGCCATTGACACCACCTCAAAAGAGAGCAAGGAAACCTTGGTGCAGACAACATGTCGCCTGGAATCCAGATGAATGGAGGCGTGTAATGTTCACTGATGAGTCCAGATTCTCTCTAAACAGCGATTATCGTCGTGTCTTTGTCTGGAGAGAGGTAGGATCCAGAAATAATCCACGGAATATGGTTGAAAGGGATCCCTACAGAAGCCACGGTTTTATGGTCTGGGCTGGAATCTTCTGGGGCGGTCGCTTAGCACTCCATATTTTTCGGCAAGGAACCTTGACTGGACAGAGGTATCGGGACGAGATCTTGGCAGCATATGTGATGCCTCAAGCATTGTAAGTGGGAGAAAACTTTCTTCTAATGGATGATAATGCCCGTCCACATAGGGCTGGTGTGGTCGAAACTTTTCTCCAAAACTATTCAATTGCTCGGATGAATTGGCCAGCTCGATCCCCAGACCTAAATCCCATTGAGCATGTATGGGACAACCTAGGACGGCGGATCTCATCCCTCCAATCCCCTCCTAGAAACACTCATGAGCTAGAAACAGCCTTAACACAAGAGTTGGCGTTGGTTCCACAGGAGCTGATAAATTCCCTAATTCTTAGTATGGGTCGCCGATGTTGTCTATCAGTTAAAGGCGATCACACCCCATATTAACAACAATATCCAAGATATTTATGCACTGCTTGCAAGAAGATCATTGCTTGACCGGCTAATTTGCATAAAATGTGCGTTAGATTTCTTTGATTTCTGGTAATTTAATCAATAATCCATAGAAGCACAGGGCGCCTCTCCCGTCAAAATAAACGTCAAAACCTGACGCCATCTATTGACCGTCGTCGCAACTAGCGGCCCCTAGACTGACGAGGGCCATTAGCCTGAAACCATGGTCTCTAGGTGGACGCTTCTCAGTTTGCCAAAGCTGGTGTTGTGGCTTTGTCACCGACCCGAGGCCGCTAGTTGCGGCGACGGTCAATAGATGGCGTCAGGTTTTGACGTTTATTTTGACGGGAGAGGCACCCTATGCTTCTATGGATTAATTTCCTCCCGGCAAATTTTCCATCTTTAATCAATAATGGAATAATAAATTCGTGTATAAAATTTCATTGATAAATGTTCAATAAAATTTGAGATAAATGAAAAAAAAAATGTCGTTCCTTTAATTTTGCGGACCAGTGTATATTTTGTTTATATTGTAACTTAGAAAATTAGGAAAGACAAAATTCAGAAAGATACGGAAATTTATTAATGATGCAAAACAAATTAAAATTTATAAAATATAAACCATGAGGCAAATTTACAGAGTATCAAAACATAAATATCAAAATAGATAATCTGTACATAAAATAATAAATACTTTGTTAAAAAATTGTTACGAAGGTGTATGAAAGAGATAAATCCTGGAAACAGCGTTTCCAGAAGAACATCCTTGATTTGCATATGTGGTTGGCCTTTGCTGGAATAATTACAAAAATTAACGATTAGATGATATTTATTCCAACAGATGACGTTAACATTCCGAAAAATTTCTCCGTACAATTTGATTTTTGCACTATATTTACATATTATATCAAATAGTCATACTCCAGATACTTAAAGTCTTCAACAATTAAAATATCTATATAGGTGAAGATAATAAATTGATATCGATAGAATTGTAACTCGAGGGGCTATCGTGTTGGTCGACGATGAGATTGCGGAGCTGGTAATATGGATGGCTGTGCTGGAGTAAACCTCCTTTTTTGTGTCTGGATGCTATATTTATGGCGAACTAAATAACCTAGTCCCTATTTCTGCTCCGCGCTTATGGAATTGAAGACTTGGGGCGATGGCGTCGACCTTTCATATTAAATCTTACTTTTCCTTATTACTAATAATTGTATATAGTTGCGGAACTACTGGTTTCCTGTGCTGCTCTTTTCCTGATATTGCACCTTGTACACGGAGAATCTGTATAAGACTAATGTCTTAATAAAGCTTTGTGTGTGTGTGTAATAGAAAACTATATGAAAGTCTTTCAAATGGGGAATCCTTGTCTGGTCCCTTTCGCGGTTCTAAACCTTCTAGCTTGCTTCATGTTCCACTATTTGTATTTATATATAATTTCCTTCTATATTTAGACTTACCTAATGGTGAAATCTTGTACATACTTGTTTTTTGTTACTCATGTCTTCTATATTATTATATGTTTCTTCCTATTGTTTGCGGAAGAGAATTGCTCGTTGCAGATATGTATATATAATTCGACTGTTCTAAAAACTAATGTTTATAGTTTGCTTGTATACCATTTCTGAGATTTCACCCTTCAGTGTAACATATAAAAGCAGAATCGTCCAATACAGTATTAGAGCTCTAAGAAGAGGTCTGGTAGATTAAATTGACGAAACCACTAGGAGGGTTCACCACTGATTAACCAAGCCCTCCCAATGTTTTTCCATCGCAGTAAGGACAGTAGAAGTTTGATTTATGTGTAAAAGAAACATTCGTGTCTTAATGCTTCCATTTTCTATATATAGATAGCGTGGTATCGCTTTATATTAATATTGTTATATGTTGTTTCCCATGAAATTCATTCTGCCTTTTGCTCCTGTATATATAGGCCTTTTGTTCATAGACTTTCTCTTATACAACTTAACAGCTCAATCTTTTCTTGGGTCACTGCTGTTGGTGGTCGACCTGAACGAGGTTCATCTTCAAGGTTAGTTTTTACAAATTTAAATTCATTAAACCAATTAAAAACTGTTCTAATAGAAGGAGCTTTATCTTCTAAAGATTTAATCAATATTTCATGGGATTCTTTAGAAGTTAAATTACTTTTATAATCATAAAATATCGTGGCGCGTAAACTTTCTCTAGTCAACTCAATTTTGTCTGATGCAATGTTTAGAAATTACCTCTGCTGCTGTAAACAAAGTCGCCCCCTCTATGAGTCATTGTTGTTAAAATTTTATGAAAATGTTTATGTTAGGTAAAAAATGTATGCAGATTTCAATGGCATGACTTATTTTTTAATGTTTTAATTATTTAATATTGTTTGCAATAGCTTTTGGAGTGATCATTGTACTTACTCTTAGTTTCTCTTCATTAGATTTCATATTAGTTTCTCTCTTAAAAAGATTAGAACTTTCTGGGACATAAGGATGTCATTTGTTTAAGTGAATTATATACAATCTGTATGGCTCTTGAAATACATTCTACTTTAAGTCTCTGTATATAAGCCTTCTGTACATAGGCTTCTTTATATTTAATCTAAGTTTATCTTCTTTAGTTTTCATCAGTTTATCTTCTCGTTAGATTATAATCTCTTATGGGAAATAAAGGCGCCATATGCTCCTAAGAAAACTGCAGTAAATCTGCATGACTTTTAAAATATATTCTACATCTAGCTTCCGTATATAATTGATAATATTGCCACGTGGAAGATTAGGGAAGACCAAAAACTTCAGGATGAGACAGCAATTTATTTCAGGCAAGAACAAACTAAGAATGATGAACAAAAAGATAAGCAAAGAGGGAAGTTTTACAGAGTATCAAAGTACAAACATCAAAAATGATACTCTGTTAATAAAATAATACATACTTTGCTACAATATTATAGCGTTGGTAAACGCTTGAAATTGAAAATCGCTAGATCTCCAAGGCCAGCTGCAGAGTCAAGAAGAACCACGAAGGATTCCGTGATCTTTATCAAAAACACCAGACAGCAACAGATGAACAAAGCCAAATCGGCCACAGCGTCATTCGACCAATGCTGCTATGTTGAGAGGTGTGCGGACTTCCATCCTGTCCACTACATGTGTGGGGGCCGAAAGACTTCCTTCCAGCCTGCTGGGATGACAGACCACGCCGTCAGCAAATATACAAGCGGGGCCATGAAATAGGAGATGACCACCGCTGCGTGGCGCGGCAGATCGGCGGAAGTCAATGGGAACCAGAATAGACATTCTTGGGTGTTGTCCTTTTGTCTTCCTCTATAAATGTAGCTAATAAGTAATACCAATAAAACACTAACTTTGAAATACTTTCTGGGCCATCGCTGGATTAATAAATCGACACACCACACATGAAAGCTTTGGAAGAAATACTGGGAAAAGGATCAGTCTACCAGCTCGTGAAAATGTCGGGCCATGTCTTGGTCGGACTGGCAAGCATTGAGAAGGCGGTGTGTATGGTTGAGGAGGAGCTTACCATCGGCGACACCATCCTCAAGGCATTCTCCTATAGAAAAAAGACGGAAAATATTGTCATCAGGAACCTGCCCATCGCGGTGAGGGAAGAAGACATCATTGAAATCCTGCAGCCATACTGCCGGGATGTCTCCCTGGCCTTCGACGAATTTGTGACCTACGAGGGCTACTCCTGGACCACAGTCAACAGGGAGGCCTTCGTCTTCATGAATGAAGGAATGAAGATCAATCAACTCCTTGGGAAATTGGATATCAATTCAACAGGGGAATCGACTCCAGCATACATCCCGTATAGCATAAAATGCAGCCTGTGTTACCTTCAAGGACATCGGCGAACCAGCTGTCCCAGGAAGGACAGGGAGGTTCAGTCCACTCAGCAGCTCACTTTCCACAATAATCCAGTGCTACCCCCTTCACCCACCCAGACACCTCACTTCTAAAGACCTGCCTCAATTACATCAGCAGCGGGGAGCTTGATCGAATCGAAGAACAAGTTTACCAACAAAGTTGCTGCTCCACCGCCGTCTACATCCTCCCAACACCACCGCGACAACCCCATACAAAGAGACCCTGCTCCCAAGGTTAATACACCTAACCTGAGCATACCTACAGTCACAAAGCCGCAGGGAAATTGCCCTCGTCAGGAGATAGAGGGAGAGAAATCTTTTACCTCTCTACAGGGGTCTAAGGCTCTTCAGCAGCTGGACAAAATATTTTATTGAGTTCCTGAGAATCTCTTCAAGGATACTGAAGAAGCAGGGATAAAACGGGAGCATATTCTATCATGATCCCCCTTCGCGGCTGGAATAGCGTCATGGATAGCCTTTCGACTGGCCATCTGTACGGCTACCTGCTCGCTGACGCCACTATCGCCAAATTGCAGGCCTGGCTGACGCGGTTTGTCTGGGAACGTGAGGTCTACTGGCCCGTCCTGTGTCCGTCGGTGGAGTAGGGCTGCTGGATATAAAGGCCAAACTCCAGCTCGCCTGCTTCATAGGCGTTCAGGCAGCGTGCAGAGCTGGAGGAAAGAACGCCTACACATGGCTGGCGGAGTCCGGAGCCCCTAGATTTTAATCTCTACCCTATAATTATATCCCAACTTGTTTATTTACGTTAATTATAATTATATTAAAGATATTTTAATTATATTAATGAATCCACTTTATGTTTACTATTTCCTCTTAAATACCATAATCATTTTCATTTACTCATTATCGTTGATAATATATGTTTGACATGTATTGAAAAATTGTCAACAAAATTAAGCTAATTTTCAATTGTCTCTCTTTACACATAGATTTCACAAATTTTATAGATAGATACATAATTTAAAATCAATACAGAAAAATCAACAAAATATTTAAGAAAATAGTAAATATGAAGAGGGAATCATTATAATTAAAATATTATTAATATAATTAATATAATTATAATTAACGTAAATAAACAATTTAGGATATAATTATAGGGTAGATATTAAAATTCCATTGGCAAGAAGATGCTATTGGAATTCTTGAAGGGTTCGCCACACCTGAGCCGGAGCGCTCAAGTTTCAGGCCGCCAAACAATCAGTGAGCGGAGGGCTGAATTTCTCTGCGATAGGATGGCAAACTTTAAAATTTGACCAAGATTAGCTGGGTCGTCTTTCTAAATGAAGTTGGCCAAAATTGAAATATGGACTCTGTTTGTTTCGTTTTCTCTCACCTAAGTTGGAAAATTCTCTTTAAAAGAGCAGATTCACATTCAAATTAAGAGCATAATCTCTTATTAATACCAAATATTTAATAATCAATCTTGAATGTTTATTTATATATTTTCGTATCTCTCTAATTAAAAAGTTATATTGGATCAAAATATAATATATTTACTAATATTTCAGTTAGCTGAACGCCAACCCTTTTTAAGGTATTACAACATATTTTTATGTCAACAACAAACTCAGCGCCACATAATGTTATTGACATAAATATGTTTGAATAATACAAAGCAATAACGCGTCATCTATATAATACAAATGAAAACACCAAAACGTGAATGTTTCTTTTCACAAATAAATCAAACTTCTACTATGCTTATCGCAGTAAGGGCAGTAGAGGTTTGATTTATTTGTGAAAAGAAACATTCACGTTTTGGTGTTTTCATTTGTATTATATAGATATTTTAATACCTTGAAAAAAGGTTGGCGTTCAGCCAACTGAAATATTTGTAAAATAAATGATATTTTGATCCAATATACGCCTTTTCAATTAAAGATCTATTTATGGATTGCTCTATTTAAAAACAATAATTTCATATATAAAAATATGCTGTTTATTATAATTAGAAAAGCATATTTTGATCGCTTAAATGAATAGCATTGAGGGCAATAGTCATTTATAGAAAAAATATCACTTAAAATTTTTTATTTTCAAATAGATATTTTCACTTTGCAAAGCGTATTCAAAAACAAAATTGGGTTACATGCATTTTACTTACTTATAAAAAAAAAGCGTCTTTGAGCCTCTTCTTTGGCAAAAAGGTGAGATATAGCCTGCAACACGTTGACAAAGGGTTAACAGCCAGAAACGCATATGTATTTTTGGTTTGTCTTGATTTTCAAGAAAATGTATATAAGGATATCCTAGAGAATAAAAAATTGAAATCATTTACTTGTTTTTTATTCTGATAAAGGGAGTTTTCTATTATAAATACTCATTTAAGCGGTCAGCATTTGCCTTTTTAATTATTGTAATAATTCCATATGCCGATTTGTTCCTTTTTTTAAGAAGAAAATTTCCGTAAATATGTAAATATTTAATTAAAAAGGCATATATTGGATCAAAATATAATTTATTTACCATTATATCAGTTGGCTCAACGCCAACCTTTTTCAAGGTATCACAAAATATTAATATCAACAACAAACTCAGCGCTACATAATGTCAATAGAATTAAGTTAAAAAAATATCTTTTGCCTATATTCAATGGGAGAAATTTTTTTTATGCACATATGTGAATATGTATATTTTGCATATAAGACAAAAGAAAGGTTATGTAAATATATATAAAAAAAAGATATATATATAAGGTGTGTGTTAAAGTTTGGTGGTATTGTCGAAATAAAGTCTTTGTGGTTGTCTGAGATTTTGAGGCAATAAGAAACACTACAATTGCCATATTGGCTAGTCAGCTCCTTATACCTTCTATTTATACATATTTGGCCCACCTATAAGTCTGATCCCTCCTCTACGTGGTGGGTGGTAGAAGCAGTACAAGTAGGGGACTGTCCTGTAAGACGGTGGGAAATTTGTGAGTCCCAGGACCTATACGATAGCTGTGAGGTCCTGCAGGGAAATGTGGTGAACTAACCGACAATGGGCTCTTTCATTCCATGGAGCAGCACAAACAAGAATTTCCAGTCCATACTATTGCGTCCGAGAGAAGACAAAACACCACCACCATACATATTTGCATATTTACATTTTAACAAGACGATATTCATGTGTAGAAAAGTTTCATATGCCTTTTAAAATTGCACCAAAACAATGGAGTTTTATAAAAAATCTGCGCATAACGCCACACAAATTCATATAAAGATACCAATACAAAAAGTGTATATTGGATTCTAGACGTAATACTTTCTTAATACTTCAACAAACACTACGGACGTATTTTATCAAAATATTATTCGTATTTTGATCGTACTTGGGACGAGAGAATCGAATTTTCATAAAGAGATATGACTGTACTATGTGTGTGTTCGTTAAAATATCAATAAAGCATTTTTCTTCAAAAATTTACTACTAATCTCTTGTATTGAAAAAGTACATGTCTAGGGGGATTGAAACATATTCAACAAATATAATAAAGAATATTAAAAATAGTTCTCGCTTTAAAAAAATGAATAATGATCTGTGCAATAAGTTTATTTAATAATTTACTAAAATACTAAAAAAATTGAAGGAAGAGAGGAAGACCTGCAATGAGCTGGCTAGAAGGGGTGAAGAAAAGTACTGGAAGGTCACTAGTGAGCTGCGAGTGATGGTCACCGACAGATATGAAATTGGAGAATATTTGTCCATGTAGTCCCCAAAAGTGGGAGAGAGTCGAACTCGCTTGATGGAAGCTAACAATGTTTAGGATGTTTTAGCTAATGAATTTAGGCGTTTAGAACATTTATTTTTTGCAGATTCTACGTAAAAACCTCCAAATGTAGAATAATAGCAAATCGGCACCTCTGATGAGCGTCCTAACCTATAACCACATTATACAGTTTGGACATTTATCTGAATCGGACCAATCTTTTTATTTGGCATAACGAAATACACTCATAGGCAAAACTTGAGGAAGTGAAAAGTCTTTTATATTGCCGGACGTCTATTTTTTTTAA
>CP092883.1:17849068-17867470 GCA_030710605.1 Cordylochernes scorpioides | reverse complement strand
ACAATTTGGATTATAGATTATAAACACAAGGTAATAAGACCAAATAAATAGTGTGTTTAATAAATAAATAACATACTATTTATTTGGATTTGGTCTTATTAACTTGTGTTTAAAAGTAACTGCTCTTCACCTTATCTACGACTGTCGGAACTTTACAGAAGTGAGACATTGATTGTTCCCTGATCTAAATGATTTATCTCTCTTACATCAGCTACTTTGTCTATATATATTTTATGAACTCTGTCAATTAATACATGTAAATTTGTTAATATTTCATTCTAAGTTCTAATTTGTTGTTTTATGTTTCCTCTGTAATAGGCGCAAATATTTCAATATTGCACCTGGTTGATTAATAATAAAAAAATAAAATGATAGACAAAAGTACTATAGCTATAGATTCGTCACACACTATTTATTTGGATTTGGTCTTATTACATCTTGTGTTTCAATTCTATCATCCAAATTGTACCTAATCCTTACATCCCTTTCTCTCTGATTGACCTAAAGAGACTAGGCTAAGTCTTGATGAAGGGGATAATGCTTGTACCTTAGGTTTATGGTGTGTGTATGCATGCATGTCTTCTTTCTTATCTTCCCTCAATTTTTTTTTTGCTTATCCCTAGTACACGTGGTACAGGCCATGATAATCATGGTGGGTAGAAGTTGGCGACAACTTTTACTGTAAGTGCACCACGTGTCTACACATGTGAAAAGCAGATCGACTTTGCACTTACAAATGTGCCAGAGCCCTGTTTGGTTACTTGCACTCGTTAGTGGGGTTGGACTTTTGCAAGAATTAGGGGCCATTGGAGCATTTTTTTTTTAATCAGAAAAAAAGTGCCCAATGCGGGAATCGAACCTGGGTCGTAGCGGTCATAAGCCAATGGTTTAGACCATCCTTCCACTGTCCCCCACTCAATTATATTATGGTATCAAGTTGTGACTCTTAATGGTGTCTGTTTGACAACCATCATGACTGGCTGAAGTAGAATGCATCTGCCTTTGTCATTAAGACTGGGAACACTACTCAGTGGCAGGCCGACTTAACTCCAAAAGAAATGGCCGCCTCTGACATGAGGAACAGACACCATGTGCAGCTGCTCCTAACATGGAGTACAAACTATGCTCATCCTGTATCCCTGGAGCCCTTACAGGGTACTATCAGTCGGGCCAGATGAACCCAGGTTTTTTAGTGAGCTTGTTACTGCTCCCCCTCCTCCTTTTTCATCCAGGCTTGGGACTGGCAAAGGCGGAGTTATGCATGCATGTAATTGTTTTGGGTTGTGTTTGCAGCATGTGCAAGTTACCATGCGTCTCTCATGGGAGATTCTACTCTGTTTATATACTGAACAAAAAAAAAACAATGGTTGCCTGTAAAGTCGGTTTTAC
This sequence comes from Cordylochernes scorpioides, assembly GCA_030710605.1. NCBI lineage: Eukaryota > Metazoa > Arthropoda > Arachnida > Pseudoscorpiones > Chernetidae > Cordylochernes > Cordylochernes scorpioides. The sequence continues at coordinate 17,866,081 of CP092883.1, read as the reverse complement.
GGGCGAAGATTTTACGTGACAACGGTAGAATATTTATTGATATGAATATAATTAAATTGCACAATAGGAACAAGGAATTGAATGAAAATAAGAATTGCACAAATTTTAACTATAGAAATATATTTTGTTTACTAAAACATTGTACATGTAAACTTAAACTTAACTAATTCCTATTTGAGTGATTTTGTTGAGGATAGGACGATGATAGGAGAAATATGAAATGAAAGGAAGTGTTTCTGCTGTAATGTGTCTTGCGAAAGTCAAGTCGATAGTTGTTCCTTTTAACGTAGTTGACTTAGAAACGTTTGATACGCAATCAAGATTATACGTATTTTTCATGAATTTAAGAAACGAGTTGTCAGGCTTTACGTTTTTGTTAAAATCACCACACAGAAGAATCGGTATACTAGAATCAACTTGCACGAACGGTGGCATGTACTGGCTGTTGTGAATGTACGGACCGAGTCCTTGCCATAGTAACATTCCAATATCCTGCATACTAGCTCCTGGATGAATATATACAGCACCGAGTATAAACTTGAAGCTAGCATTAGCGGCGAAGCAAGTAACTTCAGTCATGCACATGTCACCCTTGGTTTTAATGACACGAGTTACGTCTGTAATCGCAACTTGGAACACTTCCGCCGTAGATGTCGATGATAATTTACGATAGATCGCCACTCCACCAGCCGCGTTGGTATTTGAAAATCAAAACACTTATTCAGATCGAAGGTTCAAATTTTTGCTAAATAAATTTGAAATTAAATAAAATTTGTAATTGTAAATGATGAAGTTGAAAATTAAAACATTTACTTAAATTAGATGTTAAAATTCTTGCTCAACACAGTTTAAATAATGTTTTCTTATATCTGCCACTTTTTCTTAATATTTGTAATTTTAAAGAATCAATTCGAAAATCAAAACATTTATTCAGATCGAAGGTTCAAATTTTTGCTAAATAAATTTGAAACTATTTAAAATTTGTAAAATAATAATTAATTAATTAATTAATTTTAAACTAATAATTTACTTAACACTATCAACATTTATCAATAGTATGACATAACCTATAAACTCAGTTTCTCAACTTTTGTGTCAATCTAACAATTAATCAATCAATCATAGTTTACGATAATGAAATATCAGTGTACAATTATTTACCTTTATTGTTGTAGTTGTTGTAAATGACGAATCTAAGCACTCCACATTTTCACTACAGACACAGCTGACGATACTTTAACCACACGTGTGAACTTGTATTATGACGACAAAAAAATAAAAATATAATCAAAGGTGATAAGACAAAATCCAAATAAATAAATAGTGTGTAACGTTTCGGCAACAACATTATCAGACAAAAGATTGAATGAAAAAATATCACAGTATGTTCTTAAATATGATAAAGCACAATTTCGATTATAGATAAAAGAAAATAAGACCTAATCCAAATAATTTAATAGTGTGTGACATTTCGGCAACAGCATTGTTACCATCATCAGACAAAAGAAAAATAAATCTTTTGTCTGATGATGGTGACAATGCTGTTGCCGAAACGTCACACACTATTAAATTATTTTGATTAGGTCTAATGTTCTTGTATATGTTCTTAAATAATTAGTACTACATAAAAATGTACTTTGATATTTTTTATCATTCAGTCTTTTGTCTGGTGATGGTAACAACATTGTTACCGAAATGTCAAACTGTTTATTTATTTGGATTTGGTCTTATTACCTTTTATATCTAATCAGTAATCCAAATTGTACCTTATCATGAAATACAATCATTAAGCACAAATTCTCTTCTTCATCAAATAAATTGATAAGGCACAATTTGGATTATAACTTATAAAACAAGGTAATAAGACCATTATTCATTCAGTACTTTTGTCTGAAGATGGTAACAATGCTGTTGCCGAAACGTCACACACTATTTATTTATTTGGATTTGGTCTTATTACCTTGTTTTATAAACTTATGTCTTTACTGCGATGAAAATTTTGGACAGTAGAAGTTGGTTTTATTTGAAAAAAAAATAAACATTTGTTCTTAATGATTGTATTTCTTATGTATCGGGGGTTGGTGGAAGGATGGTCTAAACTATTGGTTTTCGGCCGCTATGACCCGGGTTTGATTCCTGCCTCGGGCACTTTTTTCTGATAAAAAAAAAAATGCTCCAAAGGCCCCCGATTCTTGAAAAAGTCCAACTCCACCAGCAAGTGCAAGTAACCAAACGGGGCTTTGGCACATTTGTAAGTGCAAAGTCAAACTGTACATGTATAGACATGTGGTGCACTTACAGTAAAAGCAGTCGCCTACCTCTACCCACCATGATTATCATGGCCTGTACCACATGTACAAGGGGATAAGCAAAAAAAAAATTCTTATGTATAGATGGCACATTATTTCCTTATATTTAATACTGTAAAAACCTCACTATATAAGAAAACTAAAATGGGACTAAGCTTTCAGTTCACTATAGCCATGGTTCTTACTATCACTAATATTGGAGATTATTTTCGGTTCACTATAAATGAAGGTTGGCTATATCTACGGTTCCCTTCAGCAAGGTTTCACAGTGTATAGATATACTTTTAAAAATTATTATTTAATTCTTACTGACAAGGCACAATTTGGATTATAGATATTATAAACACAAGGTAATAAGACCAAATATAAATAAATAAATAGTGTAAAACAACATTTGAAATACTATCCCGCATGTGTTTCTTTTCAACGAAAATTCAAAATTTATTTCAAGGAGAAATAACGATTATTTCTAACCTTTTGGCTGAGGTATGAAAGGGTGAATTGTGAAGAGTAATGATAAACGGAAAAAATATTATAGTATTTCAAATGTCATTTTACAATCACAAGCCGCATTATATTATATTGTATTATAAATAAATAGTGTGTTATTATATTATATTTCACACACTATTTATTTGGATTTGGTCTTATTACCTTGTGTTTATTTATCTTACTATTTAGCAAATCTCTGGCAAGAGGACACCTCTCCATAAAGGATACTTTGACTATGCAATTAGGTGTTGTTCTTTACAGGGAGGTAGTTCTACTGTATTGAAATATTTTCTATAATGTAATATAATTGAATATAAAGAGAGTCTATATATTTTTTGTATCTAAAGATTTAAAAATTTTGAAATATATATATGATGTAATTCTATAGATGTGTGAAAAAAGAATTAGCAGTCGTTTGTGGCTGTCTCCACTTCAATCATCATCTCTTTATTTTTTTCAAATCTTTTTTAAACAAAACAAAAATTTACATACTCCATTTAATTAAATCTTCAGTAAAAACAAAAAAAGATTACATTCTATCATACAAAATGTATCACTACCCCCCACAAAAAAAAAAAAAAATGTATTAATTTTTTTTCTCAACGGAGGTTGGGAGGGGATGGAAGGTAAAGGATAAGATACATTGCAAAAAATTATATTACACAAGTAACCATATGGTTAGAGGTAAAAGGCGACCAAAGCCTGTTGGGGAAAATCACAGGAAAAGGTGGCCATACAAAACCTAACTAACAATAGGCAGGAAAAAAAAAAATGATATTTTAAAATTTGGACATTACATGTCTATGGAGACACTCTCCATGTAGAATCCCATTCCAGGGCAACTTTTTTTTTATTTTCCCGAAACCGGCAGTAGTTTCTCCAGGGGCTCTGTGGGGTGATCTGGATTTTTTTTTTCTTTAATGGAAGAGAATAAAACCTGAGGACTATCGGTGGAAGCTTGCTTGTTAGGTTCGACACCCAAGCATCCTTCCAAATCCTCTTCTTCCTGAAATGGGAATGGTGGTTCAGTATTATCTTCAGTTACCGGATCCCAGAGCTTTACTTTAGAAATATTAACTATTGTTGCATGCTTATTTTCGGGTTGGCATGGCTTATCTATTTCTATGGTTTGTGGTGAGGGTATGGAAATTATGGTGTATGGTTCTGGATAAAAGGCTGGCATGAGCTTACCTTGACCTGATTGGTAAGGGATCTTATAAAGGACCTCATCCCCTATTTTTAGATTAGGCGCTTTATGGGATTCATTATATCTTTTTACCAATTTAAGATGTAATTTTCCTGTATTTTCATTTGCAATTCTCCTAGCCTCTTCTATGGGTGGATGTGCTCTTGTTAAATTATTGATATATGATGGCGTTATGCCAAAAAGCAAATAAACGGGAGGCATTTTAGTTATGGAATGAGGAATACTCCGATATTCTTCTAAGGCCTTTTGTAATAATTTGGGCCATGGTATTCTGGGATTTTGCTGATGGTGAAGTCTAAGTTTTGAGATAATTGTCGCATTCGCCCTTTCTACAAGCCCATTACACTGTGGGTGTGAAGGGGATGTCATCACGTGTTTTATGCCCTTTTCTTGTATAAATTTGTTAAACCTTTGGGACACAAATGAGGGGTGCCTATCAGTAACAATAATTTTTGGTTTACCTACATTTAATAACTGATTTATTATATTGATGTACGTTGCTATAGACGTACTCTTAGAAGGATAAGCCCAGATGTATCTTGAGTGATGATCAACTATCACATGAAGACAATTCTTTGTACTGTTATAATCCCCTAATCCTAAAATACTGTCAAGAGCAACTACATCAAATGGTTTCTCAGCTAGTGGTAAATTACCCATGAGTCCATACGAAGGTGTAGTTGGCTTCTTTACAGACTGACATATTTTACATTTCAGAATATAATTTTTTATTTGTCCTATCATTCCTTTGAAATAATATTGTGTTGAGATAACTCTAGCCATTGAACTTATGCCTGGGTGTCCTAAACTTTCGTGAGCCCTACTTTTCAATTGTTGTTGTAAGGAGGGTGGTACTATAATCCTATCTCTATTTTTTAGCCTAATATAAGTAATACCGTTTTTAATGAAATATAGTTTAGATGGAGGCTTAAGTAATGATTTTTGTTCTTGTTCTATATTTTGAACAGTTAAGAAGCATGTATATGGCAGTCGAGACAACATGTCGGCTTCATGATTCTCACATCCCTTATTATATTTAAATTCCAAATCATATTCTGATAATCTTAGCGCCCATCGGAATAATCTACCGTTAGTATGTTTGAAATTATTTAACCAAATTAATGCCTTATGGTCGGTATGAACTATCACATGTTGACCTGAAATATAGGGATGATATCTTTTACATGTTTCTATTATCGCCAATAATTCAAGTTCTGTTATTGTATACTTGGATTCTGCTCCCCTTAAAGCCCTACTATAAAACGCTATGGGTCTTAAGGTGCCATCAGGATACTCCTGTTTAAGTACGCCTCCTAAACCTGCAATACTAGCGTCGCAAAAGATATGTGTAGCTAATAATGGATTATAAATTTGGAGTATTGGTTTCAAAACTAATGCTTCTTTAAGGGCTTCAAAACTCCTCTGACACTCTTCACTCCACGTAAATTTTACATCTTTTTTCAATAGATCATTTAAAGGCGCTCTCAACTTATTAAAATTATCTATAAATTTTGCATAATGCGTAACGCTGCCCAAAAATGACCTTAAGCATCTAACATCACGAGGAGGGGGCAAAGATTTAATTATACCAACATTAGTACTTGAAGGAGAGATTTGATCTCCAAAAATTTCGTAACCCAAATAATTTATCTTTTGCATAAAAAACAAACATTTATCTTTCCTAAGTTGGATACCTTCCTCTTGTAGGATTGCAAATATTTCCCCAAGGTGTTCTAAATGGGATTCGGTATCTTTTGAGAAAACCAATATATATCGTCAAAGTAAGATATTATATTTTTAAGTTCATATTTCTGCAATATGGAAGTGAGGATCCTGTTAAAAATAGCAGGAGCTGTCCGCAATCCGAATGATAATCTGCACCATTGGTAAGAACCTTCTGTGGTGGTAAAGCAAGTAATAGGTTGATCTTTTTCATGTAAACCAATAGTCCAGTATGCACTTAAAATATCAAGGCACGAGAATACTTTTGAGCCTTGCACCTTTTGGATGATATTTTCAACTAAAGGAATTGGGAAACTATCTCCTATCAGTTTTGAATTCAATTTCCTAAAGTCGATACATAGTCTAGATTTATCATTTTATCCCTTTTTATGTGCTAAAGTTACTGGCGAACTATATGGAGAAGAAGCATGCCTAATAATCCCATATTTTAATAATTGCCTAATTTGTTCCTTAATTATTTCGGTGTCCCTGGGATTATGTCGATAAGGTCTGAGACAAACAGGAGTTTTATCTTTGAGTCTTAACCTGGGGGGATCTACTTTTAATGGTCTAATATTATATTTGTTTTCACCAAAAATATCATTATAGCGACTTAATAAAATGTAGAAATTATTCTTAAGTTGGTCATCATTATTTAGATAGCTGTCTTCTAGATTTGGCAAGGGTAAGGGTCGAAAGTTTGGTTGGTAACGAGTTTAGATTTAAAACAAGAGGGAACATTTATGTTATATTGATCAATAGTTCTATCTAAGAGAGGTAACTTTTTAATATGATTACATTTTCCTGAAAGTTTTAAACAATAATTATGTTTTTACAATATTTAACATTATTAAAAACACCAAAATATTTTTTTGAGTTATCACAATATTGCAAAGCATTGAGTTCATCTTTAGAAAATGTATATTGAAATTTGGATAAAAACACATTATTTTGCATAATAACATTCTCATCAAAATCAATCTTTAGGTTAGAATATTTCAGGTACTTAGTGGATATTATCAGAAAATTTAAATTTAGATTATCAATAATATAGAACAACATATTGTTAGTTATATCTCCAATTCTGATCGTTAAACAAATTTGTCCAAATATTCCAATACGGTTAGATACAGTGCTAATCATAATAGGTGTGTTTGTGTGTTGCTGGCTAGAGTTATTTATCTTATCTAAAAGGCATTCAGGTAATAGGTGTACGGAAATAATATTAATGTCACTGCCGGAATCAAAAAGCACTAAATAGGTTCCCAAGAGCAATGAATCTACCCCAACGTCACTCATCACTCCTGGGCACCATCATTGTTGCCTTACATTACCTCGAAAGTCTTGGTAAAACTGCTTTCGCCAGGTTTCTTGTCGGTCGCCAACCTCTCTGCCGGGGCGGGCACCTGAAGGAAGAGAATCCTGTGAAGGCGTTGCATTCCTTGAGTCGACATTTTGAAAGTCCCGTCGATATCTGGGGCCATTAAATGGTGAAGATGTCTCTTCATGTCGAAATTCTTCTTCCAGGGAAGAGGCAATCTTAATCCACATGTCCAGATTAGCTGGATTGGCAGCGATCAAAAATGGTCTTAGCTTCGCGTTTACATTCGAAGAAAGCGCTTCCAGGGTCTGCTCCGAACTTATATTCAATATTTTTGCCAACTTCAGTTTATTAAGATAGTAGTCCATAAGGGGTTGCGATGATAGCTTCTTTTCAGTCCAAAATTGCCTCATCAATCCACTTGTCGATACCGGGAAAAATGTATTCATAGCTTGGTGAAGTTCATCCAACGTAAACACGTCCTGGCACATCGAGGCGTATATCTCTAACGCTTTTCCCTTAAAAATGCTCGGGATCATTGATAGAGCATCATTTTCTGAAATATTTTGAAGCTTGACTGTTCTTTCAAAAAGATTTCGCCATTCTTGATACGTAAGGCCTGTATCGGGGTTGAAAATCGGCAAAATTTCTTTAATTGAAATGTCTACTCTCGCTCCGGTAATAACCTCTTCTTTCGGTAAAGTTTTCAAATCTTTCTTCGATGTCATTTCGAATTTATTCCCGTAGGCAGCGATCCTGTCGGCTAGCTGATGTAATTCTATAGATGTGTGAAAAAAGAATTAGCAGTCGTTTGTGGCTGTCTCCACTTCAATCATCTCTTTATTTTTTTCAAATCTTTTTAAACAAAACAAAAATTTACATACTCCATTTAATTAAATCTTCAGTAAAAACAAAAAAATTTACATTCTATCATACAAAATGTATCATATATGTGTCTATAGCCCACTCTTGGGACTCACCAAAATAGGGTGCTATAGAGAGGGGGTGTTATAGACAGGTCACTTTTAATGTAAATCGCATCATACTATGTATTTAAGATCGGGCGCTATAGATAGGAAAGCGCTATTTAGAGGGGGTCCTATAGACAGGTTTAACTGTATATATTAAAAATAATGAAAACTATCCTGACCAGGAGTACATGTGCTTGTTAGATGGCAGAGCGCCATCTAGTGCATGTACTCCTGGTCTGGATAGGCTTTCATTATTTTAACATCAACACCTGACCCTTTTATTATTATTTTTTCTATTATTTTTTCATTTAAATACATGAAACAGGATCCAAAATCTCCAATGAGGTAAAAAATTGAATAGCCATGTATTAAAGTTACATAGGATTTTCTCTGAGTTCATGTTCCTCGAACCCCAAGACATATTATTGACTGTATTGAGTCATCCATTGATGAGCTCTACTCTTCCCCGGCAGACATCATCAAAAGTCTCAAGCTTTACAAGCTTGATACCTTAGTGTGATTTGAGTGGAGATAAGAAAGAAGAAGATGTTCCTTGAGCTGTTTTATGATAAGCAGCGGCATCTCCCAAAGGTCTTGTTTAATGCATCTAATACAAGCCAAAATGTATTCTGGAGCTGCAGGTGCCAAGTTACATTTTGGGCAAGTGGGGCCACAGGTAAATATGGTATTGTATGTACAGTGTGTATGGAGTACCGCAAGAGAGTGGAGAACTCCTTGGACAAGGAGAAGGTGCTCTGGAAGGAATGCCAAGACAGTAAGTCTACCTTCTGTTTTTTGTATTAATTTGTAAAAAAAAAAAATGCTATAGTTTTCCTACTACAATAATGTATACAACAAGTCTTTTATTGGGGACCTATGCCCTACACCTGGGGTCGTCAATCTTTTGAGTCGGAAGAGTCAAAAATTACAATTTACAAAATTTTAATTTTTTCAAATAGTCATAAAATGTTTTTCTTGCCAACAATAAATAGTATAATATGATGCACTAGCGCACCATCTGTTATCAAAATTCAAAACTATTTTAAACACGTAAGATTCTTTTTGAAATTAAATAATTTCTACTGCCCTTCTGCAACGGAAAAATTAAAGGGAGGGCCTGGCTCATCAGTGGTGATCCCTCCCAGTGCTTTTGCCAGTTTAATCTATCATACCGCTGTTATATTGCATTTTGGAACTTCCTTTTATAGTGATACTGTTGGTAGACTCTTGGAAAAAGAGCCGCATGTTGCTCGCGAACGGCAGTTTGCCTACTCCTGCCCTACACAGGAATCTCTCAGGTACATAATTGCTTAGAAAAGATGAGTTAATTATTTACAGGTGATCGTTTATAATCGTTAATTCTTCCATTGCAGTAAGGGCAGTAGAAATTGTTTAATTTCAAAAAGAATCATACGCATTTAAAATAGTTTCGAATTTTGATAATAAATAGTATATTCTCGCATAAAGTATTTGTGTATGAAACTAAAGAGCCGCAGCTTCGCATCCAAAGAGCCGCATGTTGCTTGCGAACGGCAGTTTGCCTACACCTGCCCTACACAGGAATCTCTCAGGTACATAATTGCTTAGAAAAGATGTCAATTATTTACAGGTGACCTTTCATTTACATATCCATTTATTATAAAGGACTGCGGCGTATGATTATAAAACAACACTTAAAGTTTCACCGCATAAGTTTCTTTTCTGTGAAAAGAAACTTATGCGGTGAAACTTTAAGTGTTGTTTTATATCCATTTATATAAGGCTCTTTTTTCTCACTGTTTCTTCTCTTGCGCAGCCCTCTCTGTAAATAGACTTTTTTTTGTATGCTTTTGCCTTTTTTTTACTTTCATTGGAGAAAATAAATGCCAACAGTTTTGGTTGAGTGTATATTTCCTGAACTATGTAAATTTCTCTGGATTTACATATTGTGTGTGTGTGTGTCTAGCCATCCTTACCCAGCGAAACGAACTGAAAATGAACAAGGTACCTTTATTGACTCTCTTTATAAAAATAACATCTCTAATTTCACACATGGCCCTTTTCCAACCAACTAGAGTTGTATTCCATCCTGTTGGAAATTTCAGAAAATATTTTAAATACTTAAGTAAGTTTTGAAAATAGAGCAATTCATAGATAAATCTTCAATTAAAAAGGCATATATTGGATCAAAATATCATTTATTTTACCAATATTTCAGTTGGCTCAACGCCAACCTTTATCAAGGTGTTATAACATTTTAAAGTGTGTCAACAACAAACTCATATTGTGGTTATGTGGCACTGAGTTTGTTGTTGACACACATTAGTACGTTATAATACCTTGATAAATGTTGGCGTTCAGCCAACTGAAATATTGGTAAAATAAATGATATTTTGATCCAATATATGCCTTTTTAATTGAAGACTTAAGTAAGTACTCCACAAAGTTTCTTTTTTAATTTATTAGCATCTGCAAGCTCTAAAGTTAAATACATTTTTCACAGGCATTTCTTTCCAGTTATATACATTTCAAAATAACGCTTTGTAAGTTTTTATTTATTTTGGAAATGTATATACAGTAGAACCTCTCCCTTTAATAGACACCCCGCTAGCGGAAATCTCTTTAAAAAGGACAGTTTTCATTTGCAAAATTACCATTTTTACTATTTAGTAACTCTCTGGTAGGTGGACACCTCTCCCTAAAGGACACTTTGGCTCTGCAATTAGGTGTTGTCCTTTACAGGGAGGTTGTACTGTACTTGGAAGAAACGCCTGTGGAAGAGTTCTTTAATTCAAAAGCTTGCAAATACTAATAAATTGGAGGGGGGTCGGTGGAAGGATGGTCTAAACCGTTGGTTTTCGACTGCTACGACCCGGGTTCGATTCCTGCATTGGACACTTTTTTTTCTGATTAAAAAAAAAAATGCTCCAATGGCCTCCAATTCTTGCAAAAGTCCAACCCCACCAGCGAGTGCAAGTAACCAAACGGGGCTCTGGCACATTTGTAAGTGCAAAGTCGAACTGCTTTCCACATATATAGACATGTGGTACACTTACTGTAAAAGCAGTCGCCTACTTCTATCCACCATGATTATCATGGCCTGTACCATGTGTACTAGGGATAAGCAAAAAAAAAAAAAAAATAGAAAAGAAAATTTTTGAGGTGTACTTGATTAAGTATTTCAAATCAACTATTGTTAGTGGAAATCTTACATCAACATTTAGTTATAATGGAAAGGATAAAGAGCAAAGGAGGGTGAAAAGTTTTTTTTTTTGAAATTTTGAAAACATCAAAACACACAAGCTTTCAAACCTCTCATTTCTTCTACAGGTGTAGATCCAATGTGTAAATATATAAAAATTTTAATTTGCATACCTGTAAGAAATAAAATGTTTGAAAGCCTCAGTTTTATCTTTATTGTAGTTTTATTGTTTATTGTAGGAATTTATCTCTGCTTCCCTCTTTATGTTTTCCATTTTACAACTAAGGTGATGATTGTTGAGTAGTTTAACATTAGTTATAATACAATATAATGAGGCTTATGATTGTAGAACGACATTTGAAAATTATCCCGCATGTGTTTGTTTTTGAACGAAAAATCAAAATTTATTTTAAGGAGAAATAACGATTATTTCTAACCTTAAGGATGAAGAATGAAAGGATGAATTGTGAAGAGTAATGATAAACGGAAAAATAAAAGTGTCCAGGGATGGGAATCGAACCCACACTGTTCAGCTTACCGGGCAGATACCATGTCCACTAGGCTACCCTTTCATACTTTTTTTTTTTTTCATCCCTAAGGTTAGAAATAATTATTTTTCCTTAAAATAAATTTCCATTTTTCATTCAAAAGAAACGCATGCGGGATAATTTTCACATGTCGTTCTACTAACATTAGTTATATCACACTTGCACTACGCTGATGAAGGCTGACAGCCTGAAATACATGGTTAGCTTTTCTTGATTAATCAAGGAAAGGTATTTGGCCAATTCTGAAATAAATAAGAATTAATGATTAGTTGATATTAGTTGCACAATCAGGAGATGCCTTTCTCATAATTTATCAACCTGGTTACAATACAATTTCACTTTTATGATATTTTTCAATCAGTTATATCATTGTCCCATTAGGGGAGTCGGTGGAAGGATGGTCTAAACCGTTGGTTTTCGACCGCTACGACCCGGGTTCGATTCCCGCATTGGGCACTTTTTTTTTTTTATATATAAAAAAAATGCTCCAATGGCCCCCGATTCTTGCAAAAGTCCAACCCCACCAGCGAGTGCAAGTAACCAAACGGGGATCTGGCACATTTGTAAGTGCAAAGTCGAACTGCTTTTCACATGTGTAGACATGTGGTACACTTACAGTAAAAAAGCAGTCGCATACTTCTACCCACCATGGTTATCATGGCCTGTACCACGTGTACTAGGGATAAGAAAAAAAAATTGTCCTATTACATTTGCATACATAGCAGCGTGTAGTTGCACTAAATGAGATAGTTGACTGAAGCCATGATAATAAGCAGTCTCTCATTAAGGAGCAGCCTTCCCATTGTTCTACTATCAAGACATAGGACTCACATTTCTCCTATATGTCTTCAGCCGTAGTAGTTTCTATACTTGTCCTGATGAATGGTCTTTGTGCCCACACAGGAAAGAGATGAAGATAAATTCAAGAAGATTCTCCATGAATACGAAGAATTGAAGGTAAGAAAAACAACTTATCAACTTTGTTGTGTGTGTTGAGATTTTGAAAACTCAAATGTGATTTTTTGGAAAATAAGTAGAGAAGGAACACAGGGTAATAAGACCAAATCCAAATAAATAAATGGTGTGTGACGTTTCGGTAACAGCGTTGTTACCATCTTCAGACAAAAGTACTTCTTCTTCTTCTTCTTTCTTATCTCCACACTGGGTGAAGTAGAATGGGTCTGCCTTTGTCATAAGACTGGGAGCACTACTCAGTGGCAGGCCGACTTACTCCAAAAGAAATGGCCGCCTCTGACATGAGGAACAGACGCCATGTGCAGCCGCTCCTAACATGGAGTACAAACGCTGCTCATCCTGTATCCCTGGATTAGGAGCCCTTACAGGGTACTATCAGCCGGGCCAGCTGAACCCAGGTTTTTTAGTGAGCTTGTTACTGCTCCCCCTCCTCCTTTTTCATCCGGGCTTGGGAAACGTCACACACCATTAATTTATTTGGATTTGGTCTTATTACCTTGTGTTTATAATCCATAATCCAAATTGTGCCTTATCAAGTAGAGAAGGATTTCCCAATAAGTGATCGTAGCTCAAAACATGAATACTCTTGGTCTCTTCTGGAGGTGGTTGCTTATTAGAGGTTGGGTTATATCAGATGGGTCGGTCTCATAAATAGTTTATATTGTTGCACCAGGTTGTGGTCCGGCGGATTCTTCAGCCTTGATTTTCTCTTCTGACATTTCCTGTATCTTTCCAGAATGTGTTTCAGCCATTCTGCAAGGTTAGATAAGTGGATAATCTGACAAACTATATTTTAGGTAGCCCCCAGAATAATTATCCTTTTTAATCACATAAGGGATTTAAAAATTATCTACTGTACTGTATTAATGAGGACTAACAGAAATACATGTCTGGATGTTCCATCTTGCTGCTTTTTAAAAGTTTGTTTTTTAACTTTGAATGCAATGATGCTATGCTGTTGAAAAGCAGAAGGAATGTGAGAGACAATGGGATTGAAACTTCTTTTGACTTCACCCATTGTTATAGAAGTAATGCTGGTAACTGAATATATATGAAACATGTTATGTCTTCATCTATTGTTAGATGAAAGACATAATGGAATTGATGCATCTCATGTCTTTATCCATTGTTAGATGAGAGAAGCAATGAAAGAAGCATTGTTAGATGAGAGAAGCAATGAAAGAAACATTGTTAGATGAGAGAAGCAATGAAAGAAATAATGAACTAAGGCATATCATGTCATTATCCATTGTTAGATGAGAGAAGCAATGAAAGAAATAATGAACTATGGGGTGTGTGTGTCCATAGAAAGAGAAGAAGACTGTGGATGATGAGCTGGTGTCCCACCAAGACCAGCTGGCCCAAGCTAAGGAGAAAGCCAAGGCTCTCCATGGTAAGTTGTTGGGAGTCCCCCCATTGAGCAGCTCTTCTTAATTGTCAAGTGGATAAACTCCTTTAATGGTTGTCAATCCTTGCACAAACTCAACCTCCACCTATGATTGCGAATAAATAAACAAGACTCAGGCACACTTGTAAGCTTTAAAGTTGAACTGCCTCCTACATATAGTGCCAAACTTAGCTACCCACCATGATTACAATGGCTTGTACTATGCATACTTGGGATAAGTTTTAAAAATGGACTTGTGGGGCATATGGTGAAGAACACAAATTTGAAGTGTTTCCTACATGTGTAGAGATGTAGTGAACATGGCAGTAAAAGCAGTCGCTAACTACCTGCTATGATTATCATGTCCACTATCATAGGTTGTCCACAATTCTTGTAAGAGGATTGAATTTATTTAATAGATTCAACTTGAAAGTATACCACTAAAGCATTCAAGTTTAGGCTATGCAGTCTAGTTGTAGCCAGGTTTGTCAATGAGCCTTGATACATGGCATAATAAAATAAGCTTGTGTTGTTGTTTCTTATCCCCTTATGTAAAGATTACACTTGAAGGTGGGAAGGTGGGGTGGCGGATAGGGGAAGGACCTACAGATATGAAGGCAAGCTGCGAAACAAGCAGAATAACTCTGACGAATAAGCAGTCGTGGACTAACAGCAGTATTGTTAGAAGAGGAGTATGCCTCTTTAAAAATCCTGACTTCAACTGACCCGGTCGATAGACCTCAGCAAGGGTCCCACTCCAGGGATACGGAGGAGCTGCGTCTACTCATGTTAGAGTCGGCAGCAAAGGCTTCAATGTTAGGAACGGCCTCAAATTACAGGCAAAGTCAGACTTTCACCAAATTATGCCTGGATCATGGTGCCATGATCAACGAAAGCTGCACCCCTACACCCCATTCCATGAGATCAAACAAGCTTGTTGTTTGTAACAACACACTGTCTCCCAGGATAAGTTTCTTGCTTTATTTATTCTCGCTATCAGAAGAATACATTCTTAAAACTATTTCTGTAATATCAGAAGATAAGAATCCTCCGAAATATAAATTGTAACAGCACATTTATAAATGAAAAATAATAGAAAAAAAATAAAAAGATCAGGTATTGATATTAAAAACAAAGTAGGTGTATCCTGACTATAAAAGCATGTGTGCTTTTCAGAAGGCAGAGCGCCATCTGGTGGAACAGAAATCAACTAAACATTTAGCCTGTTCTCTGATATTTGGCCAACCCAATTTCTTGATAAAGAAAAGACATCCACGAATGAGATTCGTGCTGTTGGCGCTCATCAGCGTGGAGCAGGCTTATAAATTAATACCGAGCAATAACGCGCCATCTATACATATAAAATGAAAGGATTTAAAAGCAGGAATGTTTCTTTAATAAAACAATACAAATTTCTACTGTCCTTACTGCGATGAAAAATATATTGGGAGGGCTTGGCTCATCAGTGGTGAACCCTCCCAGCGGTTTCGCCAATTTAATCCAACAGACCGCTTCTCAGAGCTCTAATACTGTATTGGATGATTCTGCTTTTATACACAGCACTGAAGGGTGGAATCTTAGAAATGGTTTTCAAGCAAACTATGGACATAAGCTTATAGGACAGTAGAATTACATTCAAATATAAATAAAGCAAGGCTTATAAGTGATAGCGCACAATTTGGGTTATAGATTCTCAGAAAACTATCTTCTTCTTATCTGCTAACTTGTTTACACACTTGATAACAGTAACTATTTAAAACATGCTGTGGCAAAATTTCTCATTCAGTACTTTTGTCTGAAAATGGTAACAACGCTGTTACCGAAATGTCGCACACTACTTATTTATTTATTTGGATTTGGTCTTATTACCTTGTGTTTAGGGCTTTTTAAGTCTTCTTCTTCTTTCTTATCTCCACACTGGATGAAGTAGAATGCATCTGCCTTTGTCATTAAGACTGGGAACACTACTCAGTAGCAGGCCGACTTAGCTCCTAAATAAATGGCCGCCTCTGACATGAGGAACAGACGCCATGTACAGCTGCTCCTATCATGGAGTACAAACTCATCCTGTATCCCTGGATTAGGAGCCCTTACAGGGTACTATCAGCCGGGCCAGACTTATAAGTAAAACAAGAAAGTTATCCTCAGAGAGACAGTGTGTTGTTACAATTTATATTTCAGAGGATTTTATCTTCCAAACTTGTTGTTTACCATTGGTGTTGATAGCCACCACATTGTGACTGGTACAGACCAACTGGGAGAGTACCAGAAGAAGGTGGAGGAACTGACGGAGAACCTCAAAGTGGAATCCCAAAGAGGCGACCAATACAAGGTGAGGAGACACTCTTTCATTCTATGTTGAGGGGGTCATGTGATCTAAACTGTTGGTTTTTAACCGCTATGACCTGGGATCGAATCCTGCATTGGGCACTTTTTTCTAATAAAAAAAAAAGTGCTCAAATGATCCTCTATTCTTGCAAAAGTCCAACCTCACCAGCAAGTGAAAGTAACCAAAGGGGGTTTGGCACATTTGTAAGTGCAAAGTCGAATTGCTTTTCACATATGTAGACATGTGGTGTACTTACAGTAAAAGCAGTCGCCTACTTCTTACTCACCATGATTATCATGGCCTGTACCACATGTACTAGGGATAATAAAACAAAATGTATAAAATGTTGAGAAAATTGTGTAAAGATTGACACGGTTTTTTTTTCTCATATTGGGTATGTAACAGGTTTCTGTAGATATGAGTTTCTTTTCATTTTTCTATTGCATTCTCAAGTTTTAGGATATTTCCACCTTTCTACAGTAGTACAAAATGAACAATAATGAAAGGCCTTTTATATTTGGTCATTTTGTACTCCTATAGAAGGACGAAAATGCTCGGAAACTTGAGAATG
>CP092883.1:17514883-17848968 GCA_030710605.1 Cordylochernes scorpioides | reverse complement strand
AAGAACAAAAACGTGAGTTGAAGAGTTTCTTTTAAGGTTTTCTATTTAGCCAAAGTTTCGAGTATTTATGTCATACAGGAGTATCCTATTCAATCTAACATCCCTTTTAATGATCCTTCTCATAGCAGTTTGGCAAACCTTAGAAAGAAATCAGAAAGCAATGTTTTACACAATCTTTTTTGACGGTTATTGATGAACCTACTCGGTTAGTCCATTTAAATTGCTTGAAACAATCGGGTAAAACAATGAGTTACGAGTCATCACATTCTTTGGTGGGATTGGACATAGAGTAAAACATCCTACATAAAATTCCGTTATATATAATTATATTTTATGTAATTCTGCTGTCCTCAAAGCTTATGTCTATAGTTCATCTAAAATACCAATTCCAAGAGTTTAGCATCATTATCACTATAAAAGGAAGATCGAAAAATGCAATATAACAGCAGTATGGTAGATTAAACTGGCGAAACCGCTGGGAGGGTTCATCACTGATGAGCCAGGCCCTCCCATTAATTTTTCCATTGCAGTAAGGGCAGTGTTTTATTTTTAAAAGAATCATACGCGTCTATAATATTTTCGAATTTTCATAAAATTCCGTGTTGCAATTTACAGAGTCCTATTGACAGACTGGATACAAGGTTAGAGGGAATAGTGGCTTCCTTATCTTGACGGGAGGATACAGAAAAACCTCCTTTGAACAACCAATCTAATCCACCTCCCTGAAAGACCACCTTTTTAAAATGAATTATGACTTAGTTAAGCCTAATTCAGCCTGCAATGAGAAATTATCGCCGGAATATCCGCGGTTTTAAATGGCCTTTCATGGGAGGTTCTACTGTACAATCAGGACATTGGAATCCTGAGTCAAGAAGTTTGTGAGTACAATTGGAATTCGAAATTATTATAGACGCGTATTCTTCTTTTAAAAATTAAACAAATTTCTTTACTGCCCTTACTGCAATGAATTGATGCACCTAACGACGTTGTGGCCGTAGCCACAGCAGACGCGGAAAGACTCCTTGTAGTTCAGGATCACTTGGTCCACAATGATCCTGCCGCGTCTTCCAATGGCCTTGTAAGAAGCCAAGTCCAGCTCAATGAAGGCCGTGCAGGTGCCGTTTCTGGTCGGAGATCTGTGTGCCACTCGGACAGACTTGTCTCCAGGAAGCTGGCTGAGGGAATCGGTGGAAAGGAAGGCCTTGACTGTTCTCATCCGCGGTTTCCACCTCCACGTTGAAGAGGCAGATTCTTGGGAGGAATTGCCTCAGTTCCCGGACTTTCAGGCCTTGGAGCTTGTTGTCCAGGGCAGAGCTGACGGCAGGAATGGCCTCTGGAGTGTTGGAGTGCAGCACCAGTTTTCCCCTGGTGCGCAGAGACGCCTTGGGGCAGAGTGTGGGTAGCGCGGACAGCTTTGAGGATGTTCCGTGGGTCAGTCTGCGAGTTATCTGCAATAACCACGAGGCGGGCCGCAGATTTCTCTCCATTGAGTGTTCCTTTGGCAACGGCAGGCTTGGAGAATAATAATAATAATAATAATAATAATAAGTAATAGCCTACAGCACCCGTTGTTGATAAAAAGATGATTCAAGTATCAACTTCATAGGCCACATATCAGCTCGACTGAAGCGCTCGAGTGGCAAAAGTCGGAACTTGAATTAACATTAACATATTTTTAAAAATCCCATTTAAATTTAAATGGGATAACTATTATTATTATTATTTATTTATTACATGTCAATATCTCCTCACACATATATGTGACCTCGCTTTAAAAATTATGTTAAAAAATATAATCTTATTTTAGTTCAAACTTCTGCCACTCGAGCGCCACCGTCGAGCTGATATTTGGTCCATATAGCTCTTATAATGAAATTGATATACCGGAAACTTAATTGAGACAATTGGGCTTATAAACAGATTGGTATGGGTAAATCCAAGGAAATTAAAAGATACAAAAATGAAGAATGAAGGTTATACAAATTTAAATCGGAGATTAATCAGAGTATTTTAATAAAGGAGGGTCGGTGGAAGGATGGTCTAAACCGTGGTTTTCGACCGCTACGACCTGGGATCGAATCCCGCATGGGGCACTTTTTTTTCAAATTAAAAAAAAAAAATGCTCCAATGGCCCCCAATTCTTGCAAAGGTCCAACTCCACCAGCGAGTGCAAGTAAACAAACGGGGCTCTGGCACATTTGTAAGTGTAAAAGTCGAACTGTTTTTCACATGTGTCGACATGTGGTGTACTTACAGTAAAAGCAGGCGCTAACTACCCACCATGATTATCATGGCCTGTACCACGGGTACTAGGGATACATTAAAAAAAGGTATTTGCGAGATAAGAGCGAATCCCATGGTACCAAGAGATTGATCAATTTCCACAGATCAGTTACCAAATTATTTTTAAAAGACCTAAACATGATTTTAATATTTCTTCTTTCTCCTCGCCTTTATTTTCTTTTGTATTTCGCTTTCTATGAATATAAATACTGTAAATAAGTTATGTTTCTAATTTGCCTAGCCTTCATTCTTTAATTAAAGTATAACTATATTATTATCCTAATACATACGTGATACAGGGCCAAGATAATCATGGTGGGTAGAATTTAGCGACTGCTTTTACTTTAAGTGCACCACATGTCTACACATGTGAAAAGCAGTTCGACTTTGTACTTACAAATGTGCCAGAGCCCCGTTTGGTTACTTGCACTCGCTGTTGGGGTTGGACTTTTTCAAGAATCGGAAGCCATTGGTGCATTTTATTTATTTATTTATTTATTTTTTTTTTTGTATCAGAAAAAAAGTGCCCAATGCGGGAATCGAACCCGGGTCGTAGCGGTCGAAAACCAACGGTTTAGACCATCCTTCCACCGAACCCTTGTAAACACCGTTGATTTTATCGATGTAAATTTTGCTGGGAAGATATTGATCTATAGATAGAGTCTAGCTTTGATGTCTATTTTGACGGGAGAGGTGACCTTTTTATCTTTATAGACCGTTGATTTTCGACAACCATGCCTCGGGATCGAATCCCGCGCATTGAGCACTTTTTTTTTCTGCTTCAGTGGCCCCTGCTACTTGCATAAAAGACCAAGCCCACAAGCGAGTGGAAGAAATCAAACATGGTCTCTGATAAATTGTAAGTGAAAAAGTCAAACAACTTTCTACTTGTGGGGCAATATGAGTGAAAAGCAGTCGCTAATTACTCACCATGATTATCATGGCTAGGAACACGTATACTGGGATAAATATAATAATAATACTTTGAAATTATTTAGTTTTTACGTTTAAAAAAACATTAACATTTAAATTTTAAAATAATAAACCAAAAGATGAAGAAAAATCAAAAGATGATTCAAGTTAACTTTATAGACCACATATCAGCTCGACGGTAGCGCTCGAGTGGCAAAAGTCGGAACTAAAAAATTAACATTAAAATATTTAATCACGTTTTAATTAAAATTTCAATTGGATAAATTTTATCATTATTTAATCATGATGTGTCAACCCTCACATATACGTTACCTAGCTTTAAAAAAAAAAGAAGTCAAAAATATTAATATTATTTTAGCTCCAATTTCTGCCACTCGAACGCCACCGTCGAGCTGATGTTTGGTCCATAAAGGACTCTCTCAATCAGTCATTTTTCTCTTTCTCAATTTTAGAACCAATTGACGTCAATTTTATACACAGTTTAAAAAATCTATACTTTTAATGGCTCTAAGTTGATGATATATTAAAGGAGAATTTCTGGATCAACACTTTTTTTTCTAATATCGATTTACACTCTTTTTTTTTTTGCCACACACATAAATAGAAGTATTTTAAAATATAATATTCTGAGAATTCAATAAAAAATCGCTATATAGAGATAAATTCTATATAAATAAAATAATTCGATATTTAAAGTTATCATTGTAGATTAAAAGTCAAACAAAAAAATCAAAAGATGATTCAAGTATGAACTTTATAGGTCACATATCAGCTCGACGGTAGCGCTCGAGTGGCAAAAGTCGAAACTAAAATTAACATTCAAATTTTTGAAAAATCCCGTTTTAATTTAAGTGGGTTAAATTTTTTCCATTGCAGTAAGGACAGTAGAAATTGTTTTATTTTAAAAAGAATATTACGCCTCTAAAATAGTTTTGTGATTTGATAACAGATGGCGCGCTAGTGCATCGTAACATAAATTTTATTATTTATTTATGATGTGTCAACCCTCACATATACGTTACCTAGCTTTAAAAAAATACGTAAAAAATATTAATATTATTTTAGTTCCAATTTCTGCCACTCGAGCGCCACCGTCGAGCTGATGTTTGGTCCATAAAGGACTCTCTCAATCAGTGATTTCTCTCTCAATTTTAGAAATATTTGACGTCAATGTTATACACAGTTTAATAAATCCATCTTTTCAGTGGCTCTAAGTTGACGATGATATATTAAAGGTTATGATTAAAGGAGAATTTCTGGATGCAGCACATTTTTTTACTAATTTCGATTTACACTCATGGACAAAACTTAAGATGGAAAGGTCTTTGATGACTCCAGTCGTCTATATATTTTTTAAGGATATAAAGGCAATTTTTTTCACACTTGGTTATCTCGCGTGTCTTCAATAAAGATCACTGTAATATCTTTTAGAGTTATTGTCTGAATCCCGATATATGTGTTAAAAGTTATAACTTCCTTAGTTTTGTCTGTGAATGTAAGTTGTTGTTGAGAACCCCGCTCGACTTCTCGTGTGAATACCGTATGGGACTTCATCCCATATGCAAATAATCATAAGACAATTCTATTTTGAATAGAAATATAAGGAGATGTCAAAAATGTGTTTTGCGTGTGTATGTCTTTTTTTATTTCAGAGAAAAAAACGTATATAATTATAATAAAGATGTTATTGTTGGGGTAATTTTGATTGAATACTACTAAAAAGGCATCTTAGTATGCATTAGTATGCAGTATTCTTTAGATGGGTATTTTGCCGGGGGGAAATTGGATCTACAAGGGCACAGGGCGCCATACGGGATTTAATGGAATAAGTCCGCCCTAGACTGATGAGGGCCATTAGCCCGAAACCATGGTTTCTAGATGGATTAGTAAGTGTAATTGTTAAATGTTTTTTTTCCTCTCTCTCTCTCTCCCTCTCTTTGAAAATAATAAATTTAAAATACTTTCTTAAAAGGTAGAATCGCCTAATTCTTTAAAACCATTTCAGCTGTAAGTAAACTTATTATTTCATCGTCTAAACCATAAAAGATTCTCAACAGATGCTTCTCAGTTTACCAAAGCTGGTGTTGTGGCTTTGTCACCGACCTGAAATCTGCTAGTTTGTGGCGACGGTCAATAGATGGCGTCTAGTTTTGACGTTTATTTTGACGAGAGAGGCGCCCTATGCTTTTATACTATTTTCTCTGTATCTTTCTTATTGTAGTATTGTGTTGTATTATTGAACAATAATAATGCTGATCTCTATATCCTACTATTGTAGTAGTGTTACTGGAGGTCTTTTATAAGACAATAACACGTCATATATTTATAAGAAACTAGACGAATGACCCGGGCAACGCCCGGGTTTACACGATTAAATGTATTATTCAAACACATAA
Organism: Cordylochernes scorpioides; assembly: GCA_030710605.1. NCBI lineage: Eukaryota > Metazoa > Arthropoda > Arachnida > Pseudoscorpiones > Chernetidae > Cordylochernes > Cordylochernes scorpioides. The sequence continues at coordinate 17,843,356 of CP092883.1, read as the reverse complement.
AACATAGGAAAATAAAACATAGCAAATATAGCAAGAGCCGCTATTTTAAACGGCGAATTAGATCAGTTATAGCAAAAAATGAAAATATATATGTAAATATGTGAAATAGTTATAAATTAGAAAACCTGTAAATATAGTTAAGGCTTGCATTGTAATTAAGAAAAAGCTTCTCGTCTAGAACGCTCAGGCGACTTTACGGCAGCCAACGGGCGCGCGCCGCCGGCAGGTCGCCTGAGCGTTTTAGAGGGCGCTGCTCGTGAGCTAAGTAGAATAATTTGAATATATAGTTTTAATAATTGATTTATATATTTTTTAAAATAGCCTATCGTCATCCCCGTTATTTTTTACCTATGTATGGAAATTTTGGTTTGAATTAGTGAACTACTGCGAATTTGTATACCGGAGATACAAACCAACAAACATACAAACATTCATTTTTATATATAAGAAATGAAACAACTAAGTACAGATGTATTCTTTATAAATAAAACAAAACTTTCTACAATTCTTACTGCGATGAAAAATCATTGGGAGTGATTGGCTCATCATTGGTGAACCCTCTTAGCGGCTTCAATTTAATCTACCAGAACGCTTTTTAGAGCTATGATAGTGTATTGGATCATTCTGCTTTTATATGCTACACAAAAGAATTGATTCTTAGTTATGGTAGCAAATTATGGACATATAAGCTTTTAGGACAGTAGAATTCCATCTAAATATTTGCATCGAGCAATAAATGCTCTTCAGCAATCAATAAGGACAAGGCCAGTTGGGTATAAATCAATTATAAGTCAATAATGTGCCATGATGCGATCTTAAACAAAGGGTAAACACTTTAGGTTGTAATAATGTAGGTATATCGTTTTTAAAAGAAATCCACAAAAAACATAATTCTTCCATAATCTTTAATAATAATTTTTTTTCTTGAAATTTACACAGAAATCTTACAAAATGCTAAAAAATAGAAATAAAACATTTTAACATATATGCAAATAAAATCTGAAAAGTTTCATTTTTTAAATATTTATATTTATTTATATATATACTTTTATAAACAAATTCAAGGCTTTTTTTTATTTGGACTTTATATATATATATATTTCAAGTTATATATTTATATATATATATAATTGCATATGTTACCATCATATTCATGAGTATCATACAGCGGTGAGAAAAAGAAAAGCTTGGCAACCAACGAGATACCAGAAAAAATATATATTTACACACAAACAAAATATATTAAAAAGAAATAATAAAGTTATATTTTACACAGATTTCACTGTTGATTTTGGCAGGTGTTACCTGTGTTGCGAAGTGTTTTATACAATTGTATTAAGCCTAAAAAAAAAAAACCAAACGACAAGAAAAATGGCGACAAAAAGAGATTCAGAAATAATGAAAACATTTTAAAAATTATTAATTATAATTTTGGGACATGTTTCAATAGCATTTTTAATATAAAAATATGTTAATATCTGATTTAGCATGCGACACATTTTAACATATATATACAGAAATAGTTTTTAAAGATTTTTAATAATCAAATTTAAAATATATTTTTCTATATATATATTCTATATATTTTTTTTACATAACAAGTTTAGCAATAGAAACCTTTTAGTGATTTTGGGAAATGTTTTGAGAGAACCACACGTATGGTAAATATTTTAGTTAATTTGTTAATGTTTCAAATATGTTCTCACAATGTAGAATTGACTCAAAATATTAGTTTTAAATTCGTTAATATGAATCAAAGTAAGAACTTATAATAAAAATAGTCAAATAACGTAAATTCTGTGTGTGAATATACCATTAAAATTTTTGTGAATAATTACAAAAAAAAAAAAAAAAAAATCTATATAGTAAATGAAACAGTAAATTACCTCTTTCTCTCTATATTAGAATACCTATTTTTAATCTCTTTAATTCCTAATTTTAAACTATTTTCGTCTGTTTTGAAATTATACATGCCATTCGGGCTAGAGCCTTTATCAGTACAGACGTAACTTTGATACTGTGAAGTCCTCCCTCTTACACGCACATAATTACGGAATTGTTCGAATTTACTATATATTTAAGATGTGTTCTATATCATGAAGTAAGAGGTGCCTAGTTTATGCATTGCTTAACTTTTTTTCTATATATTTATTTTTTCAAACTTAAGTGAACTAGATATGTAAAATCATTTACCGACTTTCCTAAAATAGCTCTTAAAAAATTTACACATATAATGTGCAGGGATCAAAAAGTTTTAGTATTTCTTTTTAAAATGTTGTTACGCTAACGTAATATTTGGATTTATTTTTATAGAGATTACTATATGAGGGTTATAGGTAATAGGCATCATTAATAAACAATGAATTTTACGCCAATGTTACTACATAAAGAATTTATGACATCTAACCACTGATATCAACCCAATATGGTATTTTTAAAAATCAAAAGATGTAAAAAAAAAAAGATAAAAACAACTGACAATGGTAAGCATATATATTTTAAAAATTGTATAATGTTTAAAAAAATTATGGAAAAATTATTTAAATAAAAACATAAAATATTATTTGATCATTTCTCAAACGTTCATATAATTTACTTATTAAATGAAAATCAATAAAAACGCCCAAAAGAAGTCATATGACTAAATAAACATAATCCGATTAAAGAGAAAACGAAAATATAGCGTGGTGAGTTTCTTTTTATTAAAATTACAAGCTTTCAAGCAAAATGCTTTTCATCAGGTAATCCAAAAAAAAAAAAAAATATGTGGAGAGGTAAATACATCCACCTAAGTAAGATTTGAAAATTAAAATTAAAGCTTTAATTTTAATTTTCAAATCTTACTTAGGTGGATGTATTTACCTCTCCACATATTTTTTTTTTTTTTTTGGATTACCTGATGAAAAGCATTTTGCTTGAAAGCTTGTAATTTTAATAAAAAGAAACTCACCACACTATATTTTCGTTTTCTCTTTAACTTTTAAAACGTGGCTAAAATATGCATAATCCGATTAGCTTATTGTTTTCTAAAAATGGCGTCATTAATTCAAATAAAAGTTGTATATTCCCTCAAAACATCTTCCAAAAGAGTTTTTGATAATCATATACATAATATTTTAATTAATATATTTACTATATAATATTAATTTAAACTTAAATTAATATTTACTATATAGATATATATATATTTTAAATTTATTTTTGTGTTTACTGTAATAAACAATAGCAGCCGATTGCGAATTCGTTTTTTTGTAGATAAATAATTCACGAAAGACAAAAATCGATATATATTGAGAAAAAAAGAATCAAATTAAAAATGAAAACGTATATACTATTATATAATAATATACGAATTATATTTTTCTAACGACATATTATATATAGGTTTAGGGTTGAAAACTATATAAAGGGGGAAATATTAATCATGCACAATAATAAAAAACAAAAAGTTTAAAACCCAAGTAATACAAAAAAATGAAAATATCTTAAACATGATTAAGTAGATTCATATTTTATTTATTTAGGCAACAATAAAAACAGTAAAAAACAAAATTAAAACTATTAAGGAATTTAATATTTTTATTTATAACCCTAATAGAAAAGCGCTAGTGTGTTTAAAATTTTGGCAAATCCAAATTTTGAAAAAAAAAAAAAAAAGATAATTGCCTGCATCAGTGTTTAGATTCTTTGTAAAGCTACTGCAAGCCCTAACCCTAAAAAAACTAAAGCAAGATTTTTTTTTATATGAAAGATTTAAGTGTGTTTTTTTTTTAAGAAGGAAGGAAAATAAAAAAAGCCTAACTTTTCGAGCATACAGGCCATTTCGCTTGTAGGTAGAAATGCTCTAAATGTAGAGATATTTTTCTATCTAGATCAATATATGCACATAATAAACCTACGCAAGATCAAATAACCAAAAGAAGAAGAAAAACATGTGCAAGGAATGGGTTAAATGGTCCCATGAGTGTTTTTTCATATTCATTTATTTTTCCTAAAGAAAATATCGTGCAATATATTAGGAACCCTTGTGAACTTGCTTTACAAAAATGCTGAAAAAAAAAGGAAATTCTATTTTTTTATTCAAAAAGAGAACTCAAAAGAACTACAATCAATAGAAAACAAATGGTGATTGCTATATTAAAAAGAGAACAATAACAACAAAAAACAAAAATCTACAAGGCATCTACAACGTCCTTTTTTTTTTAATGCAGAAAAAACTGCTTTAAGAGGACGATGGAAGAGAGAGATAAAAGAGTGATATGAAAATATTTACTTAAAAAAAAAAAAAGATATGTTGTGTTTAGTGTTAGAGAGGAGATGTGGTGCAAAGAAAGATGGCTGTTAGAAAGAAAAGTGATGAAGCAATGATTGTCTAGATCCCCAACTATTATGCAGAGAGACCGGGGTTGGAAGATCACAGCCGGGAGGAGCTCTCCTGACACCAAGTGAGTCCGGGCAACAGCGAAGAATGACTAGCCGATGCAACTCTCCATCTCCAAACTTAGGCTGGAGAATAGGAGGCCGTCTGGCTTGGGGTGGACCCAAGGAATGGAACAGTGGTGCTGGCATCCAGGCTCGGCTCACACTTCCCTGTACACATCCAGTCATCAGAACTGCTCATAACTTCATCTATATACAGGGGTAAGTCTACGTAATTTAACATTAGAGCTTCTAATAATTTCACCTACATACAGAGTCTACTTAATTTAACATTAGAGCTTCTAATAATTTCATTTACATACAAAGGTCTACGTAAGGTAACATCAGAGCTGCTGATAACTTCATCTACATATACAGAGGTCTACGTAATTTAACGCCAGAGCTTCTAATAATTCCACCTACATACAGAAGACTTCGTTAGTTGGAGCAATAGCTATTGATAGCTGCTACACGCAGTTACGTTATAAACGGAGGATAAGTTAAAAAAAAAAAAAAAAAAACGTTATAAACGCCCGAGGTGATATGGCTTGCGGTGTTCCTATCTTACTCACACTTCCCTTCCCTCTATCTCTTTCCATCCCAATCTTGCAACTAATCTTTTTAACAGATTTATCGACTCCACATTGAGAATAATTCAATAGTTCTCCACTATGTACAGTAGAATCTCCCTGTAAAGGACACCTAGTTGCAGAGACAAAGTATCCTTTAGGGAGCGGTGTCCTCTTACCAATGAGTTGCTAAAGAGTAAAAATGGTCAATTTGGAAATGAAAACTGTCCTTTGTAGAGAGGTGTCCACTAGCGTTAGTATCCTCTCATGGAGGTTCTACTGTATTGGTATTTTTGTAGATATAGGATTATTTGCCACATTGCGACGCTTACGCTGATCGGATCGACCGCCCCCGTTCACACATGTCTTGCAGTAGTACTGTAACTTTCAGCCAGCTCACTCCGTAGTTTAGCTTATACTGATTAGTTTTAAAGGCAGTCTGAATCTTACCAAAGTGGGGTTCTTGACTTCACTTTTAGAATGATGGTACATCAACCAAAGAGGATCTTGTTAGGAACATTGCCGCCATAATCCAGCTATATACATCGAGTCTTGGCCATCCTTGCTGTGTCTTCAAGCCTTACAGAGAACGTCTAGTTCAGCGGTTTCTGGTCATAGCACCAAGAGCTCCAGTATACATAGTTTGTTTCCCTCAGAGCTAAGATTGCCAGTCCATAGGTAACACTATGGTCACAAACTCAGTATCACTGTACTCCAGACTATCTTATACTCGGAAATGTTGATGTCGTGAACGATCTAGCCAACAATTTGAAATGTATTTGTGTTCCTTACAACTCGACTAGGCTGATAGCTCAGTCTTACTGTGTAATTAATGAAGGGTTTCTTCTTTCCAGGAGTCCCATTCCTTCCTGATCTTCTTTGTTGAAGCACACATTCGTCCTCCTAACATCTCCCCAAAACCTACTCTTTAGCCACGCTATAAACATTTAGAAATAGAGGTTTAAGTTCATGATCAACGTCAAGGCTTTTCTTAGAGCTAAATACCCAGGAGGTCTCGACCCGGTCTCCATGTTTACTAACCCTAATCTCGTCATGGCTTGTAAAAAAACTTTCTGCTAGTTAGGTATGTTGTTTTTTTTTATCCCTTTGTGTAAATATGACAAGAATTTCATGATGATCTCATGGAATGGGGTGTAGGGATGCAGCTTTCGTTGATCATGGCACCATGATCCAAGCACACTTTGGTGAAAGTCTGACTTTGCCTGTAATTTGAGGCCGTAGTTAGGTATAGTAAACACGGGTATCGAGACCTCCTACTCAATGGAGAATACTTACGAAGACTCGAGAGAGCAGCTGGTCAGGAAAAACTCCTTCATACGGCGGAGTTCGGCCTTGGAAGGTCGCGGCGGCGCGGCGAGGTCGGCCTGGACGATCTGGACGGAAGAGATGCCGTCCTTCACCTCGCTCACGTCGATCTTGATGCGGGAGCCGGGCGGCCCGACCAGCCGCTCGCCCCCGCCCTCCTCCTCGGCCTCCTCCGCGCTCTGGGCCGAACCCAGACTGCTCACGCCACTCGAGCTCACGACGGACTCCGAGCTGAGGCAGTGCGCCAAATGGCGGTTGGTTGCTGCGGTCTGTCCACAGTTCCACGACAGCCGCTTGTGGATCGAGTTGTCCTTGTTCCCACGGAGGGTCTCGATAGAATCGGCCGTATGGTAACGGCGGTCTCCGGCTCGGCAAGGTCGCTTGGACCCGGCCCCTGGACGACTCTCGACCACCACCACCTCGTCTTCCCCTGGGCCGCTGGGCTTGGTCTTTATTAGCGGCGGCTTGGTGGGGGACAGCCGCGAGTTGAGATTCTTCGGCGGTGGCGATATCACCGGCACCTGCACCCGCCTGTTAGCCGAGACACCACCTGGGGGAATCCTAAACACCATATATATATATATAGGAGAATGAGACCCTATTCACGAACATAATATATCTTAAGAAAAAAGGCATCGTGCAACTTAGATTTGCTGAAGGCTTGCGCCATCTGTCGGAAAAAATATAAACTAAGCGTTGATTTTCAATTATTCCAGAATCAGCCAAATACCATTGCTTAATTAATCAAGAAGAGTTAACCACGTAAGCGTTTCGGGCTGTTGGCACTCATCAGCGTAATGCAAGCTGTACCTCAGAGACCAAAAAAAGCTGGTCTTTGCGCAAGCCATCAGTAACTTTTAGTTGCAAGATCAGGAGATGCCTTTTTTTCTGAATTTATTCATCTGATCCCAGTAAAATTTCATTATTTTATACTATTTTTAACAAAATAGATCGTAGCCACCAAAAACATGTGAAATACCTATACAGAGAGCCATTAGCCCGAAACCACGGTCTTCAAGTGGGAGTTCTCAATTTGCTAAAGCTAAGTTCACTAAGATCGCTAGTTTGCGGAGGCGCTCAATATATGGCCACTAAGTTCAAGTGTTTATTTTGACGGGAGAAGATGTAGCTTTTCTTTATATCACTTCACTATCATACAAAGAGTCTTTAGAAAAGTCAGAAAAAGACATACTTGCCATAATCTGCAATAAGATTTCAGTTAAAATGGTCATAAACTCATGACAAATTCAGAACTACACAGTAGTACGTAGTGACCCATAAGAATTTTCCGTTATCCTATTTAGGACAACATATTCACAAAGACGGACATTTTTTTTCAAACAAGTGTAAAGGTTATAGAGAGATGGTTAGTTGTCATTTTACTGCTATTTACACGAGGTTTGTAATGTCTATATACATGGTTAGTAGATATTTACATTGGGGTTAGTATATAAACGGTTTTAATATAAACTTGAATTTAAAACATAAAGAAGGTTGACATTCATTAAATGATTTAAACCATCTTTATATTTTATAAATACAAATTTATAAGCAATATGCCTTTTGATTAAAGTGATTCTCCCAAGATGTAGGGCAATCATTTAGATCGAAGGGAATCATTGCTTTAATTTTGATCATGTTCTTCAAATGTATGGGTTGGCATGCGAGGGGGCGGAGTCTAGCGGGAATAGGGGCGTGGTTGTTGCGGGGGAGTGGCCCGGGAAAGGGGGCGGAGCTCTAGCGGGGAGGTGGGCCCGGGAGTCTACGGGGAAGGGGGACGGACCTGAAGGGGCGGGACGTGGAGGCAGGTAGAGTTGGCTCCGCCTGCTCCCTGCAGGAAGAACTTCCGCCTCTCCGGCCTGGGGGAGGTGACGGTGACTGCGGGGAGTCCGCCTTCCACGCTACGGGCCCGTCCCCTCGCGCCATCGTCCTCCACGGTGAGACTTGGGTTACGGAGCTCACCCAGCTCGATGCTGACGGCCTTGGCTTGCGGGCTGCTGGGCTGAGCTTGCTGCAGCTGGGGCACACACTGGCTAGCCCAGCTGTTCTAGCACTGCTCAGAGAATGTCGCTTCTTTAACACCTCATGTCATCAATAACATCGCAATTGTATCAAGTAAACGAGAGAAAATACATTAATACAATTACTTTCGTTTTAAAGCGATATTTGTAATCCTATAAACAACAGATTTCATAAATCTTATACAGCGCAACATATTTCCGACTATGTTTGTTCAAAAAGAAGAGACACAAAACGAAGTGCAGTAGGAGATTGAAAGACCATAACTACTCCAGGTAAGTATCCTGTAGGTATGTGCGTATGTAGATAGGTAGAAGGATTATGTAGATGGGGGTTAGAGGATGTATATTGAAATAGGTATGTGAAGGCAGTTTGAGTATGTAAGTAAGGCGTATGTTTTTGTTTAGAGTTGGGTGAGCGTAGAGATGTGCTTTAATACATGTGATTAGAGTATATATTTAAACATGTGTGGTGAGGAAGTGTATATATATGTAGATAGGGTATATAAATATATATGTGAATATATAATAGAAATATAGATATGTTAATAGGTTGATGTAGGTATATATGTAGTTAAGTTAGAGATAGTTGTGGGAAAGAAAAGTATACATATATATATTAAAAATGGCATATCCTGACCAGGAGCACATGTGCTTTTCAGAAGGCAGAGCGCCATCTGGTGGAACAGAAATCAACTATTCATTGATTTAGCCTGTTCCCTGCTATTTGGCCAACCCAATTTCTTGATAAATCAAGAAAAGCCATCCACGAACGCGTTTCGCGCTTTTGGCGCTCGTCAGCGTGGAGTAGGCTGAACCATTGCGACCAAAAAATAATTTTTGATCCCAATGGCTTCCTGAAAAACCAAGAAATGGGTATTTAAGGTTTTTCAGGAAGCCATTGGGATCAAAAATTATTTTTTGGTCGCAATGGTTCAGCCTACTCCACGCTGACGAGCGCCAAAAGCGCGAAACGCGTTCGTGGATGGCTTTTCTTGATTTATCAAGAAATTGGGTTGGCCAAATATCAGGGAACAGGCTAAATCAATGAATAGTTGATTTCTGTTCCACCAGATGGCGCTCTGCCTTCTGAAAAGCACATGTGCTCCTGGTCAGGATATGCCATTTTTAATATTGATTTCAACACCTGATCTTTTTATCTTTTATTTTTTTCTTTCGTTTTTTAATATACATATATATGTAAGTCGTTTTTGAGGTGTGGGGTATGTATGTAGATAAGTTAGAATAATATATGTGAGAAAAGTATATATGCAAATAGGTTGATGTAGAGTATATAGGTTATGTAAGAAATGTGTATATATGTAAGTGAGGTGAAGTGGAGTATTGTGGAGTAAGATAGATTGACTACGATGTATATATAAATAGATTGAGGTAGAGTGTATGCTGTTGAGATAGTGCAAGTGGGTTATCGCAGATAGTATGTGTGAGTTACTGAAGTGTATATGTAAATAGAGGAAATAATATATATGTAAGTAACTGAAGTGTGTGTTTATATGTAAATAGAGGATAGAATAGATATGTAAGTAAGTAAAGTGTATATGTAAATAGAGGATAGAATAGATATGTAACTGAAGTGTGTGTTTATATGTAAATAGAGGATAGAATAGATATGTAAGTAAGTAAAGTGTATATGTAAATAGGGGATAGAATAGATATGTAAGTAAGTAAATAAAGTATGTAAATAAAGGATAGAATAAATATGTAAGTAAGTAAAGTGTATATGTAAATAAAGGATAGAATAGATATGTAAGTAAGTAAAGTGTATATGTAAATAGAGGATAGAATAGATATGTAAGTAAAGTGTATATGTAAATAGAGGATAGAATAGATATGTAAGTAAGGTTTATATGTAAATAGAGGATAGAATAGATATGTAAGTAAGGTTTATATGAAAATAGAGGATAGAATAGATATGTAAGTAAGGTTTATATGTAAATAGAGGATAGAATAGATATGTAAGTAAGGTTTATATGTAAATAGAGGATAGAATAGATATGTAAGTAAGCAAAGTGTATATGTAAATAGAGGATCGAATAGATATGTAAGTAAGGTTTATATGTAAATAGAGGATAGAATAGATATGTAAGTAAGGTGTGTGTTAGCGTAAAGAGGGGGGGTGTGTGGGTGCGTGTCTTACGTGACGAGAGGAGAGGGGGCAGGGAAGCAAGTACCGTGGGGTCCGACATGTCCACGGAGCCGCTGTGGGAGTGCACCAGGCTGGAGTGGCTCGAGCTGCACGGGGACTTGGAGGCCACCAGCAACGCGATGGACGGGTAGTCCAGCTCCTCGTCCTCCTCTTCCCGCAGGAACCCCAGGGCTTCCCGCGTGGCCTCGCGCCGGTTCCTGGCGTCGCGGTACAGCTCCTGCCCGCGGTCAATACGTTGTAACCTTTGAGATTGTCTACGATGGGATCTCAACATCATCGAATCCTTGACATGCTCAAAGAATAACGGCCGATACTGCGTGGATAGGAATTTTTATTAACTTATGAATCAAAAGATAGCCATCCATATTTTAAGCAAAATGATTCTCAAGAATACAAAGAGAAGAGAGATAGGGAGCCATCCTTATTTCAACAATAAAATTCTCCACAATCAAAATCAAATAGTCATCCACATATAAATTCACTATTCAAAGAATCATCTACAATTTTACAAGAGAATCTTCTAGAATCCAAAGAGTCATCCAAATCTCAACAAGAGAATCCTCCATAATCCAAAGAGCCCTCCACATTTCAACAAGAAAATTATTCAGTATACAAGAGTCATCAACATTTAAACAAGAAACATTTTCCCGTATTAAAAAGTCAACCAAATTTTAGCACGAGAATCCTACAGTATCAAACACAAGAGTCATCCAGAATCAATGAGTATCCACATTTCAACAAGAGAATTCTCCATAATCCACTTTTAACAAGATAAATCTCTAGAATCAAAAAGCCATCCACATTTCAACAAGATAATTCTCCAGGATCAAAGAGACAGGTACAAAAGAGAATCCAGAAAGAATCTAGAACCTACCTGAGCTTTGCGGATAGAATCGGACCAATGGCGTGTCTCGGGCGTGTAGAGCACGAAGGCGGCCGTGGCAACCTGGAACTCGTTCAAGTAGACGCACAGGAGCCCCGAGCCGTCCCTCAGCTCCTGCACGATGAGACCTTCCACGAGGTATGGCTGTCGGACCACGCGGACCTTCTCGCCGCCCTTCCTGCCCGTGGCCTTGCAGATCAGCAGCATGTCCGTGAATAGGAACACGTGCACGTCCATCTGTCCACACACGTTGAGGATGTTTATCAAATAAAGAACTTGTGGCGGGGGCCAGCACGCGAGTTTAGACAACACCTCGGCACGCGCGCCCTTCGAACAACAAAGCTTTCTTCCAGCGGTCGCTATTTCTTTCCTCTCTTTATTTTAGCACAATAAAGTTAATTTTAGTTGTAAACGACATTTGAAATTATCCCGCATGTGTTTCTTTTGGAAGAAAAATCGAAATTTATTTTAAGGAGAAATAACGACCATTTCCAACCTTAGGTAGAAGTATGAAAGGATGAATTGTGAAGAGTAATGATAAACGGAAAAATAAAAGTGTCCAGGGATGGGAATCGAACCCACAGTGTTCCGCTTACCGGGCATATGCCATGTCCACTAGGCTATCCTGTCATACTTCATCCCTAAGGTTAGAAATAATCGTTATTTCTCCTTAAAATAAATTTCGATTTTTCGTTCAAAAGAAACACATGCGGGATAATTTCAAATGTCGTTTACAATCATAAGCCGTATTATATTGTATTATAGAGTTTATTTTATGTAATTAAAATATAAAATTTTGCATAAATGGCCTATATACAAGCAACATTACGCCGTTAGTTTGCGGCGACGGTCAATAGATGTCATCTAGCTTTGACGTATATTTTGACGGGAGAGGCGATCTTTGTCTTTGTAGATATATACATGTCGATTTAAATCTCATGGATATTAATTAAAGAAATGCGCTACAGGTTTCTGGAAATGTGTTTATTTTATCTTCATTAAACGTAATCTAGAGCTTTCAGACATCTCTGCCCTTCTACAGGAGTACATGGAAACATATATCACGTTTAAGACATAGGATACAAACAGCTATACTACTTGGACTGACCCACCTCAATCCTATATCTATGGCCAGACTTCCAGACTCAACTTCAGCATGGAAATTTCTGGTCAACTGGTTCAACTCAGCAATCAAAACAGCAAAAGCGCTCAACACTAGTCCATACTAATGAGCTGGACTCCCCGGGTAGTTGGCGTTCTGATGGGTTATAAATATCTCTCTATCACGTCCAATAAAGATAAGGAAACTCATATCCAGAAACCTGTAGCATTTGTAGATATAAACATGTATATATAGCAGGAGGGGGTGTAATGTACCTTGCTGGTGGAGGCATCTTTCAGCTTCAGCCCCGATCCCTCCGCCAACAAATGGCGGCTCTGCTGAACCCCACAGCCGGGCATGGGTCGAGTCAAGTCCAGCGTACAATGGTCCTTGAGAATCTGTTAGACACACCACTTATCTCAGGACTTCTCTCTAGCGGCAAAGGTATACCAAGTACAAGTAGTATTATAGGCTATGATAATCATGGTAGGGAATTGTGACTTCCTTTTACTGTAAGTACACCACATGTAGAAAGAAGTTCTACTTTAGTACAGTCGAACTTGGATAATTCGAACCCCAAGGGACCATAAAAAAATTCGAATTATCCAAAAATTCGAATTAAAAACGTAAATTCTATTTATAGGAAATTCTAGGGACCAAGATAAATATTCGAATTAAAGAGGTTTTCGAATTAAAGAAGTTCGAATTATCCAAGTTCTACTGTATTTAGAAAATGTCAGAGCCCTGTTTGGATACTTGGGCCAACTTATGAGGATGTGGACTTGGCCAACAATCGGGGACCAATTGAAGCAGAAAAAAAAATACTCCATACGGGATTCGATCCCGGGTCATGTTTGTCGAGAATAACGGCGTGTACCACCTCTAGATTTCTTAAGTACACTCATAGACAAAACTTAAGGAAGTTGTACCTTTTATCATGTATATCGGGATTCAGACAAAAACTCTGAAAGATATTACAGTGACATTTATTGAAGATACACGAGATAACCAAGTGTGTATACACTCATGGACAAAACTTAAGGAAGTTGTACCTTTTATCATGTATATTGGGAATTCAAACTCTGTCTTCTTCTTCTTCTTCAAAAAAAAAAAAAAAAAAAAAAAAACAGACAACCGGCGACATTACAAGACTTTCCACTTCCTTAAGTTTTTATCCATTAGTGTAGATCTAGGTAGGTTTTACGCTATCTTTATATCTAACGGATCGCCAATCAACTCACAAAAAATATATTGAGTTTAAATATTGTATTTGAGATATATATTACATTTTCTGTTGGTTTTCCTCAATGTGAAATCTACCTCTAGGTATTACAAATCTATGGTATCTCCCCTATAGGATGTCTTCTTCCCTCTCACCTTGTCGAGCTCGTCGTTCGGACTATCCACGACGTCGTAGCTCTCGATGCGGCCGATGATAGAGGCGAGCCGCTCCTGCTCGTGTCGCGTCCTCAGCGTGCCGTCCACTCCGCACACGAACCGCTCCACGCTCTGGTTCTGTACATCCACCCAGTACCACGGTCACCTCCACGCCACAACTCAAGATGTTTTTTTTTTTTTTTTACTTATACTTTTATTAGTCTAAATTAGACAACATCTTGGAGGTCGTACTCATAAAGAAGTTCAAGAACTCTTCTTGGTTCTCTGTACAGGGATCCTTTGTCCTTTCCAATACAATTTAGTATATGTTGGGGAGTGGCCTCTTCGGTTTTGCACCTAGTGCACATGAGGAAGCTTTTGGCTCCCTCTTTATGCACAACTCCATATAGGTTATATGCCAGTTACGTTAAATATATAATAAAATATATAAATAAACAAGATGTAACCTTGTCAAATTATATTGACAAACATTTGCACTTTTATCTTATCTCAGTTTTTAGTGGGAAGAATGTTGTTTTCGTTTGTTAGTGAACCAATCTCTCCCGCCTTCTCATTGGACGAATGTGGCCATGTTTGTATATATAAGGGGGCTATGGTATTGCGAGGAAGCCAGTGTGGGGGATATTTATGTTGAGACGCTTAAAGCGTTCTCTGTTTGCTTGGTCCGTGTCTGGTGATATCCTCACATACCTGTGTGACCCCGGTCCGCTTTTTATCAACGCAGGAATAAAAGATAAGTACTGGTTTGTTATAACTTATCTTATGTCTCTTATTTACGTTCAACCTTTTTGTTTTTTTGTACTTTTGAGTGTACACGTTTCTGTGTGTTAAGTTACTTCACTTTAGGCCCTAGTACTTTGTACTTGTGTGTGTATATCCGAATAGGTAAACTTTTGTTAGTACAAGACCCCCGTTATATTCAAATGTCGTTGTTGTGTCAGAAGGAATTCTACATACAGTGGGATGTAACCAATTGTACGATACCACTGAGGTGTTACATGAATCTATAGAAATCCATTGTACACGGTGCCATTGACATTTTCTACACTGTTGCATGTAGGCATGTAGAGTTGTGAATACAAGGCCGTCATCATCAAAGAAAGAAGGTCAAGTACGGGAGCTCCATATTCCTAAGTCAAGGCCTTAGTAGTGGCCATCCAACCGTGTCTCCAAACACGGCAGGCTGGAGTACAATAGAGGGGATCTACAAGAGATGAATACCAAATACACCAGAGTAGATGTGCTGAATCATTCTTCCACTCACCATCTCTACCAGTGCATCCTTGAGCGGCTCATCGTCTGTTTTCTTTAGGATGGCCTTCAGCAGGAGGGAGTACTTTGTCAGCCTCTGCATGGGCTTCACTAGGAGATCTACCAGCCGTAGTTTGTCGCAGTCCTTCCTGGTCTCGCACCACTGCACACACACATAGTTTCTATGGCATGTCTTCTGGCAGAATTAGTTACATGGGACACAAGGATAGAGAGACGGCAGCACATTGAAGACTATAGACCCAGAGATCCTGAAAAACAACGCTTCGCTAAAATAGTGATGGCAATTGCACAAGCACACTGCATCCACACGTCGTTTCTACGGCATGCTCTTCTGGCAGACTTAGCTATATTGAACAGGAGGCTCAAGAGACGGCAGCACATGGAAAACTATATATCCAGAGATCCTGAAAAGAAAAAAAAACAGCACTTCGCTAAACTAGTGATGTCAATAGCACAAGCACAGTTCACCCACACGTCGTTCCTATGGCATGCTTTTCTTGAAGATTTAACTACATAGGACACAAGGCTCGAGAAAGAGTAGCACATTGAAAACTATAGACCTATAGATCCTTAAAAACAGCGCTTAGCTAAACTAATGATGTCAATAGCACAAGCACAGTTCACCTACACAGTGTTTCTAAGGCCTGATCTTCTGGCACAATTAGTTACATGGGACACAAGGCTCGAGAGACGGCAGCATATGGAAAACTATAGACCCACAGATCCTGAAAAACAGAGCTTCGCTAAACTAGTAATGGCAATTACACAAGCACAGTTCACCCACACAGTGTTTCTAAGGCATGCTCTTCTTGCAGACTTAACTACATGGGACACAAGGCTCGAGAGACGGCAGAAATTTGAAGACTACAGACCCACAGATCCTGAAAGACAAAACAGCGCTTCGCTAAACTAGTGATGGCAATTACACAAGCACAGTTCACTCACACGTCGTTCCTATGCATGCTCTTCTTGCAGACTTAGCTACATGGGACACAAGGCTCAAGAGACGGCTGTACATTGAAAACTATAGACCCAGAGATCCTGAAAACAGCGCTTCGCTAAACTAGTGATGGCAATTACACAAGCACAGTTCACCCCCACAGTGTTTCTAAGGCATGATCTTCTTGCAGACTTAACTACATGGGACACAAGGCTTGAGAGACGGCAGAAATTTGAAGACTATAGACCCACAGATCCTGAAAGACAAAACAGCGCTTCGCTAAACTAGTGATGGCAATTACACAAGCACAGTTAACCCAAACGTCGTTTCTATGGCATGCTCTTCTGGAAGACTTAGCTACATGGGACACGGCTGCACATTAAAAACTATAGACCCAGAGATCCTGAAAACAGCGCTTCGCTAAAACTAGTGATGGCAATAGCACAGTTCAGAGAATGTTCGATTACTTAATAAAAATCATCGTAGACTAGGGGTCGGCAACCTTTTAAGTCGGAAGAGTCAAAAATTACAATTTACAAAAGTTCAAAGTGTCTAAAGAGCCACAATTTTTGTTCTTGCCAACAATAAATAGAGAGTTGTGTGTGTATACTCCAATGAATAAAGTTTTGACTGAGTCCATGTCAATTTTCTGTAAGACCGCGGCCTGGACATGAGAATATGTGGGTAGGTATTAGTTCCAAACCAAGACAGTTGTTGCATGTCCTATAGGTTCTTGTGCCATCTGGATGTATTGTCATTCCTTTATAGTATTTCGTCCTGAGTCTTATTATTATTTTTGTAATTCTTTTCTCAGATTTTATCTCATTTTGATAACAAATTTTTAAAAAAGTCCATGCAGAATTGAACCCGAGAATATATCAAACACTACTTTGACTATTATACCAAACATAAACAATATAATAATAGATACGAAATCCGTTGTTTAAAATGAAAGATGTCCCAACATTTGCGGTGTTACACAATTTGTTTAAAATTCGAAGACCCCGATTTGCAAGGGCATTTAATCAAAGAGAGAGAGGACATTCCTGAGGAAGGTGACGCAAACATCCAAACAATGGACGCAATAATTCACATTTCCCATTGTGCCTTACTACAGTGTTGACCAGCGGCGACCAGAGAACGCTAAAAGGAAAGAAGACCAAAATGGGACACATGGACAAGAATATAAAAAAAATCAATGATTTTCTTTCCTTTATACCCGCTCCATACCCCGGGGCAAGAGGGTGAGGAATAGCTCCCGGATCTTTTGGTATTCTTCGCACTGTCGGCCTTAGGTTTTTGTCTGGACCTATTTACACCTCAACACATTCTATCATAATTCTTCTCGGTCGTCAATATCTCTTTTTTTGAAAATCGAAATTTGAGGATAGTATTGTGTTTGTACCAATTTTTTTATACGTATATAACAGATAAATGAATACATTAAGACGCGAATGTTTCTTTTCACAAATAAATCAAACTTCTACTGTCCTTACTGCCATTAATAAAATATTAGGAGAGCTTGGCTCATCAGTGGTGAACCCTTCCAGCGGTTTCGCCAATTTAATCTACCAGATCACTTCTTTAGAGCTCTAATACTGTATTGGATCATTATGGCTTTATATGTTACACTGCAGGGTGGAATCTTAGAAATGGTATTTAAGCAAACTATGGACATAAGCTTTTAGGACAGTAGAATTACATTCAAATATTTGCATCGAGCAATGCTCTTCCGTAAACAATAAGGACAAGTTAGGCATGAATATACGGTACGTATATAACTATTAAAATAAAAAAGGCATATTCTGACCATGTGCTCACATGAACTTTTTAGATGGCAGAACTCCATCTATTGGTACAGAAATCAACTAAACGTTGATTTAACCTTTTCCCTGATATTTGGCCAACCCATTTTCTTGATAAAAAAAAAAAAAGCCAACCACGAACGCATTTCGGACTATTGGCCCTCGTCAGCGTAGTGCAGGCTATGTGAAATTTTAAGATAAAAAAGATTGTATAGGTACAAGTATGGAGAGAGAGATGTTATAGGTACAGGTTGGTATTCGAGCAGCATTCCAAGCAGTAATAGAAGTCAGCGGGAACAATTGGTTTGGCAATACCCATCTTTTATTCAGATCCAGCTGAAATTTCGAGCTACATCTCTTCAACGGATTGTGTGTCTCTTAAAAATAACTTTCTATTATAAGTTTATGGAAGGAATAGGTTAAGACACGGCTCTTTGTAACAAATAAATTTACTAGCAATGAGTTTCTTTTCAATAATATCATCAAATATTATCTTTACAGACCTTACTGCAATGATAAAAGTTATCGAATGAGAGGGCTTGGCTTATCAGTAATGAATCCTCTCAGCGGTTTCGCCAAATTAATCTCTAGACCGCTCTACTATTGTATTGGAATGGTTATGTTATATACCCTGAATTTTCTATGGAAGGCAGCTTAGGGGTGTTTAGTGAGCCTATGGACATAAGCTTATAGGTCTGTAGAGGTACATACATAGAATTACAAGTTATTGCATCGAGCAAAGCTTTTCCGCAAATTTGGTTTCATACAAATATATATAACTCCGCCTTTGCCGGTCCCAAGCCCGGATGAAAAAGGAGGAGGGGGAGCAGTAATAAGCTCGCTAAAAAACCTGGGCTCAGCTGGCCTGGCTGATAGTACCCTGTAAGGGCTCCTAATCCAGGGATACAGGATAAGCAGGGTTTGTACTCCATGTTAGGAGCAGCTGCACATGGCGTCTGTTCCTCTTGTCAGAAGCGGCCATTTCTTTTAGAGCTAAGTCGGCCTGCCACTGAGTAATGTTCCCAGTCTTGATGACAAAGGTAGACGCATTCTACTTCACCCAGTACCCTAATATGATTGAGTGGATATAAGAAAGAAGAAGACAAATATATATTAGTAAATTGAATTTATAAACAAATTTGCACATCGTCTTCTCACAGAATGACGCTATATCATGGTCTATGCTCGGCTCTACCATTTCACCACTTGAAACACCTTTCTGACCGGATCGTTTCCTAACCTTTCTAATAGGACGTTATAAAAATCGAAGCCGCATCTATACTGATGAGGGCCATATCTCGAAGCTATGCTATATATGTTGTTAACCTTTATCTGAATTTGTCAAAATTGGTGTTGTAGCTCATTCTTCATCTCCACTTTAACGTTCTGTACTGGGGCGATTTTTCAGGAATTCCCCCAAATACAGCTTTTTGATCATTGATGTACAACTTGCACCACGTTGATGAGGGCCAACAGCCCGAAACGCGTACGTGATTAGCTCTTCTTGATTAATCAAGAAAGAGTATTTTGACTAATACTGGAATAATTAAAAATCAACGATTAGTTGATATTTATTCCGATAGATGGCGTAAGCCATCAGCAACTTTTAGTTGCACGATCCGGAGATACCTTTTTTTTTTTCTTAATTTAATCAACTGATATCAGTACACTTCAACTTTTAAACTATTTTCCCAAAATGCATTGTTTTGATGGATTTTTAAATGGGATAGATAGATGCCCTATTTGTACAATCACTGCATATGTTTAAAATATTTGTAATGCAACTTGCTTTGTATGTATATATGTGATCCATTGAGAAAAGGAGTACCTCGAGAGACGCGTCTATATTTTATTAGAAGAAATGCATTGCAAAATTCCTCCACCTCCTTCATGGTCTTTGATGTTGCCGGTGGTCTGTTTTTTAAGAATTCCAAAGCAATTTATTCACACCTGGTCATCTCGTCAGTCTTCAATAAAGGTCACTGTGTATCAAATATCTTTCAGAGTTATTGTCTGAATCCCGATATTCATGCTATAAAAGGTATAACTTCCTTAAGTTTTGTACATGAGTGTATATACACTTGGTTATCTCGTGTGTCTTCAATAAAGGTGACTGTAATATCTTTCAGAGTTATTGTCTGAATCCCGATATACATGCTAAAAGGTACAACTTCCTTAAGTTTTGTCCATGAGTGTATATACACTTGGTTATTACGTGTGTCTTCAATAAAGGTCACTGTAATATCTTTCAGAGTTATTATCTGAATCCCGATAACCATGCTAAAAGGTACAGTTTCCTTAAGTTTTGTCTATGAGTGTATATACAGAGGTTCAAAAAGTCCAAAATCTAACATAGCAGGTTGAAGAGAAAGGATCGATACCAAGAAAAAGAGAGAGAGAGAAAACCAGGTGCCAAAATTGTTCCGAGTTAAGGGTGCAAGTTACCATCAATTACGGGAGACAAAAATGACGTCGGCCTCATTACAGGAGTTGAGCTATTAGCGGCTCTGTGGCTAAATATGGCGGGAGGGCCCTCTTTTTTTTATGATGATGATGATCAAGCCCGGGTGATCATCATCACACGTATCTAATGGCGGGGTATAGACTTCCGGCTACTTCAGTGCCAAAGCATTCCTACAGACAAACGTCAATGGTGTAATGAGAACTGCATTTTACGGCGGCGACAGCAGGAATGTGTTTGATTCTGCCGCCAAGGAAAGACATCTCTCCCGCCCAAAATGACACAAAATCTGCGAACATATGTTTACAGTGTCTGCAATCTAGTAGAATCGGTCAATGATAAAAGCACTACGCCATGTACACGGTAACTGTGAAGGCCTACAGGGAACTTTGAAATGTGGCTGACTAACGGGGCAATGTCACCCCTCTTTCTATGGAGCAATCTGCCCAATGGACAAGACACCAACACCACTACACCATCTTTGGCAAAATCAAAACGTCTACTAGAGACCAAGGTTTCAGGGAGTCTCCAGAGTGGACTAACTTTACTAAATCTCTCAAATAGACTTGTCAATTATATCAATAGGACTCCAAAGATCAACGATGAACTTCCTTATTGCAAACTGGAAAGCTCTTTCACGATGATAATATCATTGATGGTGGGCCTAAAACCAAATGCTAGATAATACAGAAACTGTTGGTGGATCTTGGAATTGTGAAAGTTGGCCAGTTTGCAGCAAAGAAACCCATCGCCTTTATGATTTGTGGAGTTCTTTGGAATCCTCCTCTACAGCTATATATATGTTGTAATGTAGTTTTATCCTCAAGGATGACTGTAATGTGGCATGTTGGCTGTAGTCGTGGGTGGCCACAATGATTAGAGTGGGTTTAGGTCTGATTGGGATTACACAAAAGGACGAGACATGTTGGATGTCAGCACAGAGATGGCGAGAGAGTAAGTGAAGTCGACACCGGTCAGGGGAGATCTGTCTAGAGGGATCTGTCAATCATCGTGTCTCAAAGCGGACTGATGTGTTTTTGAGAAAAAGGGGGAACACCTATATATATATATGTTGTAATATATTCCAATATATACTTATATCTCCCTGTGTTATATAACTATAGTATAATTACCAAAACGACAAAATACAATTAGATTGAGTGAAAGTCGGCGCCAGCCAGGAGGAAGGTCTCCGAAAAACAAAGTCGGGTTACCCCAGGTGTGACCCCTTTGGCTCAAAAACATATCAGTCCGCTTTGAGACACGATGATTGACAGACCCCGCTGGAGAGACCTGCCTTGACTGGTGTCGGCTTCACTTACTCTCTCGCCATCTCTGTAGTGACATCCAACATGTCTTGTCCTTTTGTGCAATCCCAATCATATGTGTACATATATTTGAATGGTTACTAATAGATTACTTTCGAATTTGACAAAGAGAGTAGGTGTAATCATACTGTCACAGTAGAACTTCCATAGCCATTTGGAAGCTCTCCGGTATGATGACAACTCTCTCTAAAGAACACTTTTGCTCTGCAAATAGGTGTTGTCCTATTGAGGGAGGTATTTCTACTGTATCACAACTTCAACGGTACATTTTCTTGAATTAAGATTTTCAAGAGAGTAGGCTATACTTACAGCGACGTAAGCTTTGAAGAGCTTGTTGTCTTTGTAACGTTCCTTGACGTACTGGAGACACAGTCCTTGTTCCACGCAGTAGCGGACGTAAGGCTGGAATAGCTGGTCGAACTGTACCACACAGAGAACATTGAGTGGGACATTTCTCCTGGAGGAGTTTGAAATGTGCAGCATACACGGTTTATACATCCACTCGTATATCTACACATACATCCACTCGTATATCTACACATACATCCACTCGTATATCTACATACATCCACTCGTATATCTACATACATCAATTCGTATATTTACATATATCCACTCGTATATCTACATACATGCACTCGTATATTTACATATATCCACTCGTATATATACATACATACACGGTATATCTACATACAGCCACTCGTATATCTACATACAACTCTCGGTTATTCATTTAGAACATCGAGGTGTGTAATCAATAAGCTATACGATAACATGATCGCTTTACTAAACTCAACGCTGATTGGCTAGTTATGGTCATGTGACAGTTTTAAACCAATCAGCGGGAGAATAACATGGACACATATATATCTACCTACCTTCGTATACACCGGTTAGGAGGCGAAAAGTATATAAATATACATCAAATATAATTTTTTCAAGTTGTGCGTACTCATGGTATTCACAATTGCAAAAAATAGACACCTATCTATTAAAATAAATGTACATTAAAATAATGCATCTATTAAACACATTAAAACACACTATACACTCATAGATAAAACGTGGTGTTTTTTATTTTTAAGTTTTTGAAGGAGAAAGAGGCAATTTTGTTCACAATTGGTTATCTCGTATGTCTTCAATAAAGGTCACTGTGTATCAAATACATGCTAAAAAGTACAACTTCCTTAGGTTTTGTTTTCACGAGTGTATATTCATAAAAAAGAAAAAATATAAATTAATTAAAACAATATATATTATTGTGATCAATAGATTCGTTATTTTTTAATGTATTAAAAAGAAGAGGTACCTTTTTATTGCACTTGTTAAATACATCGTCCTGCGCACTTTTGGGAACATACACTTATTAAGTACACACACTTTGTGATTTCCTCTTATTTAAAGGCACAACTAGAGATGGCAAAGAACTCCCAGAAAAATTATAGTAGATAGTTAGCGACTGATTTAACTGTTAGTGTAACACATGTCTACACATGTGGAAAGCAGTTTCGATTTTCGCACTTATACGTGTGTCAAAGCCCTGTTTTTTTTTTTTTTGCTTGCACTCATTGGCAAACTTTGACTATTGACAGAGATGTGGGCGGTTGAAGGAACACTTACAATATGTGGGGTTCGATTCCAGGTCGTAGCTGTCGAAAATTGATGATTTAGACAATGCCTCCATCATTCCTCTGTATTCTTTCTTATTGATGGTAGAAAATGGATTGAAGTGGACATGTGGTGTCTTGTCCATGCTCCATGGAAAGGGGAGTGCCATTGCCCCGTTAGTCAGCCACACTTCAGAGTTCCCTGTAGGCCTTCACGATTACCATAGCGGCTCGGGATTCACGACACTGTACTTCACCCTACAGGACAGTCCCTTACTTGTGCTGCTTCTCCTGCCCGACACGTAAAGGAGGGGTTGGACTTCTGTACGAGGAAGTAGGGCATAAAAACTGTCTAAAGAAGTTGAAGAGAGTCTTGAGACTACAATTGGTTCATATTTAGAAGTCCGAGAGGTGTGGAGACCTGTGAGAAGATAAACGAAGGCCACGTATAGAAATATGAGATCAGCAAAGAAGTCCGAAACCTGCCCAATACTCTCATCACAACAGGGTCAACAGGTCAACTCGAGGAAAAGTCCTCCAATCACCAAGGAAAGAGGCCAAATGGCCACAAGCGATCTTTTAAACCATTTACGAGCGCATATTTTTATTTAGGAGTTTAAAAAAAGCGGAAAAAAATAAACATTTTTCTAGAGTTAAAAATATGGAGAACTACCCCATATTCTCACCATGTGATTTATGTTTTTATCCTCAAGGTTAAGTTTCTTTTAAAAGGTTTCTGGAAATTACCGCGTGAAACCTTGCCTCCCCATTTTTTTTGAATAAAATATAAATTCTTACAAATATTTATATTAGTTAGTCCCAAGTATAATTATATTTGCAATTATATATATATTTTTCAATTATGAATAAGAGAATAGTAATTAGCAAATGAAAACACCAAAACGCAAATGTTTCTTTTAATAAAATAAATAAAACTTCTATTGACCTTACTGTGTGCGATGAAAAAATATTGGGAGGGGTTTGGCTCATCAGTAGTGAACTCTCCCAGCGGTTTCGCCAATTTAATCTACTAGACGGCTTTTTAAAAACTCTAATACTGTATTGGATCATTCTGATTTTATATGCTACACTGAAGGGTGGAATCTTAGAAATTGTATTTAAGTAAACTATGGACATAAGCTTTTAGGACAGTAGAATTACATTCAAATATTTGTATCGAGCAATGCTCTTCCGCAAACAATAAGGACAAAGCCAGTTAGTAGAAGTTTAATTTATTTGTGAAAAGAAACATTCGCGTCTTAATGTTTTCATTTGTTATATATAGATGGCGCGTTATTGCCTTGTGTAAGAATAGTACAAGTTGTATTTAAGGGAAGAGTAGAAATACATGCATAAAGCGCATTGCTTTCGACAAAAATCTCACAAAAAGGTTTTTCTGTTAGGTATATATTAGTTAGGAAAATATAGGATATTGAGGCGATGGCGTCGACCTTTCATATTAAATCTTACTTTTCCTTATTACTAATAATTGTATATAGTTGCGGAACTACTGGTTTCCTGTGCTGTTCTTTTCCTGATATTGCACCTTATACGGAGAATCTGTATAAGACTAACGTCTTAATAAAGGCTTTGTGTGTGTGTATATATTAGTTCGGATCAACGCAATCTGTATTTATAAATGTAAACTATTTTAGAGCGAATGGTTCTTTTTTTCAGGGAGAATTGAAGTCTGGGGTGGGGCGCGGGCGGGGATTGGCGACGTCTCAGGTTTCAGCACTGGAGTGGTTCCCATTGGGTCTTTGACCTTAGGGACTGTCTTCTACAGCTCATTCCTGCTGAGACGTATTCCGATTGACTCATTTTGCTACACTTCTTTAAAAAAAAAAAGGACACTTCGGTAAGATAAAGTTTTAGTTTTTCAACGTTTCAACAAAAATCTTTTGTCTTCGTGTCAGAAGAAATAAATAAAAATAAAACATTTGGCAAGCCGTTAATGCCATTTTAAAAAAAGAAATATGAATGCTGGCCATGCAACCTCTATCTTCAAGATCATTTTGATACTGTCTCCATTCCTTCCTAAAACTACAGGTAAGAACGGTATAGTGTTTCTATACAATTGAAATGCTTTTCTTGACTTCAGTCAATGGCTTTAAGGGGATCGGTGAAAGTGGTCTAAACCGTTGGTTTTCGATCGTTACGACCCGTTATCGAATCCTAACATTGGACACTTTTTCTAACTAAAAAATGCTCCAATGGTCTCCGATTCTTGCAAAAGTCGAAACCCCATTAGCGAGTGTAAGTAACTAAACAGAGCTCTGGCATATTTATAAGTGAAAAAGTCAAACTGATTTTAACATGTGTAGACATGTAGTGCACTTACAGTAAAAGCAGTTGCTAACTTCTATCCACCATGATTATTATGGCCTGTACCATGTGTACACTAGGGATAAAAAAAGATAATTAATATTGAATAATAAAGATATGATAAATATATATTTACATATTCAGCCTTAGGAAGCTTCCCTATATCTATATGGAGTCTTCTACCCAGACAGGGAAGAGTTCTGTAGCTAGAACAATGTGATTGGAAAGATACCATGTTCAATAAATGGCTGTTAAAGGTAAGATAACCATAAAATTGACGAAATTGATGTAAGAACGCATTTTAGACATACAGCAATACCTCGCTTTGCGTCGTTTCGTTTTGCGTTTTTTTTCGAAGTTGCGTCGTTGCTTAATTTTTACTGATTTTCACTGTGCGTCGTTAGATTTTCGAAGTTGCGTTGTTTTGGATTCGAGTCTTTACTTTTTTTTCCCTAAAATATGGCAACATCTTTGTTTTTGATTGCGCCTTCACATATTTTCACTTTGCGTTGTGTTTTTTTGGAACGTAACCCCGACGCAAAGCGAGGTATGGATGTAGATATTTATTAATACAACAGGTTTTTCTGGAGATTATTTCTTTTCATTTTTATTACAATAACAACAAAAGCCTTTATTGGGCACACGTGCCATACAGGATTCTCCCGGTAAGACAAAATAAATAAATAACAAATTAGCATCATAGTTATTGTGCTGAGAACATGTAAGAAAACATCTACCTATGTTTCCCCACGTGACGCAGCGGAGCGTGACCTCGGCTGCACGGGTGAGTCAGTTGTTGTTTGGCTCTCTGTATGGACGGACATTAAAACATGGTGGCAGCGATAACTGGATAAAATACGAACCCGTATATTGCAAAATATCGATTTTTGCGTACCTTGGAAGATAATTCAACATGGCTCAGATTCAACCTCCAGAAACTTTCGACTTCTCGACTCCCAACGAATGGCCCAAATGGAGGAAGAGATTCGAACGATACCTCGTGGTCAGTGGAATGAAGAAGAAAGAGGAGGCGGACAAGATCGATTTGTTCATGTACTTGATGGGTGACCGCGCGGATGATATATTCAGGACCTTCAAGTTCGAAAAGGAGGAAGAGGCAACGAAAATTGATTCAGTCCTCAAGGCGTTCGACAGCCACTTCTGTGTCAGAAAGAATATTATCTACGAACGTGCGAAATTTAATTCAAGAATCCAAGAGGATCGGGAGCCAGTGGACGAATTCATCACTTCATTGTACAAATTGGCTGATAGTTGCGAATTTGAGGGTCTTCATGAGCAGTTGATCCGTGACCGAATAGTGGTTGGAGTGAGGGACAAAGCTTTATCTGAAATAATGCAGTTGGACAGCGAACTGACTTTGGAAAAGGCGGTGAAAATGGTTCGACAGCAGGAAGCCGTTCGACAGCAGCAAGTCGACCTGCAGCGTCCCTCAACAAGCCAAAAGGTCAATCAGGTGAAGTTCAACTCGAAGAAGCAATCACCGAAACAACAACAGCAGCCTTCGAGGAAGAAGGAGATGTCAGCCAAAACAAGATCACGATGTCCAAAGTGCGGAGGTTTCACCCACAGGGAAGGACAGGCTTGCCGTGCTGAAGGACAAAAATGTAACCTGTGTTCAAAAACAGGCCATTTTGCAAATTGCTGCCCAGATAAGCAGGCGAAGACTGCGGAGGTCAAAGCTGTTTCTGAACTTGATGAAGAAATTGGTTTTCTCCTGGAGGTCTCAGCTGTGGAGGATTCATCTAATCTCGATAATGATGAAGACGAGTGCAGGAGGCGATGGACAGCAGAAATCCAAGTGAACGGGAAAAAGGTGAAGTTCAAGCTCGACTCCCAGGCGGATGTTACATGTGTTCCTCTGTGTCTCTTCAAGAAGATAATGGGACAGCAACGACTAGTGGAAAGTGATATCAACATTAGAGCTGCTGAATTCTCCGAACTTCAGGCTGTGGGTATGTTTATATCAACGCTGCGAAATGGCAATTATGAAATCAAGGAGAAGATTTATGTCATTCGTCGTTTGAGTGAACCTCTTCTGAGTCGCCGGGCATGTGAGCTCTTGAACCTGGCGAGGCGAATTGAAGTGATTGCGACGAGAATTAACCCGATCAAGGAATTCCCTGAAGTATTTGAAGGACTGGGACAGATCGGAAACCCTTACGAAATCAAATTGAAACCTGGAGCAAAACCATATGCTGTGCATACTCCTCGACGGGTACCAATACCTTTGATGGAAAAGCTCAAAATAAGATTGGAAGAGCTCGACAAAGACGATATCTTGACGAAGATTTTTGAAGCTCAACAAGAAGATACGACCCTGAAAGCAGTAGTCAACTACCTTGAGCAAGGCTGGCCAGATAAGAAGATGTCACAGGCTCTGCTCTCTTATTGGCATG
Organism: Cordylochernes scorpioides; assembly: GCA_030710605.1. Taxonomy (NCBI): domain Eukaryota; kingdom Metazoa; phylum Arthropoda; class Arachnida; order Pseudoscorpiones; family Chernetidae; genus Cordylochernes; species Cordylochernes scorpioides. The sequence continues at coordinate 17,815,316 of CP092883.1, read as the reverse complement.
TCAAGGATGAACTCGGCGTTCAAAATGGACTACTGATGCGTAGCTGTCGTCTTGTTATTCCAGCAAGTATGAAACTGGAGATCCTAGATAAGTTGCACGCTGGGCACTTCGGGATTACAAAAACAAGACTTCGCGCACGTGAGACGGTATGGTGGCCTGGAATTTCGGAAGAGATCGCGGAAACAGTCAGAAAGTGCAGTGTCTGTATCCAGGAAGCCGTCTCAAAACATGAACCTTTGATACCAACCAACTTTCCTACACGACCGTGGCAAAAGATTGGAATGGATTTGTTCAAGTTCGAGAATAAGTGGTATCTAGTCGTCATTGACTATTATTCTCGCTTTCCTGAAATGATTCAGCTGGATCGGCTCACAGCCAGTGTGGTGGTGCGTAGTTGCAAATCCATATTTGCCCGACATGGAGTACCAGAAACTGTTGTAAGCGATAATGGGACGCAATTTGGAGCTGCTCGTGAATTTGAAAATTTCGCAAGGCAGTACGGATTCCAACATGTCACTTCAAGTCCTCGATTCCCGCAGAGCAATGGGATGGCAGAAGCAGGTGTGAAAATTGCTAAGTTGATCCTCAAGAAAAATCAAGACCCATCGCTTGGACTCCTGGAGTATCGATCGACCCCTTTGGAGAACGGTTACAGCCCTGCTGAGCTTCTCATGGGACGTAAACTCCGAACGACCTTGCCAATTGCACCAGAGAATCTTAATCCAAAGTTGGTGGACTCTCAGACCCTGAAAAGAAAGGAGGGGAGAAGGAGAAAGGATATGAAATCCAGATATGATCGACGCTGCGGAGCTACGGACATGGAGGAGCTATCCGAAGGTGACACGGTTTGGATTACAGATATGCGAACCTGGGGGATTGTAAAGCAGAAAGCATCGACACCAAGGTCATATATGGTTGATACTCCAGTTGGGACTTTACGTCGAAACAGGTTCCATCTACGAAAAGGATATGCAGTGCAATATCCAGCCGACCCATCGACGCCGACCTTTTCGGGGGAGGAACTGGTTGAAAATGAAAAGACCCCAGTTGTGGATTATCCCTCTAACGACTCAGAAGACGGCCAGATAAGAACCCGGAGTGGACGAATTGTTAAACCTGTGGATCGCCTTCATTATTAATTATATTATGCACTTAAAGTTTGTAATGTATATATATAATTCAAGTCTTAAAAAGGGGGATGTGCTGAGAACATGTAAGAAAACATCTACCTATGTTTCCCCACGTGACGCAGCGGAGCGTGACCTCGGCTGCACGGGTGAGTCAGTTGTTGTTTGGCTCTCTGTATAGATGGACATTAAAACAGTTATATACAAATATTGGGTATTGACCTCGACCAATTATCGAGTTGGATCCGGTGTCTGTGCTAAATATTTTGATTGAGCTGATTTCCAGTATTTATAAAAAGCGAATGCAAAGGGTCTGGATTTTACGACTTTTGCCATTAAAACATAAGGCGAATTGCCATTATAGCCGGTCTCCTGACGAAGAATTTCTCTCTCTTCTTCCATTGCCGTACAGTAGAACATGTAGTGTGGAAAATCGAGACTAAATTCACCGTTGCATAAGGTGCATTTTATGGTCTTAGTTTTCAAAAGTGAAACATGATTAATTCTCTGTACTGCAAAAAGGCTTCTTACTTGTGGAATGATTCTCTTTAAGGATAGGGGGATTTTTCATTTTTATTAATGTAATCTCAAACTTTCGGGGATCTCTGGCCTACTATAGGAGTACATAAAATGAATATTAATGTTTTATTTTTATATAATTATTATAATTATTCGTTTTATGTACTCCTGTAAAGAGAAGGGCAGAGATGCCTGAAAACTTGAGCTTACATTAATAAAAATGAAAAGAAATAATCTCCAGAAACATGTATTATTATTTTATTAATATACCCAGGAGATTTATATGAATTCATATAAAGACATAGATAATACAAGATTGCGGAAGGATACTCGTGTATAATAAATACATGAATACTACCCTCCTGCAATCTTACATTGTATTCTGGTTTGAAAATTGGCACTGAATGTCCCCAGTTTAAACACCTTTTTGGTAAATTCGATCGATTTCATAACTCCTATCACATGTTATGAAATCGAAGCTGTTCCTGTACTGATGAGGCCCATAGCCCCAAACACCATGGTTCACAGGTTGGCTTTTATCTAAATTTGCCAAACTGGTGTTCTTGAAGAACGGACAAGTGGTGATAATTAGATTGTCAGGAGATATTTAGTGGAGAACAACTCTATTGTCCAATTTTTTCTTGAAACGGCAGAATGTCACAGGACGATAAGGAATATAAAGAGTCAGGAGATCTACCCTTATTTCTACCCGACTTTTGAAGAAATTGGGGGTGGAAATACCTATCTATGAGCGTAACAGGGTCGATTCAATAGGGCGAAGAGAATCACGGTATCTAGAAACTGACGGTAGGTTTGGTGGGTGATGTCTGATAGGTGGGGGGGACGTCAGGCGGAACTCCATTAACCTGGCGGAGACATCGCCCGGGGGCTGCACCGGACTTGACCTGAGGACACCGCTGCCGGGCCTCCTGCATTCCTTGTCACTTCCCCGTGGTCCGTCCTCTGTCAGATGTCACTTCCCCGTGGTCCGTCCTCTGTCAGACTGACTTGTCACTTCCCCGTGGTCTGTCCTGTGTCAGATGTCACTTCCCCGTGGTCCGTCCTCTGTCAGACTGACTTGTCACTTCCCCGTGGTCCGTCCTCTGTCAGACTGACTTGTCACTTCCACGTGGTCCGTCCTGTGTCAGAATTGTCACTTCCCCGTAGTCCGTTCTGTGTCAGACTGACTTGTCACTTCCCCGTGGTCCGTTCTGTGTCAGACTGACTTGTCACTTCCCCGTAGTCCGTTCTGTGTCAGACTGACTTGTCACTTCCCCGTGGTCCGTTCTGTGTCAGACTGACTTGTCACTTCCCCGTGGTCCGTTCTGTGTCAGACTGACTTGTCACTTCCCCGTGGTCCGTCCTCTGTCAGATGTCACTTCCCCGTGGTCCGTCCTCTGTCAGACTGACTTGTCACTTCTCCGTGGTCCGTCCTTTGTCAGACTGACTTGTCACTTCCCCGTGGTCCGTCCTGTATCAGACTGATTTGTCACTTCCCCGTGGTCCGTCCTCTGTCAGACTGACTTATCACTTCCCCGTGGTCCGTCCTCTGTCAGACTGACTTGTCACTTCTCCGTAGTCCGTTCTGTGTCAGACTGACTTGTCACTTCCCCGTGGTCCGTCCTGTGTCAGAATTGTCACTTCACCGTGTTGTCAGAAAAGCTACACCCTCATTGTGTGTAGCCGTACACAACTTGGACTGTCTGCGAAACTATTGATGTATTTATTCGACACAACTTCCTTGACATATTCTCAGCAAAAACTCAGTTTTATTCAGTCATATCTGAGAGGCCAGTGTTTAGAATTCAGGAACCATACTGTCAGATCAAATTCATTATTCGGAGCATCCAAGCTGCTCCACGAATCCCTCCACGCAGGGAAGATGTTGAAATTTGGAGAGAACAGTCAATAATTCTGCATTCCTATTTTATGGCCATCATCAGGATGTCCCTCAGTAAATCAATAATCAAATTCCTATGGAAAGAATGGAGTAACATTTTAACTGATATTTGTAAAAGGGGGTGAAGCCAGAATTAGACATGCGGGTATTTACCGATTAGTATAGTTACGCCAAACAACCAGTTAAACTTAACGACACTGGGAATCTAGTAACTAACCAGACAAATTCAAGTAGTTTTAATAACTTCCAATTAAAAAAAACTAATATAGAGATTTAAAAGATGTGTGTGTGCGTGTGTGTGTGTGTGAAGAAGAAGCTGCTGGTTGATAATATTCTTAGTATCCACTTCAGTGTTAATGAGCAACACTGAATTGATTTCTACTCATTTTTAAGTTTAATTTGAATGTTTGAAGTTATGTTTTATAGCTTCATTAGGTTGTGATAATCTAAAGTTAAATTAACATAGTCAAAACTAAGGATTAAATTGTACAACTGCCAACAATCAGCAATATAGAGAGATATGTTTTACCACCAAAGCTTTAGCCTTAGTGGAGACACATTTTCAAATCATTTCAAATTTGATTTTAGAAAGATGGGAGCACTTGTATGCTCCATTTTAAAAGCTTGCATAATTGAATTCAACAATTCTCCTTTACTGAATTCACTTCACTATGAAATATTGTATGTAATGTTGTGTGTTTTTATCTTTGTGCTATAGTATATCAAGGGGAAAAGAGGAAGAAACTAACAATCTACAAAACTGGCAATACATCAAACAGATCTTAAATTCGGTATAACGTACAGGATTGCACAGGAAAGAGAAAGTTTGCGGAAAATTATGCGTGTCAACCAGATGGCCAGGGATGTGTTCATATTTCTATATACACTCATGGACAAAACTTAAGAAAGTTGTACATTTTAGCATGTATATCGGGATTTAACTATGAAAGATATTACATATACCTTTATTGAAGACACATGAAATAACCAAGTGTGAACAAAATTGCCTTTCTCTCCTTCAAAGAAAAAAAAACAGACAAACGAGGACAATATTCCTTAAGTTTTGTCTATGAATGTATATAAATGCGTTTGAGAATGTTTTTCTAATTTCAAAGCTTTAAAGTAATTTTAAAAAAATATTTGTACAAGGTATATATCGTTCAATGCATTAGCGCGCCATCTGTATTTATAAATGCTATTTGTCGCGAATGTTTATTTTTCAAATAGAATAACTCTCTAATGACCTTATTGCAATGATATAAAATATAAAGAGTGCCTGGCTCATCAATGGTGAACCCTCCCAGCAGTTTTGGCGAAACAAGAAGAGGTTTCACCATTAATAAGCTAAGTCATCCTAAAACTGCTTTACACCTTAACTATGACTGTCCGAACTTTACAGAAGTGAGACATTGATTGTTCCTTGATCTAAATGATTTAACTCTCTTATATCAGCTACTTTGTCTATATAAATTTTATGAACTCTGTCGAATAATACAGGTAAATTTGTAAATATTTAATTCTAAGTTCTATTTTATTTGTTTTCTCTGTAACAAGCGCAAATATTTGAATATTGCGCCTGGTTTTGATTGATAATCTTTTGAAAAATCCCAATATTTGACTATTTCGAATATAAAATTAGTAAATAATTATATATTTTAGTTAAAAAAAACAAAAGAGAAACATTCGTGATAAAAGGTAACGTATCCTTACAACCCGTGCAAATCATTCAAATACTGAAGTTGAAATGGAATGTACACGACAGAACGACCGTGACCTAAATAAAAGTTGATTAAATTTTTTATTATTATTATTAAAAACATTTCACACAAAAAAAATGAGAAAGATAAAAGTTCGGGAACAAAATTAGCATGGTGAAAGCCGCACGGCTGTGGCCTACATTTCCACAACTGTTGCTGATGTCCCACTTCGACAGCTGCGGGTGTCCATAATTGAAAGTTGTTGGTGGGACTTGGTGAGCTCAAGTTGTCAATCAACAAATTCTATCTTACAATTACTTCCTTTATCAACACTGGACGAGACTTCTGGAACGATCATCTTATCTCATATAATAATCCTTTTTACATCATAACTTAAATTGAAACTAAGAATCATCTAGAGATAAGTTTCGTGAAGATAATACACTCACATGGACAAAACTTAAGGAAATGGAAAGTGTTTGATGTCACCGGTCGTCTGCTTTTTTTATTAAGGTAACAGAGGCAATTTTGTTCACTCTTGGTTATCTCGTGTGTCTTCAATAAAGACCACTGTAATATTTTTCAGAGTTATTGTATGAATCCCAATATACATGCTGAAAGGTACAATTTCCTTAAGTTTTGTCCATGAGTGTATATATATTGGCAGATAGTATCTCTGTTCATTTGCTTTGGTTAGAGTTTGACTCGGGGGTTCGGTGGGCGATGGGTTAAAACGTTGATTTTTGAAAGCCACAATTCAGGTTCAAAACCCGCATTAGGTACTTTTTTTCTGAAAAAAATTTGCTTCAATGGCTCCCGATTCTTGCAAAAGTCCAACCCCACCAGAGAGTGCAAGTAATCAAATGGGGTTCTGGCATACTTGGTAAGTACAAAATCGAACTTCTTTACACATTGTACACTTACGGTAAAAACGGTTGCTAAATACTACCCACCATGATAATCTTTTTTTTTTTAATTATCCCTAGTACACGTGGTACAGGCCATGATTATCATGGTGGGTAGAAGTTGTGTGTGGTGACTGCTTTTACTCTAAGTTCACCACATGTCTACACATATGAAAAGCAGTTCGATTTTACACTGACAAATGTACCAGAACCCCGTTTGGTTACTTGCACTTGCTGTTGAGGTTGGACTTTTGCAAGAATCGGAGTTCATTGGAGCATTTTTTTAAAATTAGAAAAAAGTGCCCAATGCGGGAGTCTATCCCGGGTCATAGCGTTCGAAAACCAACGGTTTAGACCATCCTTCCACCGACCCCCATGATTATCATGGCCTGTAACACGTGTACCAAGGATAATAATAAAAAAAGTTTAACTCGTTGCTAGTTGCTAGGAAACGACCAGAGGTGAAATATTTGGTGACTAGCGTGAAGGCAATCCAAATTGGAATTGCCCGTGAAATTGACTTTCCTTTGTGCTCGGAAACTTTTCATTCACATCAGGGAAATTTTATTCTTAATATGTTGGGGAAGCTTTTAGAGAGGTATTGTTTCGTATAGTGTTTTCCTAAAAACGGATTGTTTGGGATTTTTAGATGGCAATTTTGTCTGCAGGAAAGTGAAGTATAAATGGTAATAATTTTTGGGGCAATGTGTTTCTATTCACATATCAAATTATGATGGAAATCTTGCCGGAAAGAAATTGATCTAAAGAAGCATAAGGCTTCTCTCCCATCAAATTAAACGTCAAAACTAGACGCCATCTATTGACTGTCGCCGTAAACTAGCGGCCTCAGGTCGGTGGCAAAGCCCTAACACCAGCTTTGGAAAACTGAGAAGCGTCCACCTAGAGATCATGTTTTCGGGCTAATGGCCCTTGTCAACCTATTATCTCTACATACCTTATTGCAATGATAAAAGTAATTGAATGAGAGGGCTTGGATCATCAGTAGTGATACATTCAATGCCTTTTATCATTGCAGTAAGGTCTGTAGAGATAATATTTGATATGTGAAAAGAAACACATTGCCACATAAAAAATTATTAAGAATTTTAACAATAGATGGGGGGGCAGAAGTCCAACCACACCAGTCCCCCCTGGACCCTTGGAATATTTGACCAAATTCTGGTCCAAGGTGACTAACGTGGCAACAGCACCTATTTTCAAATAGATAGCAATATAGTGGACATTGCGACTGCTGTGATAGAGATGTACGGAGACATCTGAAGCTCTTCATTGGACACGACAACAACAATAGATGTAAATTAAAAATGTAAAAGTATAAATGATTACAACCGATATCCTTGGAAAGTCCAAGAAATGCAAACTGTAAGTAGCATCACACTTCACGCGAATTGGAGTAACTTCACTGTAAATAAAACACATAAAGAAGAATTTAAGAACAAAAACACCTTCTTGATGGTTAAATTATCCTACCTATTATCCAACCTAAAATTCACTAATGGCTTACGCCATTTACATGAGAAATTACCTAATCATTTATTTTCTAATTCCGGAATATTGGTGAAAATATCCTTTTCCGATATATAAATAAAGCCAACCTCATGTACGTTCAGGCTATTGTAGCCCTCGTCAGCAGTCTGTATCTCAACAACCAAAATACACTAATGGAAAGATCTTAAGGAAGTGGAAAGGCTTTGATGTCGTCTTTTTTTATATAGAGACAGAGGCAATTTGGTTCACACTTGGTTATCTCGTGTGTCTTCAATAAAGGCCACTGTATATACACACATACAACTTTATCAAGACCATCGGTCTTATACAGATTTACCGCAGGAAATAAGCTGGAAGGTCACTGTAATATCTTTCAGAGTTATTGTCTGAATCCCGATATACATGCTAATAGGTACAACTTCCTTAAGTTTTGTCCATTGGTGTATATCAAATATCGTTCAGAGTTATTGTCTCAATCCCGATATACATGCTAAAAGGTACAACTTCCTTAAGTTTTGTCTATGAGTGTACTAAGGCTTCTTGATTCAGGATATGATCTCCAATTAGGATATGATTTTCTCTTAATTTAACCATCTTATTTTGTACAATATCCTATTCTTCATGTGTGTGAAGATCACTTTATGTTATTCACAGAAGAGAGATCAAATTTTACTTAGAAGACTCCAGTTTGAAGGGTATTTGGAGACGTTCGTACGTGGTTTCAGGAACATTGGCTAATCCTATTTGATTACTTGAAAAAAAAAAAAAAAAAAGCTAAACGAGCGCCTTCTATCGATTTTCTCCGCAATCAAGCAGACTGGTCGATGATATTTCCACGCCTCGAGAAAATTGGCCCTTGCTGGATCTCGTTTCAAGGAAAAAAGTTTCAAAAAATTATTGTGTTACAATTAAACCAAGCACGTGCAATGTAGGTTGGATTTCAGAAGTATTTGGCTCTCGAGCAGTTGTGTCTATTGAAGCATTTTGGACTTTGCTTTCACACATTTACCATATACAAAAGTACAAAATTAAGATCGTAGAAATTCAGACTATCTGATTTATACCAAACATTTTCTTTTTTTCATTCTTTCAATGGAATAGGTGCTTCTTTAACATGCTATTCATCCTTCTTTATATAGAACGCTTCACGATTTTGCGTGTCATCCTTGTGCAGAGGCCATGCTAATCTTCTCTGTATCGTTCCTATTGTAGTAGTTGTACCACCGAACTGGTATCACAGGGGCCATGTTAATCTTCTCTGTGTATCGTTCCTATTGTAGTAGTTGTACCGCCGAACTGGTATCTCAGAGGCCATGTTAATCCTCTCTGTATCGTTCCTATTGTAGTAGTTGTACCGCAGAACTGGTATCTCAGAGGCCATGTTAATCTTCTCTGTGTATCGTTCCTATTGTAGTAGTTGTACCGCCGAACTGGTATCTCAGAGGCCATACTAATCTTCTCTGTATCGTTCCTATTGTAGTAGTTGTACCGCCGAACTGGTATCTCAGAGGCCATGTTAATCCTCTCTGTATCGTTCCTATTGTAGTAGTTGTACCGCAGAACTGGTATCTCAGAGGCCATGTTAATCTTCTCTGTGTATCGTTCCTATTGTAGTAGTTGTACCGCCGAACTGGTATCTCAGAGACCATGCTAATCTTCTCTGTATCGTTCCTATTGTAGTAGTTGTACCGCCGAACTGGTATCTCAGAGGCCATGTTAATCTTCTTTGTATCCTTCCTATTGTAGTAGTTGTGTACCACCGAACTGGTATCTCAGAGACCATGCTAATCTTCTCTGTATCGTTCCTATTGTAGTAGTTGTACCGCCGAACTGGTATATCAGAGGCCATGTTAATCTTCTCTGTATCCTTCCTATTGTAGTAGTTGTACCGCCGAACTGGTATCTCAGAGACCATGTTAATCTTCTCTGTATCGTTCCTATTGTAGTAGTTGTACCACCGAACTGGTATCTCAGAGACCATGTTAATCTTCTCTGTATCCTTCCTATTGTAGTAGTTGTACCGCCGAACTGGTATCACAGGGGCCATGCTAATATTCTCTGTATCCTTCCTATTGTAGTAGTTGTACCGCCGAACTAGTATCACAGGGGCCATGCTAATCTTCTCTGTATCCTTCCTATTGTAGTAGTTGTACCGCCGAACTAGTATCACAGGGGCCATGCTAATATTCTCTGTATCCTTCCTATTGTAGTAGTTGTACCGCCGAACTAGTATCACAGGGGCCATGCTAATCTTCTCTGTATCCTTCCTATTGTAGTAGTTGTTCCGCCGAACTGGTATCTCAGAGGCCATGTTAATCTTCCCTGTATCGTTCCTATTGTAGTAGTTGTACCGCAGAACAAGCGCGTATAGTAGAACCACTTTCTAAAAGATGACATTTAATTACAGAGCCAAAATGTCTTTTATAGAGAGACGTCTTCTTATAGGAAGGTAGCAAATTATCAAAGTCGATCAATTTGTAAATGGAAACTGTTTTTGGTAAAGAATTGTCCGTCCACTGAGGTTCTAATGTATTATATGGATATTTTTATAGTCAAAAGTCCAAGTATCTTCATTGTTTCACTATCCATCACAAGAAGAGACCTAGCAAAATGATCAGACTCTTAGGAATCCCCTCAGAACAAGAAATACAAGTGTTTTAAAACGATAGAATTGTTTGAACAAGGACTATATCAAGAAGTATAGTTTTGATATTATTTTTTTATTGCTAGTTCTTTTTGTTCTTGTTCCAAACTAACTTTATTAGGTACCGATCAAAAAGAGCAATCTAGTTTATATTTGCAACAATGAATTATATGTGAATTACTGATTCACTGCAGGAAGGAAGCATAGATGGAGCTCCTATACAACCCAACAACAGCCTCCAGGTCCGACGCATGTCCAGTGGCCATCTTTGCCCTCAGTACATTGATGCCAAATAAAATAGATTGTGAAAATTATAAACTGTTTTAGACGCGTAAGATTCTTTTTGAGATTAAACAATTTCTACTGCCCTTACTGCAATATGGAAAAATTAATGAGAGGGCCTGGCTCATCAGTGGTGAACCCTCCCAGTGGTTTCGCCAGTTTAATCTACCATACCGCTGTTATATTGCATTTTTTGGAACTTCCTTTTATAGTGATACAGATGCTAGACTCTTGGCTAACAGATAGCGCGCTAGTGCATCGTAAAATAGATTGTTTTAATCCGTTTTAAAGGGAGAGATGATTCTTTTTGGTACCTAATTATAATAATAAACGCGACTTGTGACCTGATTTGATATAATCTCCAATGAGATACCATCCAAGTTGATTGAGACGTCTTTCACGAGAGTCAGCGTACAGCCGCCAATAGAAGAGCTACTGAAGAAGCCGTAGAAAGATACAAGGACGAAGCGTGTGTGGAAGGAAGGGAGACGTGAGAAGCATTCTGAGCACATGCACTTCGCCTCGAGCACATGTGAACAAGACCTTGCGCTACCATTGTCTACCAAGGCCGTCCTTCAATGGCCGGATTGTTGTGCGGTGTGACAGGTTTAGATGGTCTCCTTGCCGTGCGCGCAACCCTCGGGTGTGAACTGTCCCATTTTTATATAAGCACACATTCTAATGTCATCATTATTATAAATTACGATTTATAACTAGAATAATATCTATATGCGAAGAGAAGGTATATCTACACTCATGGATAAAACTGAAGAAAGTTGTACATATTAGCATGTATATTAGGATTCAGACAATAACTCTGAAATATATTACAGTAACCTTTATTGAAGACACACGAGATAACCAAATGTGAACAAAATTGCTTCTGTTTACTTCAAAAAACAGACTATCGGCAACATCCATGAGTGTACATTTAAAAATGCATCGAAACAATTCCTTTCTTCGATATTTTCTGTATAACAATGGCAAAATATATTTAAGATTTATTCATTTACACCATTTTGCGCTGAAGATATAAAACAACGCGCAGTTTTTATGTTTATTTTAATAAAAATATATCATAAAATATATTTTTTGATTAATTCATCCCTTATTAAACGATATAATAGATTTTGAACAAAGATGGCCAAAGTATATGTAAATAAGTTGCTACCATCGCTGTTCTTGATATTGAAGTAATACTTTTATATAAACGATGCGCTTTTAAAAGCACAAGTAAGGTATGCTCGAAGAGAAACACCATAATCGCTTTTATAAGCATTTCTGTTATTAGAGGAAGTATAAATAAGTTATTCTAAAAATCTCTCTTAAGAAAGAGTTATTTTCACATTTCAGGATTGGAATGCGTGTAGATTCATGTTCCAGCAGCGGTCAAAGAGAGTGGACTCACCTTGAGGAATCCCTCCCTCATGAGAAGCGGGTTGAGAGGCTCTCGAGTCCGCCGGGACTCTTCCAACATGGGCAACAGGTGATCGACCCAGAAGCCGTGATTGGTATGGTAGATGTCACGGATATTGCTGAAGAGTTTGTCCGTGTCAACCTGCGACTACACACTGTCGATTCCATATCTACATCTCTCTCTGTATATACAGTTAAACCTGTCTATAGCGTCCCCTCTTAGGACTCACTAAAATAGGATACTATAGAGAGAGGGTGCTATAGACAGGTCACTTTTAACGCAAAATGTTTACATTTTAATGTTTAAAATCGGGCGCTATAGAGAGGAAGGCGCTATTTAGAGGGACCGCTATAGACAGGTTTAACTGTATATAGATCTATAAAAGCATAGGGCGCCTCTCCTGTCAAATTAAACGTCTAAACTAGACGCCATCTATTAACTGTCTCCACAAACTAGTGGACTCAGGTCGTTGACAAAGCCACTACACCAGCTTAGTAAACTGAGAAACGTACACCTAGAAACCTTGGTTTCGGGCTAATGGCCCTCTTCCGCCTAGGGCGAACTTTAATTCAAGAGATCCACGCGGGATCTAATGGAATATTCACAATCTGAGGTGTTTAGCTGGTAAAGTGGCCTGGGTTCTCAGAAATGGCGTTAAAATGTTCCACAAAGTTTATGTACATACCTCAGTGAGGAGGCACTCATTCTGTAGGTTGCACAGTACGGCCAGGAAGAGCTGTAGGCACAAAGGACAAATTTCAGAAAGGATGAGCATACAGAAGCAAGTGTAACGAACAACTTCTGAGAAAATATCATTTTAACTTAATTAACGAACCATTCTATAAACATTATTAATCAAAAATATCTCATTACATCTTTGAGTGTCAGTATATTAGCTTCCGTATTGTGGAATTCTATCTTCCGAATTATGAAAGAGCTTTCTTCAAGAATAGGTATAGAAGGATTGTAGATAGGAAGGAAGAAATTAGAACTTGCAGAACGTTATATGACCAAGATATATCTATAGTACTATAATATTATTTTAATATGCTATTATGTATGTTATATTAAAATATTATTTTCTTTAAAATTATATTTCATATATTCAAATATTCTGTTTATATCTACCACCAGATATCGGAACTTCTCCTATAAAAACTCATTGTTGTTTTTTCCCGATGGCCGGCTCAAACCTTTTGTACATTATGCAAATAAGTTTTCCATTTTTTTTATTCTTACGCCTTACGCCAGGCATTACTTTTATCAAATTATGTATTTATATATATTCCTTAAGCTCAATTAAAGCTATTTTAAATCTTCATTATTTTTATTATTATAGTTTCAAGATTTTAACCACGACAGCATTGACATAGCATAATCTTCAAGATAATCAACAGAAATCTCATTATTTTTATATAGCATATATATTTAGATAGTGTGTTAATTAAATAATATAATCTCCAGAAACCTGTTCTATTGTTTCATTTATATCCAGAAGATTTAAATCGATAGTGTGTGTTAATAGATGTTTTCTACTACCTTTATTTGTGCGTGCGTGCGTGTATGTGTGTGAGAGAGAGTTGACTAAAGAATGGTGTAATAAACAAGGTTCGAGAGATTGTATTCTAGGCGAGAGAGAGGTGTGGAAAGTCCCCAGGTAGTCAGCCAGCTGTGGATGGATGATTCACTCTCAGCAGATGGCCGACAGAGAGACTGAAGAATTCCTTGTTGAACCTTCTGGCGTCAACATACGGAACAACACCCTATCATTCTACAATAATCTTAGGAGATTTTATAGAATAAGTCTCAATTCTTTAGAATTTTAGAAAATACTTTAGAATTTTTTATTCTCCACCAAACTCTGCAGCGCTGGAAGAGGCGCTATATTCATTTTACATAGTATCATGCATATATATAATTATCTTTTAAAAATAGTGCAGACTGTTGCATGTATTGACAAGATGTCTAGAAATTTTATTCTAAACTAAAGAGTATATTTTGCCAAAAGAGCATTGCGCCTAAATCGAGGTAAAATCCCTATAAATATATATGCATTGCATTTTAAAAAAAGTGTTAAAATATTTGATTTAAATGTTTAAATGTCCTCCGTTTATAAAATATATTTTTATTTATTAACCGGGAAAAAATCCCTCGAATATTTGTATGGGTATATCTTTAAAGAGAAGCGAACAAAAACGATTACAAACTCCTAAATAGAGAGTGAAAGAGTAAAAAAAAATCAAGATTCAAAACTGAACCCCACAAGTATTATTTCTCAAGTTTACAGGCAACATCTAGACACATCCAAGATGCACCAAGTACAAAACTGATGATGCCACTCCCCAACATCTCGCTTTAATTGTATCCAAGCCAGAAAAAAACAGGACATTTGGGAAAATCATGGAAAAACGTATCAAATTTCTGAGACATCACCAACTTGAAGAATGATATGATATTCAATCAGAGATTGTTGGGGGAATAAGTAATAACATTATTTGTATGTGTACGTATGTGAGCAAAGAGTTGGCGTCAGGGAAGTTGTTCCAAATACATTTCTACCGTGTATTTGTACTATGAATGGCACAGAGAAGTGTTCGGAGTAAATGAGCCGTTCAGAGAAAACAGCGTACAACCCGGAATAGCTGCGGAACAATGCTCAGACAGGAAGGCTCGGCAATAATTCTGGGAGGTTCCGAAATAGGGGGACGGAATGTCGAAATCTGGCTCGCTCGGACAGCGGCGGATCAGATACGGCGCAGCTGGCGTCCTGATGTGTGCTCAGAGCTCCCTGTGCTAGTTCACATAAACTGATTGTACTTTCACATCGCTGCCGCGTGAGTGTTAACATTCCTGCGTGTGAGTTCACATAACTGAATGTGTGCCCACATAACTGGTCGTGTTTTCACATAACTGGTTGTGTTTTCACATCGTTACGTGAGTCTCTGCGTGTGGGTTTACATCACTGGTTGTGTTTTCACATCGCTGCGTGTGTGTTAACATTTTTGCGTGTGGGTTCACATCCCTGGTTGTGCTTTCACATAGCTGCGTGAGTGTTAACATTTTTGCGTGTGGGTTCACATCCCTGGTTGTGCTTTCACATCGCTGCGTGAGTGTTAACATTTTTACGTGTGGGTTCACATCCCTGGTTGTGCTTTCACATCGCTGCGTGAGTGTTAACATTTTTGCGTGTGGGTTCACATCCCTGAATGTGTGTCTACAGCACTGCGTGTGGGTTTACATAATTTGTTGTTTTCACATCCTGCGTATGTGTTAACATTCCAGCGTGTGTGTGTTCACATCACTGATTGTGTGTCCACATAGTTGCGTGAGTCTCTGCGTGTGGGTTCACCTCACTGATTGTGTTTTCACATCATAGCGTGTGGAATCCTATCAATAGATGTTATATGAAATGCTTTAAGCTGCCACAGTTGAGGTTCTAGGAATTACACAAACAAAGGGACTGGAAGAAGGCCTACAGGGGGAATGGAAGAAGACCTACAGGGGGAATGGAAGAAGTTATACAGTGGGAGCGGAAGAAGACCTACAGAGGGAGTTGAAGATATACAGGGGATTGGAAGAAGACCTACAGGGGGAATGGAAGAAGTTATACAGTGGGAGCGGAAGAAGACCTACAGAGGGAGTTGAAGATATACAGGGGAGTGGAAGAAGATCTACGGGGGGATTGGAAGAAGACCTACAGGGGGAATGGAAAAAGACCTAGAGGGGGAATCGAAGCATCTTACAGAGGAAATGGAAGAAGACCTACAGGGGGAGTAAAAGAAGACTTACAGGGGAATGGAAGAAGACCTACAGAAGGAATCGAAGCACTCTTACAGAGGACATGGAAGAAGACCTAAAGAGAAGACTCACGTCTGTGATGACTTTGAGCCTGTGGATGTAGAACACTTCGGTGTGTAGGAGTTCCCAGATAGCATCCTGTTGGTTCTTGGTCCGCTTGGACAGCTCCTGGAACATCCAACAGTGAGTACTGATCTCGACAAACTTGACGGTTATAAATGCAATATTTATCCATAAACGATTGTTATTGCTTAAGGTAAATGGTTTCTTTTAATAAGACATAAGCTTTCGAATTAAATTGTTCTTCTACATGCACTTAACCCTATGCAAATTCTATTCTGTATATATGCTAATTCCTTCTGTATATAAACCATCAATTTTGCATAGCGACTAAGCACCTGTTCAATTCAGTTTGTAGGCACGTACGATTATATCTTATACTAAATGTGAAACTGCTTAAAGTAATGGTAATCAATTTATGGATTCTTGATCAAGATATCTTTTGGTAATTACCTTACTTTGATGACGAAGTCTTCTTGTAGGGGAGAGTTTATATTTTCGATCACTTAATAAATTGTTGTGCTTAAGTAGTTACGAACTACTATCTAGCATGATTATCATGTCCTTGTACTACGTGTACTAGGACAATAACAATGTTGTTTAATATAAAGAGATTATTAAAATAAGAACATTAGGGTTCCAAGGAAAAGTTTCTTTTTAAAACTATTTTTTATTTAAAAATCTCTCGGGCAAGAAAGCCATTATACAAGAATTATTTAAGGGATGATTTTATCGAATTGTGAACTTAAGAAATAAAGATATTATATTTATATATTATAAAGATATAAACAGCTTTCATTACAATTTTGTTTATTATTAAAACCACGAGCATTCTTCCACTGGCAAAATCTGAGAGCGAACACTGGAGGGTAAGATGGACATTTTTATGGTTGGTACTACGTGGTGTAGGATCAGATAATTGGTGTCTACACGTTGTTGCCGTAGTTGCACGTACCTGGGCGCCGTCCACCAGATGGCTCCAATGGTCCTCCAGTCGGAAGAGGTCCGGAGAGTCCCGGGGACAGCCAGGGAACGTCAACAGTCCCATCAGCTCAGGGACTCCACGCTGACTGTATTGGTTCAGTAGTTCGGTCAGGTGGTCCATCTTCTCCTTGTCCTACAACACCCGCCATCTTCAGCAACTCGGCTTGAGACATAATCTTCTTCTATAAGGATGCAGATAAACTGGATGCACGCCTAGGTCATTCTACATACAGTTACGAGCGTCATGCGTTCTTCATCTCTTAATCATTTTTCACCTCTGTCACCGTTTGCTTTTTTTTTTGGAATGGCGCCCTCCTATTGGCGCCACTCGCTATTTCGTCTTTGTAACTATTGTGTTGGAGCGGGTCGCTCCCTAAATAAATGCATATATTAGATAATAACCAAATGGAATCCTCTCTTTCTTTTTCCCAGTAAGAGACGCCTACGGAAGCCAACAGTACATAGACAGATAAAGCACATAGGCTATAGTTATTAACTAACATATGCAATTATTTAAGGCGCCAATTTATAATTGTAACAAATAGTATTTGAATCAAAACATTCAAATCGGGTAAAACTCGGGCGTTGCCCGGGTCATTCGGCTAGTTTCCTATATCAGTTATAGGATAGTAAAATTATAAAATGGGTAGAAAGAGTATTGATGAAATTGGAAAGAATCTCAATCTGGGATTCTCTATCTGCAGGGAGATTGTAATGATTTCGAAGATGTCAACTTAAAGCCAAAGCGTAAAGTTAATAATAGAGGAACTGGAGTGTTCATATAAAGGATTACTTTCAGAAAGAACGCATGAGCTAGCATATATAGTATAGGCGGTGTCGAATGTCTAAGTACGTATATTGCGGCTGAAAAGAATTTCCTGTTAAATGGATATCGTTTTGAATCACATAAGTCACGGAAATTCAGGAGAACAGTCGCAAATTTAACAAGCCTAGATAATGGTAGGCCGAAATGTAAATAGGTTATGGGTATAGGACAAAACTAGAGTTTATAGAGTCTGGGGTCTAGGCCGAACAAGTTCAAAGTCTAGGCCAGGTAAGTTTGGGTAAAAGTCGAGAAAGTCCAGATTATTGGCTGACAGTAAAGTGAACACGTTTATAATCTAGGTAGATTGTATGTCTCGA
This sequence comes from Cordylochernes scorpioides, assembly GCA_030710605.1. Taxonomy (NCBI): domain Eukaryota; kingdom Metazoa; phylum Arthropoda; class Arachnida; order Pseudoscorpiones; family Chernetidae; genus Cordylochernes; species Cordylochernes scorpioides. The sequence continues at coordinate 17,797,331 of CP092883.1, read as the reverse complement.
ACAAGTCCGAATCTATGCCGGACAAGTCCGGGACCAAGTAAGCCTATATTATAAGCTGATGGTAAACGGAGCAAGTATAGAGTCTAGGTAGAAGGTTGGCCGAACAAGTCTGAAGTCTAGACCTAATATGTACGTAATCTAGTCCGTGAAAGGAACATTAATAGTAGAACGGGATCTAATTAGAGCAAGACCAAAGTCTAAGCAGGTGGTAAACGGAACATGTATGATAGTCCGGGATCTAATCAGAACAGTTCAAAGTCTAAGCATGTGGCAAACGGAACATGTATAGTAGTCCGGGATCTAATGAGAGCAAGTCTAAAGTCTAAACATGTGGTAAACGGAACATCTATAGTAGAACGGGATCTAATCAGAACAGTTCAAAGTCTAAGCATGTGGTAAACGGAACATGTATAGTAGAACGGGGTCTAATCAGAACAAGTTCAAAGTCTAAGCATGTGGTAAACGGAACATGTATGATAGCCCGGGGTCTAATCAGAAAAAGTTTAAAGTCTAAACATGTGGTATACAAAACATGTATAGTAGACCGGGGACTAATAAGAACAAGTCTAAAGTCCGAACATATGGTAAACGGAACATGTATAGTAGACCGATGACTAATCAGAACAAGTTCAAAGTCTGAGCATGTGGTAAACGGAACATGTATAGTAGTCCGGGGTCTAATGAGAACAAGTTTAAAGTTTAAGCATGTGGTAAACAAAACATGTATAGTAGACCGGGGACTAATAAGAACAAGTCTAAAGTCCGAACATATGGTAAACGTAACATGTATGATAGTCCGGGATCTAATCAGAATAAGTACAAAGTCTAAACATGTGATAAAAAAACGAAGTCTAGACTGAACAGTCCATGTCTAGCCCACACAGAGTCAAGGGCAGTTTTTGCCTGCCGGAGTGACGAACCCTAAACGGCCTTCTAAATATATAAGTGACAGCGAGCATTTGTAACATGGTAAATTATGAGCAGCTAATCCTGGACATCACACCCTCGTCCTAAATTGTGCCAGAACCTTTTTTCTCAAATCACAAATAAACATTATTCACGCAAGATTTAAACTCCCATCGGAAAACCATTAACTTAAAAATCCTATGTTAAAACAGATACGTAAAGATTTCTCAAACATCACATGTAGATTATACCCCTTTATTCTCTAGACTCACAGCATTTCTGATTGTATTCCTCAAACAAAGAAGGTTGCTAACATCTTTAAGAACGAACCAACAAGACATTGTCTATTACATTGGTATCGACAGTACATAGAGCTAGATGACAAGTATTCACCCTAGTTGCTATCCTCTACGTATAGAGCGTGTGTGTCCACATCAACACCTTGTTCAACTCTTCGAGTTTTATCAAAATAAAATAATTCTCTAGAGATTTTAATTTTTTGTATGATAATGGTAACACAAAGCTGTTACCGAAACGTCACACACTATTAATTTATTTGGAATTAGGTCTTAATTTCTTATAGATAGATAAAATAATGGGAGGGCCTTATCATTGCAGTAAGGGCTGTAGAAATTGTTTTATTTGAAATGAAACATACGCACTGTAAAATAGTTTACATTTTCAACCAAAGATGGCGCGCAAATGCATCTCATTTTATTTACAAGTAAAACCCTTGCAACATACACTCATGGACAAAACTTAAGGAAGTTGTACCTTTTAGCATGTATATCGGAATTCAGACAATAACTCTGAAAGATAATACAGTGATCTTTATTGAAGATACATGAGATAACCAAGTGTGAACAAAATACACTCATGGACAAAACTTAAGGAAGTTGTACCTTTTAGCATGTATATCGGGATTCAGACAATAACTCTGAAAGATATTACAGTGACCTTTATTGAACATACACGAGATAACCAAGTGTGAACAAAATACACTAATGAACAAAACTTAAGGAAGTTTTACCTTTTAGCATGTATATCGGTATTCAGACAATAACTCTGAAAGATATTACAGTGACCTTTATTGAACATACACGAGATAACCAAGTGTGAACAAAATACACTAATGAACAAAACTTAAGGGAGTTTTACCTTTTAGCATGTATATCGGTATTCAGACAATAATTCTGAAAGATATTCCAGTGACCTTTATTGAAGATACACGAGATAACCAAGTGTGAACTCCCCAATATACACTCATGGACAAAATTTAAGGAAGCTGTACCTTCAGCATGTATATCGGGATTCAGACAATAACTCTGAAAGATATTACAGTGACCTTTATTGAAGATACACGAGATAACCAAGTGTGAACAAAATACACTAATGGACAAAACTTAAGGAAGTTTTACCTTTTAGCATGTATATCGGGATTCAGACAATAACTCTGAAAGATATTACAGTGACCTTTATTGAAGATACATGAGATAACCAAGTGTGAACAAAATAGCTTCTGTCTCCTTAAAAGAAAAGATAACCGGCGACATCAAAAACGTTCCACTTCCTTAAGTAATGTCCATGAGTGTATATATTGGATAGAAACTATAAAGAATCTATAGAGTGCAGTAATGCTAATAGATTTCAGCACCTAGCCTTGACATTCGCTGTCAATCAGTTATCAAGGACTCTAAAGTCCATCCACCTCAGTGATAAACGTCGTCTATTCGAGCTCCGACATAAAAAGGAATAGATAAGGAGAACTCATTAATTATCGACTTTCAAATTTGCATGGCGCCGAGGAAATGTTCTCGATCCATCGTAGAATGAGGTTTCTTTTTTTGCTGTTGTTCTTTTGGAATTGTGTCATTGGAAGTGTTTTTTTTTTTAGATCTGACATATTAACAAATGTTATATAATATATTGGATTGTTATGACAGATTAACAATGGTTTCAACTATAAACCCGCAATAAACAAAATAATTGTTCTTTTATTTCTTATGCGTTTATCCTATGGGAGATGTGATTTTTATTTTCATAATCCTCCCGTCTTTATGCAATACACACCCATGGACAAAACTTAAGGAAGTGGAAAATTTTTGATGTCACCGTCATATATTTTTTGAAGGATACAAAGGCAATTTTGTTCACACTTGGTTATTTCGTGTGTCTTCAATAAAGGTCACTGTAATATCTTTCCGAGTTATTGTTCTGAATCCCCTGTCAATTTTACAACAAGTTTAAAATTAACTCATTATGAGAAAATATTTGTAGTTTTCAAAAGCTTTTCACCATTTTCATATTGAATAAAGTTTCATTATTATAAAATAAATAAAGCTTCCAGGGTTAAGTTTCTTGTACAACCTTTTATTTTCAAGCTTTCGGACTTGTCAGTCCTTCAACAGGACTATCACTTTAACAAATTAATAATAAATACTATTTTTATAGACAAATTATTATTTACATATTTTCTATTATGATGCATTATATATTTATAATTATGTATGTAATTCTGCTGTCCTCAAAGCTTATGTCCATAGTTCATCTAAAATACCCATTCCAAGAGTCTAGCGTCAGTATCACTATAAAAGGAAGTTCCAAAAATGCAATATAACAGCGGTATGGTAGATTAAACTGGCGAAACCGCTGGGAGGGTTCATCACTGATGAGCCAGGCCCTCCTATTATGCTTTCCATTGCAGTAAGGGCAGTAGAAATTGTTTTATTTTAAAAAGAATCATACGCGTCTATAATAGTTTTGAATTTTTATATACTTATGATATATTGAGATAAAAATATATTACATTATTTCAGTATGAAAAGTTTTATTATATATTTAATAAGGTATACTTTCGGAAACATATATTATCTTTCCACAGTCAAATCTCTCTCTTTAATTATGATTCATAACGATGCATTATTGTATACAAGGTATGATCAAAAAGTTCGGGGAATTAGTCAAAAAATATTTTCTGAAAGAGTTTTCGAAAAAATAAAAATTATCATCATAATCACGAGACCCACCATAAAATAATAATCTTTTCGATATCTCCAATAATAATAATTTTATAAGCATTTTTTAAAGAAAAGAAACAAAGGCGCGGCGTTTTTTTTTTTTACAATGGATCTTAAAAGTAAACAAAGGGTATGCATATAAAGTTTTATCAAAAATAAGGAAAAACGGCGTCAGAAACGTATATTCATCATACTTGTATATTCATATATATTGTGGCTAATTCTTTATCTCCACTAGTAGAGTTTTTTACTAGGGTGATCATTATAATGCATCCTTCTGATACAGAATTAAAAGGTATATGTGCTTCTTTTAGGTACACGGGTATCATTCTACAACAATTTTATGATCTATTCTAGTCTGAAAATCGGCCCTAACTACTTCACCAGCTTGTTGTTTCCCGATGGCCGGCTAAGACCTTTGTAATTATGTAAATATAATCTTTTGTTTTCCTTGTTCTACTCGCCTTAAGGCAGTCAGTACTTTTATCAAATTGTGTTTTTTAATCCCATAAGCTCAATTGAAGGTATTTCTAATATTCACTATTTTTATGTTAGAGTGCAGCAAAGGCTTCGATGTTAGGAACAGCCTCAAACTACAGGCAAAGTCAGACTTTCACCAAAGTGTGCCTGGATCATGGTGCCATGATCAACGAAAGCTGCACCCCTATACCCCATTCCATGAGATCATGAACTCATGGGATTTGTGTAATCTTTACACAAGGGGATAAGAAACAACACTAATTTTATTATTATACTTTCAAGATTTTAACCATGACTGCATTACCATGGCATATAATTCTCAAGATAATTAAAAAATCAACATAAATCTCACGATTCCATAACCCTTCTTGTAGGATGTTGTGAAATCGAAGCCGCCCCGGTACTGATGAGGGTCATAGCCTGAAACCATGGTATATAGGTTGTTGGCTTTTTGTGTGAATTAGAAGAAATAAACTGGTGTTGGGGCTTATCACCACCAGTAAAGTTTTTACTAGGGTAATAAACATAATGCGCAATGTCCTGATGTATAATTAAATGGAGAGATGTCTCTCTTCAGGTAAATGAATATCAACTCCCGCAACTTTATGTTGTTGTATATATTGTAGAACTAGCCGAATGACCCGGGCAACGCCCGTGTTTTACCCGATTGAATGTTTTGATTCAAATACTATTTGTTACAATTATAATATGGCGCCTTAATTAAATGCATATGTTAGTTAATAACTATAGCCTATGTGCTTTATCTGTCTATGTACTGTTGGCTTCCGTAGGCGTCTCTTACTGGGAAAAAGAAAGAGATGATTCCATTTGGTTATTAACTAATATATGCATTTATTTAAGGAGCGACCCGCTCCAACACAATAGTTACAAAAACGGAAATGCGAGTATCAAAGGTGGCGTGATCGTAGCCGACCAATAGGAGGGCGCCATTCCAAAAAAAAAAAAAAAAAAAAAAAGCAAACCGTGACAGAGGCGACGAAGAATGACGCTCGTAACTGTATATAGAATTCTAATATTTATATCTCCTCCCCTCTCTGGGAGGTGTTCGCCTCCTGCGAAGTGCCCCTGGATCTGCAGGCCTGGCTCTTCTGTGTCGGCCTCCATCCCGAGGCAATGAAACTAACAAGTGTGGCGAAGGCTACCATCTACAAGTACCATCTTGGTCTTGAGTTGGGTAATGCCAGCCATCTTATCGGCCTGCCCACTCTGTGGGAAAGAACTCTCGCAGTCCATCGGTGGCGGAGTCTTTCCCGCGGTGGGCGCCACCAATGAAGACTTGTATATATTTATATATATATGTATCAGGCATACTTTTATATATGTATATTTACCAATTATTTTATATATTTTTTATATCTATTTATTCATATATTAATCAATATATATACTTATTTATTCATATTTATTCTGTATTTAACCTTATATAATCTTATATGGACTTTGAAATAAAGTAGTTCCATTCTCAATCTCTCTCTCTCTCTCCATAGTGGCTCTTCGTCTCCCGTAGAATCCCTATTCCACTCTTCTGGCACAACCAGAGCATCCAACTCGCTCGAGATGACTCGGCCGAGCTAATGGTCCAGGCCCTGCCAGGAAATGGTCTGCCGATGCTATGGACTCCGTGTCAAAGAGGCCAGGGAGAGGAAGACAAAGCCTCAATATACGAGTATGAGGAAACAAGTAAATTCGGACAGTCACTCCCTTCATAGTTTTTAGGTTTACAGATTTTTGCCTGTGAAAGGACAATATATGCTTGAAAGTATGCCGTATATGTTAGAGAGAGAAACATATTCGTTTATATTTTTATCTTCGCGACCGCGCTTGATATAAAGAAGCATATTATACTTATGGACAAAACTTAAGGAAGTTGTACCTTTTAACATGTATATCGGGATTTAGACAATAACCCTGAAAGATATTACAGTGACCTTTATTGAAGACACACAGGATAACCAAGTGTATATACACTCATGGACAAAACTTAAGGAAGTTGTACCTTTTAGCATGTATATCGGGATTCAGACAATAACTCTGAAAGATATTACAGTGACCTTTATTGAAGACACAAGATAACCAAGTGTGAACAAAATTGCCTCTGTCTACATAAAAAAAATAAACAGCCGGCGATATCAGACTTTCCACTTTCTTTAGCTTTGTCCATGAGTGTAATAGAAACTAGAGAAGACATGTAAAATAGGCTATTAACAAATAAGTTAAAACTAAGGAATGTGACGATATAGAGGAAAAAATAAAGATCAACTATGGGTAAATGGAGGACATTATAGACAGATGTTTTTGTACTGGGGTCAGGGAGATCAACTTTTCTGTTAATACTATTGAATTTTCGTGTTAAAAAGGCTTCCAGTATTAGGGCTTTGGTGCTCATTTCCATATTAAAATAATGTAGACTGTTGCTTGAATCAAAATGAAGACGTAACCGGTATTATGCTTTTCTTTCAAGAAACATATTGCAAAATCCTAATTTCATTTAATGAGCAAATTTCACAGCAACTTGGGTTTTTCCATCACCCTATCTTGAAAGAGAGGGGGAAGAGTGATCAGCCCTTGGCAGTTAAAAAAGAAAGCCACAATTTAGGACGCCTCAGCTTGTCCCAGTTAGCGGCCCCAACGGCGATGGAATACCAAGTGGATGAAGAGCGCTAATTGATTTGCATAGCCAAGAGGACCATCATAATAATCGTGAACGGGAAGCAATATGTATTTGCATATATTACTGGATATCCTCGAAGGCAACAAGAACACAAAAACATTACAGAAATATACTTATCACAACTATAGATTTCATCTACTAATCATTAAAAACTTCCATCATGCTGAAGATCCATGAAAAAATAGGTTGTTTACCACGGTTTCTAGCTATGACTTTCATCCAGTACCTTCGAATTCGTAGGTTGATTGTGATAATGATTGGCTTTTGTCTCAATCTACTGTTCTATGGTATATTTACATATATTAAAAATAAAAAAGGCATATCCTGACCAGGAGCACATGTGCTTTTCAGAAGGCAGAGCGCCATGTGGTGGAACAGAAATCAACTATTCATTGATTTAATTCATTGATATATGTTCCACCAGATGGCGCTCTGCCTTCTGAAAAGCATATGTGCTCCTGGTCAGGATATGCCTTTTTTATTTTTAATATTAACACCTGATCTTTTTATTTTTTCTATTGTTTTTTTATATTTACATATATGATTATGCACTCTCTCCCAACACACAGAGAGAATATATATTTAAAACTTGATTGTTTTAATGCATATTTGGAAAAGGAATAATTTCTCTTTATCGTACATATTGGTGTAAATGCATTGTATATCTGGATAGGTCAAATACCGATTTTATAGAAATATCCAGATTTCTTTTGCTGCAGGATACTTTAATCTGATTTTAGTCAAAAAGCGATTCATTTCTCCTCCACATTGTATATTTATCAAAATTTTGTAATTAAGCGATAATTTAAAAATAATATCAGAATTGAGAAAAAGGACTGAATGGCTAAAAATTGTAGATATGTAAATAAATCCTTACGAAAGGTAATTCCACGGAAGAGCTGAGCTCGTCGAATTTTCCATGATATTTTAATAAAGGAGATTTATTTATATAAACAGAGAAATCATTCAAGGCCAGCAGTCTATTTATTGGAACTTTGGCAATATCGATTTTAGATTAGGCTTGTCCGCAAATTTGCATAAATGGGTAAAAACTGGCGACTGGGAGATGTTGACTGGATACATCCTTATTGAACTATCATCGAATTCACTGGGGGAAAGAGGGAATCATAAACAACACAGTTCTTAAGACTTCACCATCTCCAATTCAGAAAGGATCTTGAAAATATGTATACACGTTTTTAATGATTATAAGACTCGAACATCAAAGCCTGGCCGTTACAGGAACTTGGTAAAGTTGCATATATCGAGGATGGAAATATTCTCAACGCTGTTTCTTTTTGATCCTATTGGACGGATTTATACAAGTATTGAGCTGAAGATTTGAAAGATTTGGGAATGCTTGGTTCATCAATGGTGAAGCTTCCCAGAGATGTTACCAATTTAACCCATCAGATCGTTATAGCTATTGGATTGCCCATTCTGCTTATATATTCTGAACTTGAATGCTCAAACACACACATATACAGCTTTATTAAGACCACCGGTCTTATACAGATTCACCGTAGGAAGGAAGCATAGATAGAGCTCCTATACTCCAGGCAGCACAGAACCCAACAACAGCCGCGCGCCAGGCTCTTATACAGATTCACCGTAGGAAGGAAGCATAGATGGAGCTCCTATACTCCAGGCAGTGCAGAGCCCAACAGTCTTCAGTTCCGACGCATATCCAGTGGCCACATAATCCACCACTTGAAGGTATGTTCTTGGTAACGGTGTTTAATGAAACTATGGAAACATGCTTCTATAATTGTAGAAATTCCACACATAGTTTTTACTTTAATGTTTACCTAGGTGTCAGAGATTCTGATGAGATTTGACCTCATGTTCTAACTTCACCAGTAAATTTGCGCTGTAAACAGTAAAATATATTCTTTCTCTTTATGATATTCATTTATAACAGCGGTAGGATGGCAACTTTGAAGCCAAAATAAACACAATCTCATGTTTACAATACAAAAGATGCCTTGGGTCAGTTTCTGAACAGTTATTAGGAAAGATCTTTATTTCCAGTAGGTTCAATTAAATCCTTGGGTGAATCCTTATCACAAAATACATAAGTCCATTCATATGCTAAAAACATATATACATACTCTCAAAACACTTGATACAAAACCATTCAGAATAATTTGAAGTTCGTGGCGTTGTTTTAAATAACTTCATGCAACCTTGTTGTTCATTTCTGTATTATATGACTGGTGTTTTAAAATATATTACTTACCTCTATATATGATTTTTATGTGCAAAAAAAACCTTTTTGTGTGTGTTGCATATAATATAATCAAACCGTTCCTATGTTGCATAAAAGCACACCATTTTGTGTTGCACAAAACATTAAATTTACGGTAGCTGTGTATTTACATAGATTTTCCGTGAGTTTGTGCAGCCCCCGATAAACACATTGTTTCGTGTTGACCCAAATTATCAATGCTGATATAGAGAATTGTTCTATCAGCACATAACTAAACATATCGCGTGGAGTCAGTGTTGATAACTTGGAACACTATTTAAAGTATTTTCAGATTGTTCTATCAACACAAAACTGAAAATATCGTTTTTTAAACCCAAAATGTCAGTACTAACACATATTTCTTTATTCTGAATACTGTCACTCACACACACATACATCTTTATTAAGACCACCGGTCTTATATAGATTCAGCACAGGAAGGAAGAATAGATAGAGCTCCTATACTCCAGGCATCACAGAACCCAACAACAGACTCCAGGGTCTTATATAGATTCAGCACAGGAAGGAAGCATAGATGGAGGTCTATACTCCAGGCAGCACAGAAACCTGTAGTCGTACTCTTCATTTTTTTTTTTTTTTTGACTTGTAATATTTTAAAAGTGTTTAAAAACTATATTTTTATTAAATAATGAATATGCAAAATAATAATACTTCACGATGTTTTATTTTAAAATGAATAATAATTTGTATATTTTTGATAACTCTGTAACCTGAAAATATAGAAGTTATATAGATATACATAGTTCGTTGCTGGTAGATGTAAATATTAGCCATCATTTTAATTTGTCAGTTTGTATTTAAATAAAAATAATTAATTTGATTAAAAAGGCTAAGGCTATTTCTTCAAAACATCTACCACAAACCAACAACAGTCCGACGCATGTCCCGAGGCCACACCGTGCATACGTCAAAGTTAGCGTATCACTGAAAAGATGAGTATGTAATCAGCCACGTTCTAGTCTTCACTTTACTCATCCAAATAGACCAAACACATTCGGCGAAAACATTAATCTCTTACGAGCAATGTGACTGCGGCCTTGTAGAATTTATATAAACCAAAGAGGAGACCTATTCCGATTCAATTTGTTCTGTTTATACAAAACTAAAAAAACAACACCATTCCAAAAGTGTTTAAAGTATTTGATCCTGCCAGCAAATGCGACACTAAAAGACTCGGTGTGACACAAAATGCCGACAGAACTAAGGTATTCCACGCAGCGTGGTAATCCATCCCGGCTGAGCGTTAAGTCACCTATACGTGACGGCTCAAATTCCCTTAGAACACAGGGCGTTCCTGAAACCACGTTATTCTTAAAGAAGCGCATTATAAATTTTCTTTATTCCATTTGAAGGAAGACACAAGTACATCTTTTTACATAACATTTATTTACGATTTGTGTAATCTTTGCACAAGGGGATAAGAAACAACAACAGATTGTATAATTTATATTGGAAGAACCTTCTATAAAATAATAGATAAGAGACTGGAGACTCATATAATTGTCTTCCTTGATGAACAACAAATGGGCAATTGAGAAAATAAACGAAATAAACAGCTCATTCCCAATGTTTCGTTTTGCTCTAATAGAGACTTAGATAAAATTATCTTCAACAATGTTCCACAATCTCCATGTTACAACAAAGAATAATGTTAGTTCGACAACGGAATTGTTCATTTGCTATGTGGGTATTATAGGAAATAATAAATAAATAATAAAAAACACATATAAGTGCTTCGTTACAATTCTTTAGAGATATGAAACGTTGCTAGGAAAGGGTTTTAACGTCACTTCTACAAACACATTCAAAAAGTTTCTTTGAAAACTTAGTAGAACATTTGACAGAAAGGAACTTCTTCAAGAAGAAGCTATACTATAAAAGAGCAGTTAAATTGCAAAAACATTAAAATTGGAGAAAATTATATAATACAGTTATCAGAGTCATCAATCAACAAACCTTACTAATCAATTCTGTCACCGTTTGCTTTTGTGAATGGAATAAATACCCAAATATGGCCATTTCTCATAACCATCGGTGGTTCAGTGGTAGAATGCTCGTCTGCCACGCGGGCGGCCGGGGTTCGATTCCCGGCCGATGCATTTTTTTTTTTTTCAATTTTTAAAACTCATTTATATATTATACAAGAATGACATCCACGGCGCCACTTTATAATTGTAACGGATAGTATTTGAATAAAAGCATTTAATCGGGTAAAATCCGGGCGTTGCCCTGGTCATTCGGCTAGTATAAATTATAAACATCTCTCTATCTTTTATAAATTCAATTGCCATCTATCGATATAATTTGTAACAAATAAATTTACTGGCAATGTGTTCATTTTCAATAATATAATCAAATATTATCTCTTTAGACCTTACTTTGGCGAAACCACTGAGAGGGTTCACCACTGATTAGCCAAGCCCTCTCATTCAATAACTTATTGCAGTAAAGTCTGTAGAGATAATATTTGATGATATTATTGAAAAGAAACACATTACCAGTAAATTATTTGTTACAGATTTTCATCTCTCCCTTTCTCATCAAAAATACTATTGTTATATATATAAAAGACAAATTTTTCTATAATCACCAAACTTGTCTTTTAAATACAACCCCAACAACAAAATATCGCTAATGATGATTATAAATAATATTAACACCGAAAGATGGCGGTAAATATAATATCTACAGCACAAATTAAATTATAGGCGAGACTCCAACAGTCGTATCAATCTATGGGTAATTTGCATAGTTGTGCTATAATCAGACCAATATGTAACGGTGGTAGGTAATATGTAGTACACATAGGGCTGTAGATGCTATAATCAGACCAATATGTAAAGATGGTAGGTAATATGTAGTACAGATAGGGCTGTAGATGCTATAATCAGACCAATATGTAAAGATGGTAGGTAATATGTAGTACAGATAGGGCTGTAGATGCTATAATCAGACCAATATGTAACGGTGGTAGGTAATATGTAGTACAGATAGGGCTATAGATGCTATAATCAGACCAATATGTAACGGTGGTAGGTAATATGTAGTACAGATAGGGCTATAGATGCTATAATCAGACCAATATGTAACGGTGGTAGGTAATATGTAGTATAGATAGGGCTGTAGATGCTATAATCAGACCAATATGTAACGGTGGTAGGTAATATGTAGTACAGATAGTGTTGACACACTCCAGTAAGATAAGACTGCCTATCTCTGGCTCTAGGTGACATTGCTATCTAAGGGATTAAAAAATAACGAATTCTCCTCACCTGGTAGATAAAACAAATGTTGCGTCGGCTCACCACTGCATCGAGATCCCTGTATCTACTTTAAAGGAACACTTCTCAATGGTACCACGACTTACACGAGGTTGTTCTGTTGTTTATTCCTCGAGTCGTTTAAACGATCTCCATTAGGTTCAATTGTCTGAGCTTTTCTATTATAGTCCTGGAGTTTTCTCAGAGGTCTCGAGGTTGTTCTTTATGCAAAAAAGACTAATGCTCCAATGCAATATTTTGAAACGATATCCTAGATTTAAAAAAAATTGAGATTTTTGTACACATCTTTTTCAATACACCAAGATGCAAATATGCTGAAGGCCTCAAATGTGAGTTCTCTATATATTTTTTAAATTAATTATTATTTATTATATATTTAGATCTATTCGTATATTTATCATTATTTAATTTTATTTTGTTAATTTTGTATTTAACCTTATATAACCGTATATGGATGCGTTTTAATCTGTCGAAATAAATATCAACTATTTGTTGATTAATTAAAAAGGTATTTTTGACCAATTCTGGAATAATAATAAAAAAAATTAAACGAATAGTTGATATTTATTCCGATAGATGGCGCAAGCCATCAGCAACTTTTAGTTGTACGATTAGGAGATGCCTTTTACTTAATGTATAACTATACTGAAAACAATAGAGGAAGTAATGAAAGAAAATCGGTAGTGATTAGAAAGTTGAAGAACTGGGACAGAACTTCAATAGAACCAATATTAGTCTTATTATCCCTAGTATACATATGGTACAGGCCATGATAATCATGGTGGGGGGTAGAAAGTGACTGTAAGTATACCACATGTCTACACATGTGAAAAGCAGACAAAGATTTCTACCAAAATTCCAAACTATTTTAGACGCGTATGATTTTTTTTTTTAAATAAACAATTTCTACTGTCCTTACTGCAATGGAAAAATTAATGGGAGGGCCTGGCTCATCAGTGGTGAACCCTCCCAGTGGTTTCGCCAGTTTAATCTACCATACCGCTGTTATATTGCATTTTTCGATTCTTCCTTTTATATATATATATATATATATATATATTGTGGCGAAGAAAAATTATTTAATTTAATTATTCAATGAAAATATTTGGAAACAGATTTATTATTTGTAAAATAATCATTTAGTTACCTAGCTTGCTTGCTCGATATTCTCTAGCTGTAGATAGTTAGGTTGATATTTGTAGACTGGTCATGGTGACGTCATCAATAAATACTTTCACATCTCCAGATATACAAAGACTTGATTTCTACGCTACAATATATATAGAGCACCAGTATCACTATAAAGTACAGTAGAAATTGTTTTATTTATAAAAAGAATCATACGCGTCTATAATAGTTTCGAATTTTGATAAAAGATGGCGCCCTAATGTATCATAAAGATTTCTACATAAGAGAGTGGTGTCAACTTAGCTAGATCACAAGGTATAAAGTCACAAGGTTGGTGATGGATGAATCATCTCCAGGTGCTCTGTGCCAATCACGTACTGCCGTCAATGAATACTAAAGAAATGACAAATGTATCACATTGATAACTCACTGAATTAGAAATCCTATCTATTTATAGAGCGACACATCACACCTTCCGACTATGTTACACACAGTGAAAAATCTATACAATTGCATTTTGTGAATAGAGAAAAATATTTTAGCGCTATTCTATATTTGTATATATATATGTTATATTTAATAATGAGACGAATGAGATTTTCTGTTGTATTTAGATCATGTTGAGGATTATGGTAATGCAATCGCGGTTGAAATCTTTAAATTATGATAATGAAAACTATTTTTGATCAGTAATTTAATTGAGTTAAAGGGATATATAAAAATACATAATTTGATAAAAGTAATGCCTGGCTTAAGGCGAGTAGAATAAGGAAAACAAAATATTATTTACATAATGTACAAAGGTTTTGAGCTGGCCATCGGGGAAGCATGACTTCTGGTGGTCGATTTAGCAGAGTATTTGTATCTATGAAATATATAATTTTAAATAAAATAATATTTTAATATAACAATTTTAAATAAAATATTACAATATAATATATATATCAGAGAACAGGTTAAATCAATGTTTAGTTGATTTCTGTTCCAATAAATGACGCTCTGCCATCTAAAAAGCACATGTGCTCCTGGTCAGGATATGCCTTCTTTATTTTTAATATCAACACCTGACCTTTTTAGTTTTTATATATAGTTTTTTTTTTCATATATCTTATCTAATTGTATAAATTCTCTCCATATATATATGTGTGTGTGTACTGAAGATGAAAAAAAAAAAAAAAGATTTGGAAAGAAATTGCTTATCAAAGGTAAACCATTTCAGTGATTTCTATGATTAAATCTATCAGATTGCCAATACAGCAAAAATGTATATTTACATCAAGTAGTTGAAGATACCATCGAATTCAACGATCAGTTTCCGTATTGAACTATCCCTGGAAAGCTTGTTGTTGTCAATGTCCATCAACTTCTGGTGACACTATGGACAAATATTCTCTAATTTGATCTCTTAGTGACCCCATCACTCGCAGTTCATCTACTGACCTTCCGGTAAGTTTTCTTGACCCCTTCTAGCCAGTTCATTGGATATTTTCTTCCTTCTTCCTCCAATTTTTCCTAAAGTCTTTTTAAAACCATTTTCTCTCATTATAGGTCCGAAGTAAGTTAGTCTATAGTACAATATGATGCGGCTATGATTATAGAACGGTGTTTAACAAGTTTTACCGTGAATGTTTCTTTTTACAGAACGATAATCGTAATTTATTTTAAGGAGAAATAACGACTATTCCTATCCTTAGAGATGAAGTATGAAAGGATGATTTGTGAGAAGAGTAATGATGAATTAGCATCCTTGGACACTTTTATTTTTCCGTTCATCATTACTCTTTACAATTCATCCTTTCATACTTCATCCCTAAGGATAGAAATAGTCGTTATTTCTTCTTAAAATAATTAAAAATTGCGATTAAACGTAATCTCAAGCTTTAAGATATCTCTGTCATTCTACAGGGGAGTACATAGAAATGTATATGTTTCTTGATTTCTCAGGAAACCTCTAGGACCAAAATATTTTTGAGGTACAGTCTGCACCACGCTGACGAGGGCCAACAGCCCGAAACGCGTTCGTGGATGGCTTTTCTTGATTTATCAAGAAAATGGGTTGGCTAAATATCAGGGAACGGGTTAAATCAACGTTTAGTTGATTTCTGTTCCACTAGATGGCGCTCTGTCATCAAAAAAGTTCATGTGAACATGGTCAGGATATGTCTTTTTTGATTTTAATATATTTATGTTTGATGACTTGTCATGGTAGAGAGGAAAATGTAAAAATTTATCTTTTTAGGATTGTTGAGAATATTTGTCTTAACCTTGATTCGATGGGAATCTATAATATGACCCCTATGTTCATATAAATTAGGTACATATGGTGCAAAACCGAAGAGGCCACTCCCCAACATATACTAAATTGTATTGGAAAGAACAAAGGATCCCTGTACAGAGAACTAAGCAGAGTTCTTGAACTTTTTTATGAGCACGACCTCAAAGATCTTGTCTAATTTAGACTAATAAAAGGATAAGTAAAAAAAGGTACATATGGGAAATCTATAGTAAAGAATTTGGTGGTTTTATAAGTTAGTAAGATACAGGGGAGTACATAGAAACATATATGTTTTTATGTACCCCTGTAGAAGGGCAGAGATGCCTGAAAGCTCAAGATTACGTTTAATAAATGTCAAGAAACCATCTCCAGAAACCTGCAGCATTTGTTTAATTGATTATATTTATAATGAAAATACGTAATAATGTCACAAAGTACTTTAATTCAACTATTTTGTAGATATGTAAATGTTCTAACTAGTTTTCTATTAATTCATTTTTTTGTTTGGGTCTATGTAAATATTTGAGAATTAGTTTTTATTTTAGGCTGACTGTCTAGAGTAAGATAGACAAAGCATATAGTTGTTGTCGGCTTTTTCTATTTTGACAATGTGTTGAATAAAACTTACTTTTGAATTTGCTTCATGATTCCGTGGCTTACCAGGGACAGAATTAAAGAAAAGACCGTAACAATATATACCTTGTACATGTTTAATATGGGTGACAATTGACAAGGTGAATGAAATCGATACCTGGTCAAAAATGAAAGATTTTCATCTGGTCAAGAAGTATCCTTGCAAATGAAAGTATGAACATGGTGTCGACATAAGTGCCAAAGTATTCCGACGCTGTCCACAGCAGAGAAAGGAGATACACTAACAAGTCCAGTAAGACATGACCTTAATGGAGCCCCTTATTTTCCTCTCCCGGCCCACGCCCCCTATCGTGACATCTATTCCCAGTGGAGCTGCCTGCCCTAGAAAGAACGGCGTCTCTAATTCCATGGGAGGGGACGTCAATTTTGTATTCCTCTCTTCTCCCTAAAGGGAATTGAAGAGGTTTGGCTGGATTGATGTGTGAGATCTCTAAGTAGAGTAGAGGGGTAGACCATGATAATCATGGTAGGTAGTTAACAACTGATTTTACTGCATGTTCACTACATGTCTAGACATGTAGAAAGGTACTTACTTGATGCCACGAATCATTTTTATTTACCTATTCCAAAAAGACATTTTACAGGCCATGATAATCATGGTGGGTAGTTAACGACCTGCTTTTACTGCATGTTACCTACATGTCTATACTCGTACATATTGAAGGCAGCTCACTTAATGACAAGAGAGTCCTTTTTATTCACTTATTTAATAAAGCCATTTTACAGGCCATGATAATCATAGAGGGTAGTTAAAAACTGCATTTACTGCGTGTTCACTACATTTCAACGCACGTAGAAAGCAATTCATCTTTGTACTTATTTGATGCCTCACGAGTCCTTTTTTATCTACTTATTACAAAAGCCATTTTACAGACCATGATAATCATGATGGGTATTTAGCGACTGCTTTTACTCTAAGTGCACCACATGTCTACATAATATATACATAATACGAAAGCAGTTTGACTTTTCGCTTACAAGCGTGCCAAAGCCCCGTTTAGTAACTTGCATTCACAAGTGATGTTCGACTTTTGCAAGAATCGGGGTCCATTGAAGAAATTCTTTCTACAGAAAAAAAAGTGTCCAAGCGGGATTCGATCCCTGATCTTTGATGTTGAAATTCGACGGTTTATCACTGCTCCACTGATCCCCTATGCGAACACTGTGAAAACATTTACCTATGATTGTCTAATTTACACAATCCCCTACTGAAAAGCATAGTTTCATGTTGATATATAATATATGGGTTCTGCGCTGCCTGGAGTATAGGAGCTTTATCTATGCTTCCTTTCTGTTGTGAATCTGTATAAGACTGGTGGTCTTAATAAAGCTATATGTGTATGTGTATATATTGATGGTAAAACACTCTTCTATCTTATGTGTGGTAAGTTTGTGGATGTTTCGTCTATTCACTGTCATTGGAAATGGTTTTACCTTCAGAATAGTGATAACATCGGACAGTAAAATCCCACAACACAAGGTTGACGAGTGTTCAACTCATTAATACGATTTCCTTTCTAATATATATATAGCGCTAGTTCTATTTAAAACTACCGGGGTCGGTGGAAGAATGGTCTAAACCGTTGGTTTTCGACCGCTATGACCCGGGTTCGATTCCCACATTGGGCACTTTTTTTTCTAATTAAAAAAAAAATGCTCCAATGGCTCCCAATTCTTGCAAAAGTCCAACCTCACCAGCGAGTGCAAGTTATCAAACGGGGCTCTGGCACATTTGTAAGTGCAAAGTCGAATTACTTTTCACGTGTGTAGACATGTGTTGCACTTACAGTAAAAGCAGTCGCCTACTTCTACCTACCATGATTACCATGGCCTGTACTACGTGTACTAGGGATAAGCAAAAAAAAAAAAACTACTACGATGTCTTATAACAACAATGACCATATGTTTCTTTATCACGATAAAATTGGCCATCTAGCTTTCAAGCAGATCTTTATCAAGGCTCTTTGTTCGATAAACACTCATATGTGTTGTTGTGGTTTAAATACAGCTGCACACCAACCACTCTCTTTTATAAATTTGCTTTCCAATGTTTCAATGACTTCCTGTCATTCTGTCACTTTCACTGTTCCCCTGAGGAGGGTGACAGGAGTCATCGAAACGTTGGGTAGTAAATAAAGAAAGAGTGGTTTATGTAGCTGTATATTTAGACCAACTTCCAATCATACAGCAAGTTACTTTTATAAAGATTTGTTCTATCGCGGTCTTGATGGAGAGTTGTTTCCCTTGATAAAGAGCTGTCGAAAGCTAACCCAATATAGAGACGTAATGCTACAGCTGTTACATCACAACTCTATATTATTGCTGTAAGGACATTACAGGGAATTTGGGAGCTTAGAGAAAACATCCTAAGTAACTTTTAACCTTTTCTTATGTGAATACTACCATGTAAAGAATGCTATGTAGTTAATAATAATGTCCTGAATAAAGAGTTTTAAAACGTACACTCATGGACAAAACTTAAGGAAGTGGAAAGTCTTTGATGTCGACGGTCGTCTATTTTTTTTAAGGAGACAGAGACAGTTTTGTTCACACTTGGTTATCTCGTGTGTCTTCAATAAAGGTCGCTGTAATATCTTTAAAAATTATTATCTGAATTCCGATATACATGCTGAAAGGTACAACTTCCTTAAGTTTTGTCCATGAGTGTATACACACTTGGTTATCTTGTGTGTCTTCAATAAAGATCACTGTAATATCTTTCAGAGTTATTGTCTGAATCCCGACATACATGCTAAAAGTTACAACTTCCTTAAGTTTTGTCCATAAGTGTATATTGGTTATATCATGTATCTACAATAAAGTTCACTGTAATATCTTTCAGAATTATTGTCTGAATCCCGATATACA
Organism: Cordylochernes scorpioides; assembly: GCA_030710605.1. Classification (NCBI taxonomy): domain Eukaryota; kingdom Metazoa; phylum Arthropoda; class Arachnida; order Pseudoscorpiones; family Chernetidae; genus Cordylochernes; species Cordylochernes scorpioides. Next base: position 17,777,761 of record CP092883.1, on the reverse strand, counting down.
TGCTAAAAGGTACAACTTCCTTAAGTTTTGTCCATGAGTGTATATTGGTTATCTCGTGTATCTTCAATAAAGATCACTGTGTATCAAATATCTTTTAGAGTTATTGTCTCAATTCCGATATACATGCTAAAAGGTACAACTTCCTTAAGTTTTGTCCGTGGGTGTATATTGGTTATCTCTTGTGTCTCCAATAAAGGTCACTATAATATATTTCAGAATTATTGTCTGAATCCCGATATACATGCTAAAAGTTACAACTTCCTTAAGTTTTGTCCACGAGTCGGGGAATACCGTAAACAAGTTGTGCTAGAAACATCCAATACACATACCAGCACGCCACTGTACCCAGGGGATCCATGTATAATGGAGCTCTCTTTATACTGAGGCAGCTTTATAACGTCTCTCCATATAATGAAAAACTATCTTGATAGAACCAAACTATTTATAATAAGAGAGAAAACTTTTTCTATAGCCAAACTATGGGCTTATGTCCATAGTTTTCTTGAAAACCACTTCTGAGATTCCATCCTTCAGTGCTGCGTATATAAGCAGAATCGTCCAATACAGTATTAGAGCTCTGAGATGCGGTCTGGTGGATTAAATTGGCGAAACCGCTGGGAGGGTTCACCACTGATGAGCCAAGCCCTCCCAATATATATTTTTTTCATCGCAGTAAGGACAGTAGAAGTTTGTATTATGTATAAAAGAAACATTCGTGCTTTTAAATCCTTTCATTTTATATGTATAGATAGCGTGTTATTGCTTTGTGTTAGATTTTAGGGAGTTTTGTCAGAATTTGCTATAACTGATATCTAAATTCTTCAATTTATTAACGTTTTGTATTTAATATACGTTAAAATATTTGCTTTCCAAACAGAGATAATGGACAAAATGTCTTGTTTTGATACATTCTAAACGGAAGAGCTACTTTTTCTTTAACATGAATATCTTACAACATATTTTTATGTTTAATTAAAAAGGCATATATTGGATCAAAAAGGATTGCTCTATTTTCAAAACAATATTTTTATGTGTATAATATATTACAATATGTAGAGTTTTATAATACAAGGTTATCCCAAAAGTTCGTAAACACTTGCAAAATTTGAAATACCAACATTATTCGCCGTTATGTTTAATGTCTGTATTATGTATAAAGTAATTGTATTATTATGTATTCGCCGTAATAATATTATTCGCCAAGTAATAAGAAAAACACGAACTTTTGGGATAACCTTATATTTATTTTAACAAAGTATTTATTAATTTTATTATTTTTATTAACAGAGTGGTCATTTTTATGTTTATATTTTTCTACTCTGTAAATTTCCCTCGTGGCTTATCTTTTGTTTACCATTCATAGTTTGTTCTTGCCTGAAATAAATTGTTGTCTCCTCCCGAAGTTGATCTTCCCTAATTTTTCCACATAGCAATATATATAGATAGATGGCGCTTAGTTTTTGCATCTATTTTGACAGGAGAGGCCACCTTTATTTTTATAAATTAGCTTCCTTCTGGCAAAATTACCATCTATAAATGACATAAAATAGTGGAATGATGGTTTTCTTGTGCCAAATAAGAGGCATCTTTCACGTAATAAAAAGTGTTAAATCTATGAATTTTAGTTCATATCACCCCAGTATAGAACGTTTAGGCATTGATGAAGAATGTGAAATGATGAAAATATTGATGAAATCATCACTGTACTGATGAAGGCCATATCCCGAAACCATGGTATACAGGTTGTTGGCTTTTTGTCTGAATTTGTCTAAACTGGGTCATGGTCCACGTTCTGTACTTGAGAGGGGGGGGGGGGGGTGTTGAACTAAAATACATCGTTTTAATACATGTTTTAACGGGAGAGGTGCCTATTTTAGTATATATATCTATTGTAGCGTAGAAATCAGGTCTTTGTATATCTGGAGATGTGAAAGTATTTATTGATGACGTCACCACGACCAGTCAACAAATATCAACAAACCAACCCCACTATCTACAGCTAGAGAATATCGAGCAAGCAAGCTAGGCAACTAAATAATGATTTAACACAAATATAAAATAATAAATCTTTTTCAAATATTTCCATTGAATAATTAAATTGAATAATAAATATGAATTATATTCCATCGCCACAATATATATATATATATATATGTTATATTAAAATATTTTATTTAAAAAAAATTATAATTTCATAGATATAAATACTCTGTATAAATCGACCGCCAGAGGTCACGCTTTCTCTATAAATACTCATTGTTGTTGTTCCCCGTTGGTCGGCCCAAAACATTTGTACATTATGTAAATACGCTTTTCATTTTTTTTATTCTTACGCCTTAAGCCAGGCAGTAATTTTACCAAGTTATGTTTATCCTATAGCTCAATTAAAACAATATCTGATCAAAACCATTTTTGTTATTATACTTTCACAAGATTTTAGCCATGACTGCACCACCATAGCCTAATCATCAACATGATCTAAATTCAAACAGAAAATCATCTTTTTTTTTTTAAATATAATATATATATATATTGAAAACGAAATAGGCATCCTGACCGCGCACATGAGTTTTTTAGAAGGCAGAGCGCCATCTAATGGAACAAAAATCAACTAAACGTTGATTTAACCTGTTCCCTGATTCGGTTATCGAACTGCATACGTAACTTTAGAAATGAACCCTCGAAGTAAGGTCATATATATGTGATAATCAAAATAAATTTAGAAATCCAAGCTACGCACGCCTCAGTATCACAAGGTGTTGCTCAAATGGAATTACATGCTAAGGATGAGTGTTGAGAAACTGGGTGAAAGAACAACCCGACTGTATTCAGGCTTTTAGAAAGAAATTGAGAAAAATTTGAGAAAAAAATCGAAAGACATTCTGGGTCTAATGAAGTCTAGGGAAGAGATGTGGAGAGGTGAATTGTGGTGGTGGTGGGTGATAAGTAGAGATGTATATAAAATGAAAGGATTTAAGCACGTGTGTTTCTTTTATATACAATACAAACCTCTACTGTCCTTACTGCGATGGAAAAATATATTAGGATCGCTTGGCTAATCTGTGGTGAATCCTCCCAGCGGTTTCGCCAATTTAATCCACCGCTTATAAGAGCTCTAATACTGTATTGGATCATTCTGCTTATATACGCAGCACTGCGGTCCCCCCTGGACCCTTGGAATATTTGACCAAATTCTGGTTTGTTTCCAAGGTGACTAACGTGGCAACGGCACCCATTTTCCAATGAAGAGCAAAACTGATATCTCCACATTGCTGCTGCTGTGATAGAGATGCATGGAGACATCTGAGGCTCTTCATTGGACACGACAACAACAATAACAACTGAAGGGTAGATTCTCAGAAATGAGTTTCAAGAAAACTATGAACATAAGCTTATAGAACATTAGAATTAAGTAGACATGTAGAGAGCAACTTACCGTTTTGAAGGGATTGGAGAAGATGCGCTTGTTGGGTGGCCTGGACCGAGATCCTCCCGGCGGGGAGGTGTCCAGGGGGGGCAGCTCCTCGGTGGCCACCATCACGGCGCCGCGGCGGCCGCGCTGGCTCTGGAGACACAGGGCGTTGAGTGACAGGCTGTCGGTGTCGTGGATGGATAGGGATAGTTAGGGAAGGGGAACAGAGAACTGAGTATATATAGTGTTGGATTATGATGCATTAGCGCGCCATCTGTTATGAAAAAACTGGCGAAAGCGCTGGGAGGGTTCACTACTGATGAGCTAGGCCCTCCCATTAAATTTTCCATTGCAGTAAGAGCAGTATAAATTGTTTATTTTTAAAAGGATCATACGCGTCTATAATAGTTTCGAATTTTTATATACTGTTAGAGTTGATTGATAAGGTTGTTGTTGTGTGTGTGTCTAATGAAGATTCTCAGATGTCTCCATGCATCTCTATCATAGCAGTCGTTCTTTATATTGGGTGTGTAAAGCTGCTGCTCTGGGTCAATTTTCTGCAAGATTGCGGCAATTGCTGGGCATGAGAATATGTGTTGGCTTGTTCCATCTGTGAAAATAAAATCAACTAATCGTTGGTTTTTAATTATTCCAGAATTGGCAAAAAATATATATTCATTCTTGATTAATCAAGAAAAACTAACCACGTACTCATTTTAGGCTGTTGGCCCGCGTCAGCGTGGTGGGCATGAGAATATGTGGGTAGTTCCACACCAGGATGATTGTTGCATGTCCTGTAGTGATATGGTAGCGATGGTCAAATCTGTCAGTTACTCGGTAGAACGTAAGCAGAGTCAAGGCAATGACCAAATCGAGGGCGGAAGCGAACGTGGGGATTGACGTCTTAGAGTGACTGCCTGCCTGCCGTCACAGGTGTCGGATGCCATCTTCTATTTAGCCCTTTGTCTGCAGCGGGATTTCTCGACGTGGATGACGTGTCACCAGATTACACTTCGTCGTGCTGAGGTAGATGTGAAGATAGCATTGATTCAAACAGTGAAATAGTTTTAAATGGGAAACATTTTGGAACAAAATACCTGCAGATAGCCAAGATGTGGTATAGAGGCTGTTTAATTTAGTTAGAATATTTATGTTTATATAAAAGTTTAATATAATTTTTCTATGATTGTGTAAATATTCATTGAATTTATCATCATCACCTTTTTTGTTTACAAAAATGTTATATGAAAAATAAAGTAATGTAATTGAACGAAATGGTTGCCCTCATGTTTACTGATCCAATGGTTTAATAATCTAAGGTTTATGTTGTAAGAAAATTATACATTGAGAAGAATTATACAGAGGCGTTTAGACATGCTAAATGTACAGTAGTGTTTCTTATAAAGAATAAAAGTTAACGGCGACGTGTTTCTTTTATTAAAGCTGTAAATTCCGCAAGCTTTCGGACTTTGACGTCCTTCGACAGGCAACCTTGTTCAAAATCACATTAATAGGTACCGCTCAGCAAGAGCAACCTAGTTCATGATAATTGAAACAGTGAATAATATATGTGAAGGTTATTCACATAACAAACAAAATGTTAACGCGGGATTCAATCCCGGTTCATGACTGTCGGGAATCGAGGGTGTTACCTACTCGTCCACCGACTATCGACAGGCAACTTTCCAAGAAACTGTACGATATTATTTATATAGAGGTAAATATTCACATAATTAGAACTTAGCGAAATAAATGATTATTATACAAAATTCTTTTCTCTTTATCTATAACCTTGGCAAGATCTCGGACTATGGAATCCTTCAACAGGCTGTGATACGAATATACAAGAAACTATATAAATAAAAGGAGAAATGTTATATATATTGAGTGATTTATATAAGTGTAAATCTTCATTAGTAGTAATCACACACATACAGTTTTATTAAGACTACCAGTCTTATACAGATTCGCCACAGGAAGGAAGCATAGATGGAGCTCCTATACTCCAGGCAGCACAGCACCCAACAACAGCCACCAGGGTCTTATACAGATTCGCCACAGGAAGGAAGCATAGATGGAGCTCCTATACTCCAGGCAGCACAGAAACCAGATTAGTAGTAAATTAATGTTTCTTGCTGTTTTTAGTGTACATCAAGTCGAGTTTGACTTTAGCGACTTTATAGACAACTATTCTCCAATTTGAATTGCTAGTGACCATTATTCGCAGCTCATATAGTGATCTTCCAGTAGCTTTCTTGATCCCTTACCGCCATTTGATTGGAGGATTGAATAGTTTCTTAGAAACCTCTAAATTAGACCCTAACGAAGTGGTTTAGAAGCGAATGGAAACAAAGAAATGTACCTAAGCTCCACAGTAGTCAGAAACATTGCAGTATAGGTGGATTCATCATGACGAGCAAGAAATATTTCTTGATATAAATACAGCATCGCTGCCAACGCAGGAAACTCACAAACCTCTCTTATTTATAACAAAGCTTCTTCTTTTTTTATCTCAACTCAATCATATTAGGGTATCAAGCTTGAAAAGTTATGCGAACTTGTATAGTAATGACAAGAAAATATGTCAAAAAAAAAATAAGAAATGACCAATCTCCCGTTAAAATTTAGCTAAAAATTGGGCTTTCCATTGACTGTCTATGCAATCTAGTCAAGTCGAATGGTTGCTCTGTCCCTATATAACTTTTACAAAGCAGTAAGTAGGAACTTAGATTTATCGTTTTTTCCACCACTTCATTATGGTAATTTATCATCGTGAGTATATCGTTGCAAGCCGCCGGCAATGAGAGAGGAGAATCTGTATAAGACTGGTGTATTAATAAAGGCTGTACGTGTGGGTGTAATACATAACTCGGCTGGATGACACAGCCCCAAACTACGCCATCTATTCCGAGTCCGACAACAACAACACAGAGAAGAGGTCCTAAGGATCAGCTGGCATCCATGAGAGAGCGGGGTTTTTGCCAAGCGGGTAATTATGGAGGTCCCGCGCACTTGAGGTCCGTGGAAAAAACTTGGAGTGGCGGCGGTGGCGGCATTCTTCCAGCCGCTGGGACTCTCCGTGGAGCCACATTTCTACTTAGCTATACGTAGCCAGTACAACTCTGATTTTACGTTACCCCGATTTAACGATTGGCTTCTAAAACAATCCGCTATCTTTTCTGAAATACAATATAAACTCACAGAGAACACACTTTGTTCGGCTATACATATATTAAGTTTGGAATGGTACAGATAAGATTAGAATAGCCCCTACGCAAGGATGATACGCCAAACCATGAATATAATCGCATATAAATAATTGTGTGATGACCCTATCACCATTGTTTAAAAAATCTTAATTGTTCTTATATCTCTAAATATTGTAGCAAAGTATTTATTATTTTATTAACAGAGTATCAATTTTTATGTTTATATTTTGCTATTCTGTAAACTTCTCTTATTGCTTATCTTTTGTTTATCCTTCATAGTTTGTTCTTGTCTTAAATAAATTGCTGTGTCATCCCGAAGTTTGTCTTTCCTTATTTTCCACGTGACAATATGCTCCTAGGGCCTCAATTACCACTTTAAAATATCTTAACGCTATTATCTCTTATAAGCAACAATTAAATAATTAACACAAAGCAATAACGTGCAATCTATACATATAAAATGAAAGGATTTAAAAGCACGAATGTTTCTTTTATACATAATACAAACTTCTACTGCCCTTACTGCGATGAAAAAATATATTGGGAGGGCTTGGCTCATCAGTGGTGAACCCTCCCAGCGGTTTCGCCAATTTAATCCACCAGACCGCTTCTCAGAGCTCTAATACTGTATTGGACGATTCTGCTTATATACGCAGCACTGAAGGATGGAATCTTAGAAATGGTTTTCAAGAAAACTATGGACATAAGCTTATAGGACAGTAGAATTACATTCAAATATTTGCATCGAGCAATGCTCTTCCGCAAACAATAAAACTTTGAATAAAACTGGGAGACTATTTCAACGCTGTCGTTCATTATACATTTATAAATGAAAACTTCTTTCATATGGCCATTGGACTTTCGGAAAATCGCTGTTAGGGTTCACTACTGATGAGCCAAGCCCACTTAAATATTGTCTCTGTCATTGCAGATATATATATGTAAATATTCTCGATTAGCACCCCCAAGAGCGTAGAAAATGGTCCAAGGCACGTAGCTTGCTGTCGCACGCACAGCCATTATTACAGCCAGCGGTGAGCTATATCGTCCGTACACTGAGAACGCTGTGGCTGAAGAAACAAGGAGTTTACAATTCAATAAAATAGAATCTCTTATGTCAATATTAAGGTTAAAAACATCATGATTCCTGGGATAATTTCTTTTTTTAAATTTTGAATTCAAATCTCTATCTTTCGGCCACATGAAAGCTTTTCTACAGAAGAAAAACATGATATAATAAAATGATTAATAATAATATTGTGTTTTATACTGTAGAAGGGCATTCATATCCAAAGGCTAGAGATTTGAATTAAAATTTTTTAAAAGAAACTTATCTCTGGAATACTGATTTTTTAACCGTAATATTGATACAAGAAGTTTGTGTACTACCAATCTAGCTATCCCTTAGTATTTTTTATTATCCCTAGTACATGTTGTGTAGGCCATGATATTCATGGTAGGTAATTATCGACAGCTTTTATTCAAGTGTTTAATTTAGTTAGAATATTTATGTTTATATAAAGGTTTAATATAATTTTTCTATGATTGTGTAAATATTCATTGAATTTATCATCATCATCACCTTTTTTGTTTACAAAAATGTTATATGAAAAATAAAGTAATGTAATTGAGAACGAAATGATTGCCCTCATGTTTACTGATCCAATGTTTTAATAATCTAAGGTTTATGTTGTAAGAAAATTATACATGGAGAAGAATTATACAGCAAATACATCTCATATTTACACATGTAGAAAGAAGTTCGACTTTTGTACTTATAAGTATGCCAAAGCCTTGTTTGTTTACTTGTATTCACTGGTATAGTTAGAATTTTGCAAGGATCAGAGATCATTGAGAGTCAATTTTTTTTTACCTTCAGAAAGAAAGTGTCCAATTGGGATTCGATCCCAGGTCGTGGCTATCGAATGATTTGTACCACTCCTCCATCTACGATATTGTCGCGGAAATAAATAAAGCAAGGGCAAGTTTGGGGATAATTAATTTATTATAAGGGGTATTTATAGGGAGAGAGAGAGAAAGTACAACTTACCCTCAGTTAAAACTAATCCTGAATGAACGGCGTTAGCCACCGTCCCGTTTTCCTTATTTACAGATCAGCTTCCCAGAAGCCCCCACACCTGTGTTCCCCCCCGGGGTCCAGGGATGATTGACAGTTGTCCCATCTGGATGGAGCTACTTGACAATATAAGACGGTAGTTCAATCACCAATGAGGGACAACTTGGGATCAATCAGATCTTACCGTGAGAGAAGCAATCTCATATTTCAAGTAACTCCACACCACACGATGTGGTATTCTATAATTAGTTCCTTAGTGTCTAAGTTAAGAAACTATTTCTCAAGATGGCTTTCTTGCATTCTTTCTTAAGTTGTGATCTTGTTTGGGTGAGGACAAGTACTTCGACGTACCTTCTTCTAGCCAGAGCTGTACGGACATCTACACTTATGAGGACAAAACTTAAGAAATGTTGAACTTTCAGCATGTATATCGGGATTCAGACATTAATTCTGAAAGATATTACAGTGACCTTTATTAAAGACACACGAGATAACCAAGTGTGTATACACTCATGGACAACACTTAAGGAAGTTGTACCTTTTACCATGTATATCGGGATCCAGATAATAACTCTGAAAGATATTACAATGACCTTTATTGAAGACACACGAGATAAGCAATATACACTTATGGGGACAAAACTTTGAAAATGTTGAACTTCTGCATGTATATCGGGATTCAGACAACAACTCTGAAAGATATTACAGTGACCTTTATTGAATACAACGAGATAACCAAGTGTGTATATACTCATGGACAACACTTAAGGAATGTTGAACTTTCAGCATGTATTTCAGGATTCAGACAACAACTCTGAAAGATATTACATTGACCTTTATTGAAGACAACGAGATAACCAAGTGTGTATACACTCATGGACCTCCCCGAAGTTGATCCACTTTGCCGTAGTGGGGGGGCCCGAGTCCGACTTCCAAGTCGTTCCGCCAAGAGATCAACACCATAGAGGTCCGTACGTCTCTTGACCTCACGGACAATACAGCAGCTAACTCTCAGATAACTCATAGCGAACATCCCAAATACCTAGGCATTCATCTTGACCGCACTCTCACCTTCAAAACTCATCTCACCAAGTTAAAGGGGAAACTATCATCACGTAACAATATCCTCCATAAGCTGGCCGGCTCTTCCTGGGGCAGTGATGCCAACACCCTGCGTACTTCTGCCTTGGCATTGATCTTCTCCACGGCTGAGTATTGTGCTCCAGTATGGGAGGGGAGCTGCCACACGAAGCTAATAGACACACAACTAAATTCTACCTTACGAATTATAACAGGGGTTTGCCAACCTACAAGAATCGACTGGCTTCCAGTTCTTGCTCACATCTCTCCGCCTGAGCTACGCAGAAAGGAAGCCACCAAGAAAATGTACCAAAAACTCTTGGATTCACCCGACCTCGAAATTAACCCAATCCTACAGTCTCCCCCAAAACATAGACTAAAATCAAGGAATCCGATATGGTCCAGAGGAAACCAACTTCTCTCCCAAAATTTTAATATCTCAGAAGCATGGACAAATTCCTGGATCAGCTCCGATATCCCAAACAAGAACCTCATCACAAGCCCAAGTGTCAAGATCCCAGGTTTTTCCCTCCCTCGACGAGAATGGGTGCTTCTAAACCGCTTTAGGACAGGACAGGGAAGGTGTGCAGAGCTGATGAAGTTATGGGGCTACACCAAAGATCCAAATTGTGCCTGCAACGTTCCACAATCAATGTCCCATATACTAGATGACTGCCCGCTGTACAAATTCAATGGAGGAATCTCCAATCTCCACTCTGTCACCCCGGAAGCCCTGAACTGGCTGAAGGCCTTGCCTCTCAGACTTTAATGACCGAGAAGTCCTCACTTCTTTTTTCTAGATTTGATTCATTTTGTCTCCTCTCTTATTGTAAAGACGTTGCTGTATCACCTCATAAGCATAAATAAAAACTCATGGACAACACTTAAGGAAGTTGTACCTTTAGCATGTATATCAGGATTCATACAATAACTCTGAAAGATATTACAGTGACCTTTATTGAAGAGACACGAGATAACCAAGTGTGAACAAAATTGCCTATAAAGGTATCAGAAGCTACCTCAGAGGTTATACAACTACCCCAGAGATTTTATTCCATAAAATAGCCATTGATGCCGCATCACAATAGCTCTTAAAACACGCTAAACGGATCCTCATCGATTGGGAGGATGAGTTATGGGACTCCGAGGTTGAAGCAGGTTAGGAGATATTGATAAGATTGCCCAGGGCGTATGTACCGTGGTGATAAAGATGTATTCTGTAATGTATAACAATGGTGATTCAGTTACACCATAGCTTGGAAACCCAGAAGTTCCAACCTAAAGCTTATCCGTTGTGATGTCTTAGCCTAGAAAGATTGTAATAGAATAAGCTGTTCCAACATAATACAGGAGATTAATATAAGAACTATTCCTTAAAAAAGACATTAAAAATTAATTCCCTTTGTAAAAAAAAAATAATAAGTAGCGTTCAATTTACTATAACAGCAACGACACCAAAAATCTTTATTAAGACCTTTTGGTTTTATACAGATTCTCCAAGCACAGAAATATAGGGTATATACAGGAATAGCAGTAATAGTACTAGTAATCAGCAATGTTATTTACGCCTATAGCAGCAAAAGTAGAAACAACAGGCAAAAGAGACTATATCAAAATTGTAGCGGTCTGGTAAATCAAATTGATGAAGAAACCGTTGGAAGATTTCACCACTCTGATGAGTCAAGCCATCCCAAAATATATTGTTGATCCTTATATTTAGTGATTCTAGAGAAATTTGTGTCTTCAAAAAAAAAAATAAATGTCTAATAATGATTAAAATATCTAATTCGCTATAATTTTAGTTAAAAACTAACACCTTAAGAAATGACTATCTATTAAAAGAAAACTAAACGATGATTTTAAAAAGCTTCAAAAAAATATTCCAGACAGGAAGTTGACATAAGAGCGTCATCCAAAATAAACAGAGTCTCAGCTTCACTTAAAAATTGACATTTTTTTACCCAAGTTTCAACCCAAACAAACAAATAAACCCACGCTCTACCAACACTTTCTAATAGCGCCCATCTATTTCTCTATATGAATTCTAACACAACGAGATATATACTCGATAGAATTGGGATTTTCCTGCATGGGAGGGAGAACTCTTCCGAAGGGATTTCAGTGTTTTGGGGATTTATGAATAGAGAACGAATATAAGGATAATATTACTAAGTCCGAATTGAGAATTTCCATTGATGTTTTTAGTGGTGGTGGAGGTGTCTTGTCCATGGCTGTCCATGGTTTTTTTAGTTACGAGCCATAAAGGTACTGTTGTTGTCGTGTCCAATGAACAGATGTCCCCATGCATCTCTATCACAATAGTCGCAATGTTCTCTATCTTGGGTGTGTAAAGCTGCTGTTTTTGGTCCGTGTTAATTTTCTGTTGTTGTCGTATCCAATGAACAGATGTCCCTATGTATCTCTATCACAACAGTCGCAATGTTCTCTATCTTGGGTGTGTAAAGCTGCTGTTTTGGGTCCGTGTTAATTTTCTGTTGTTGTCGTATCCAATGAACAGATGTCTCCATGCATCTCTATCACAGCAGTCGCAATGTTCTCTATCTTGGGTGTGTAAAGCTGCTGCTCGGGGTCAATGTCAATTTTCTGTTGTTGTTGTTGTCGTATCCATTGAACAGATGTCCCCATGCATCTCTATCACAGCAGTCGCAAAGAATGTATAGGTCTGAATATCAAGAAAGGGATTCAGCAAGAGATTTCACTGAGATGCAAAAGTAAAGGAACCAACAAAAGTGTAAAGCTTTTAAAAAGCTTCAATATAACTTGCTAAACTGTCAGTCTATCCACAAATCTTGTAATCAATTTTCAATATACTTACAGAGCACAATACCAAAAAGTCTGAAATTTGGTGTACTTGCTCAAAAATTTTATTAATATAGAAAATATTAATTTTCATGTCTATTATGTAGATAAGATTTAAAAGTTACAATGAAAGGTTTTCTTTCCAAAACTATATAATTCTCGGTTCAGATATCTTCCTGGTATTTCTCTATCACATGTGTGATACGGGCTAAATCTACACTTGTTTCTTATCACTATGTTAGACGTAGCATGACAAGTAGATTATCACTCTGATGGCTATATAATAGGTACACCAATACCTCGCTTTGCGTCGTTTCGTTTTGCGTTTTTTTTTTTCGAAATTGCGTCGCTGCTTAATTTTTACTGATTTTCACTGTGCGTCGTTAGATTTTCGAAGTTGCGTTGTTTTGTATTCGAGTCTTTAATTTTTTTCCCTAAAATATGGCAACACCTTTGTTTTTGATTGCGTCTTCACATATTTTCACTTTGCGTCGTTTCAATTTGCGTCGTGTTTTTTTGGAACGTAACCCCGACGCAAAGCGAGGTATGGATGTATAAGAGATTGAAAGGTTGCGATACACCATCATGAATTAAAAGTTTATATATTTTTAAAGAATCACTTCAGATACCTTCTTGGATTTTATCTCTCACATGTGAGATACGGGCTAAACGTACTTTTTTTCTTATCTCTTTGTTAGAAATAGCATGACAAGAAATGGTTCACTATCCAGAGCTAATAAGTATAAGGGATTTAAAGTTTGTGTGGTATTATCATGAATTAAATGTTTATTTCTCTTTTCAAAGATTTGGCTTGGAAATCTTCTTGGATTTTTCTGTCACAACTAAACGTAATTCTTTCTTATCGCTATGCCAGAAGTAGCATGATAAGAAAATGTTTATTTTCAAGGGATAATAAGCATATGGCTTTAAAGATTGTGATATACTATCATGGATTAAAAGTTTATTTCTTTACAAAAATTGACTTAGATATCTTCTTGGATATTTTCTATCACATGTCTGATAGGGTTAAACGTACTTCTTATCGCTAGAGTAGCATGATAAGAAAATGTTCATTTTTGCGGAATAATAAGTATAAAGGATCAAAAATTTGTGATATTATCATTGATTTATAAGTTTATTTCTTTTCAAATATTCGGCTTGAATATCTTCTTGGATTTTTCTCTGTCACAAGTGAGATACGGGCTAAGCGTACGTCTTTCATATCACTCTGTTAGAAGTAGTATGACAAGAAAGAAAATGTTCGTTTCCACGGCCTAAAAAGAGATTTAAAGGTTGTGATATATTATAATGAATTAAAAGTTTATTTATTTTCAAATATTCGGCTTTGATAGCTTCTCAGCCTGTTTTTTTCCTGTCACATGCGTAATAAGGGCTAAACGTACTTCTTTCTTATTGCTATGTTAGAAGTAACAAGACAAGGTTCACTATCCCAGGCAAATAAGTATATGGGATTTAAAGGTTGTAAAGGTACCATCACTAATCAAAAAGGTTTATTTCTTTTCGAAAAATTGTTTTGGAAATCTTGGATTTTTTTTCTGTCACACCTAAATGTAATTCTATCTTATCGCCATCAGAAGTAGCATGGTAAGAAAATGTTTCCTCCAATTTACCCAGATTAATCTATTAGCTTGATTGTCTTTATATAATATATCCTGTATATAAATATCATATTACCATTAAGGTACTATTACTGTTTTTCCTGCATGTATCCTACATTTCTTCTTGGAGAATCTGCATAAGAGTAAAAGATCTTAATAAAGCTTTTTATTGTTGGTAAGAAAATGTTCGTTTTCACGGGCTAAAAGGTATATGGATTTAAAGATTGTGATGCTATCATGGATTAAAAGTTTAATTCTTTTTAAATATTATTCTTGGATATCTTCTTTGTGCTTTTTGTTCTGTCACATGTCTGATACATGTTCTTGTTATTTGCTGGCAGAATGTGAGCGGGCGGATGTCACCGCACAGCTGGGATGGTAGAGGGACAAATCAATGGAAACGACTTAATTAAATTGGGAGATCGCTTGGTGGAAAATTGACGTAGCCAGCTAATTATACAAGCCCCTGTAAACATACGTCCGTCCTGTAGCGTTTGGAATCCTTGTATACAGCGTGTTGTAAATTTCACGCTGGAAGTCATTTTTGTTAGAAAACACATTTTCAAATTTGTTTTATTCATTCTTTCCCTAACAGTATATAGAATTATGATAGTTTTGTATAAAAGTGGCTCAAGAATAACTCAAGGACATGTTATAGTAATACACAAGGATATGTTATAGTAATACACAAGGATATGTTATAGTAATACCTTGATAAAGGTTGGCGCTCAGCCAACTGAAATAATCTACTTATATAATTGCCTTATTCTGTCTGTGTGAAGTTCACTGTGTGAAGTTCACGGATAGATTTTGGTCAGAATGGATAAAATAAAAAAAAAGTGTCAAGGGATGGGAATCGAACCCACGACCTTCCGCTTACTGGGCAGATGCCATGACCACTAGGCCACATGACCACAATTTATAATTGTAACAAATAGTATTTGAATCAAAACATTCAATCGGGTAAAACACGGGCGTTGCCCGGGTCATTCGGCTAGTGGTCAAATAAATGATATTTTGATCTAATATATGCCTTTTTAATTGAAGTATAATTATATTATTACCCTAATGCATACGTGGTACAGGCCATGATAATCATGGTGGGTAGAAGTTAGCGACTGCTTTTACTGTAGGTACACCACATGTCTATACATGTGAAAAACAGTTCGAATTTTGTACTTACAAATGTTCCAGAACCCCCCGTTTGGTTACTTTGCAATCGCTGATGGGGTTGGACTTTTGCAAGAATCAGAATTGGAGCATTTATTTTAATGAGGGAAAAAGTGCTCAATTCGGGATTCGATTCTGGGTCATAGCGGACGAAAACCAAACGGTCTAGACCATCCTTCCACCGACCCCTCAAGAATAAATATATTCTGGATACGCATCGATTTTAACTATGATTACAACATTGAGTTTGACTCACTTTTAGAGGCTCATGTCTAATGTATGGTGTCAATATCTCAATGTCTCTATATTCATCTTTACTTGCTAAACTGAAACTTTGACTCATGTAAAACTGACTTTACTATGTGTATATAGCCATTGATCTTATGTAAATACTACTATGTAAA
This sequence comes from Cordylochernes scorpioides, assembly GCA_030710605.1. Classification (NCBI taxonomy): domain Eukaryota; kingdom Metazoa; phylum Arthropoda; class Arachnida; order Pseudoscorpiones; family Chernetidae; genus Cordylochernes; species Cordylochernes scorpioides. The sequence continues at coordinate 17,761,970 of CP092883.1, read as the reverse complement.
TAATGCTATGTAGTTAATGTCTGAATAAAGAGTTTTAAAACATGTATAGTAGACTCTCTCAATATCTCTCTATATTCATCTTTACTTACTAAACTGAAACTTTGACTCATGTAAAACTGACTTTACTATATGTATATAGCCATTGATCTTATGTAAATACTACTATGTAAATAATGCTATGTAGTTAATGTCTGAATAAAGAGTTTTAAAAACATGTATAGTAGACTCTCTCAATATCTCTCTATATTCATCTTTACTTGCTAAACTGAAACTTTGACTCATGTAAAACTGACTTTACTACATGTATATAGCCATTGATAGTTTCTTATGTAAATACTACCATGTAAATAATGCTATGTAATTAATGTCTGAATAAAGAGATTTAAAACGTAAAAAAATAAATAAAAATAAATTTAGAGGGCACATCAAAGAACACAAAATTTTCATTAAATACTTCTATGCGCCTGACTACTTATTTAACCTTATATGACACAATGTAATAAAGAATTCTTACACACAATTATAAACTGCAGAGAATGGAGTAAAGGAGAATTTAAGGATTACTAAACAGGATAAGAAGTGAGAGGCCAATGACACATTCTAGACCCACAAAATGGAGGTTCTAAAACTATAGGGAACTTAGGGGGAACTTATTTGAATATTATCCGTTTTTTTATACTCTTTCCTTGTAAGTTATATTTGTGTGTAGCAGCCTGCTTTCCTTATCTCTCTAGTTTTCTAACTGGTTCAGTATACACCCATACCTCGCTTTGCGTCGGGGTTACGTTCCAAAAAAAAACACGACTCAAAGTGAAAATATGTGAAGGCGCAATCAAAAACAAAGGTGTTGTCATATTTTAGGGAAAAAAAAATTAAACACTCGAATCCAAAACAACGCAACTTTGAAAATCTAACGACGCACAGTGAAAATCAGTAAAAATTAAGCAGCAACTTCGAAAAAAAAAAACGCAAAACGAAACGACGCAAAGCGAGGTATTGGTGTACTTTGAAGGACACTTGAAGTAATATATACAGGCTAAATTGTAAACTATATTTGCTAGTGATGCTTATTTTTGTTTAAATAATTGATCCCTGCTTCTCTGCAACCTTTACTGTGAGGATATAAAATTTAGATGAGAGGTCTTGGCTCAACAAGTTTCCCAATCACCGCAGTAAAGTTTGAAGAAGTAGTTTTTGATGATTTATATATCAATAAATATATATATGAATGAAAGAAAGAAAAAATTGCAACGAGTTTCTTTATTCTGAATGTTGGCGAGCTTTCAGGCGTTAGCCTATCTTCAGGCCGATTCAGGCCGACATATATATTTTTTTGCGAAATCGGCCTGAAGATAGGCTAACGCCTGAAAGCTCGCCAACATTCAGAATAAAGAAACTCGTTGCAATTTTTTCTTCCTTTCATTCATTGAATATCTAATTGCAATTATTTAGGATTTAATTAAATATATATATGTCATAATATATGCTCTTCCAGGAATAATAAAGCAAACCTACAGTCGACCCAGAGAGAGAGACGGGAGGGTTAAGTCCGGTCACTTGAGACAACAGCGACATTCCAAGGGGCGACCACAGGGGCCGTTACTTGGAACCTCAGGACTAATTAAGACAGTTAGGGGATTGTGGGCGACAAGAACGAACGGCCGGCCGCTCAGCGGTGGCAGGCCCGGCTGTCCCCCCTCTCTCTCTCTCTCTCTCTGGTTGCCTGGGTTCCTCCTCTTCCAACTTGTGGTGTGATTATTTCTCTTTCCCCACCTTATTATTATACCACATAAACACACATTTAATAAGATCAACAACCAATCCGTGGCCAGGTTTCTTTAACTATTTTTATTTCTCTAGCTTTGGGGCTAACATGCCCTTCAATAGAAGAACTAGAAATATGACTTCTAGTTAACTATACACTCATCTACTAAAGTTAGCTAGAAGTGATACTTCTCTAGTTCTCTTGTTGAAGGGAAAGTTGTCCCCCAAAAGTTAGAGAAATAAAAATAGTTAAATCAAGCCATGGATTGCTTGTTGCTTTTATTAAATTGTTAAGTCAGGGATGAACAATAGGTGGAATTCTAAAATGCAATATTTTACCTTATAGGCTCTTTTGAGTAAAGGCTACCATGTATGCGATATTTTTTGTTCACACTTGGTTATCTAGATAGTGGATATTGCTGCTGCTGTGATGGAGATGCATGGAGACATCTGAGACTCTTCTTTGGACACGACAACAACAACAACAACAACAACTTGGTTATCTCGTGTATCTTCAATAAAGGTCACTTTAATATCTTTCAGAGTTATTGTCTGAATCCCGATATATATGATAAAAGGTACAACTTCCTTAAGTTTTGTTCATGAATGTATTTGGTTTTCGTTGTAGTATTCCTGACATCTTTCTTTTGGGGGGTGGGGGAAGTTCCTGACAGTAAAGGATTCTAGTTTTTACATATTAGATAGGGATGTTCTCTTTAAACAACATAGACATTTCGGGTAAATAACTACTATGAGAGATGTGCGATGTAATAGAAGAAATCAATGAGTTTTCTTGATATAGGTGATATTACATTTTATGAAGTTTTTTTAAAATCAAAATTGATGTTAATTTTCAACTACTTATATATAAGTTTATGCTAAGCTCTTTCTTTATTTTTCCCCATTATTTGATACACTGTAAATAACATTGTTGATTACTGGTATTATTACTGTTATTCCTGCATATACCCTACATTTTTGCTTGGAGAATCTGTATAAGACTAAAAGGTCTTAATAACGCTTTTTTTTATTGGCGTGTAAGAGTGCAAAAGTTTAGTTGCAAGGGAAAGGGGTATGTGGGAATAAACATAAGAGTGGGGAACGATACAAGAAATCTCACCCAGGATGTCTATAACCCTCGGAACTGTCCTGAATACTGAAACGTCCTCGTACTACAGACACGAGTACAAAACAACCCATCCACAGTCTCCTCTTCCACCGGTACGTATCGCGTTACAGAGATGATGTAAGAGCTCACGTACTGTACACTGGATTGTTGGGGCATCCAGCACATGTACAGGGTGTACCAGGTAAATTGGGACTAACTTTGACAGTCCATAAAACAAAACTACTTGAGATTAAAAACTTGTTTTTTTTTTTTTCATTACGTAGCCATATTCATGTAAAATGCAACAGTACATGTGTGCGCAGTGTAGTGATGAAGAGTAACCGAGAATTTGAAAATCGAGCTGCCATCATCGTTGCTCTGCGCGCCGGAAGGAGCCCCAAAGAGATAGTGGATTTTCTTAAGTTGCCCAAAACCACTATTTATCGTGTCAAGAAGCAGTTTGATGAGGCCGACAGTAACAAAGAGGGGATAGCTACAAGGAAAAAGCACTCGCGTCGATCGGACAGGGTAAGAGGCGAAGAATTTGTCAAAAATGTCAAGGAGAAGATTGATGGAAACCCTGGGAAGAGCATGAGGGCCATAGCCAAGGAAATGGACGTTGGCTCTATGACAATTGTCAGAACTATCCATGAGGACCTTGGTCTCAAGTCTTATGCCCTTCGGAAAGGTCAGTTGCTGACTGAGAATATGAAGAATAACAGAAAAGGAAAGGCTGCTGCCCTCCTCAACAACCTGAAACACGACTCTTTTGGCATGCTAAGGTTCTTCTCTGACGAAAAGAACTTTGACGTGGACCAAAAGGTAAATCCCAGGAATGATCGCGGGATCTGTAAAGACCCCTCAGAGATACCTGTCGTGATGCACACGAAATTTCCTGCCTCCGTAATGGTCCTTGGCGTTATCAGCAGTGAAGGTGATGTCATGCCTCCCCATTTCTTTGAGAAGGGCCTTAGGATGAACGCTGACACCTACATCAATGTTCTGGAAACCGTTGTGAAGCCTTGGATGGACATGGTGGCCGCAGGAAGGAAGTATGTCTTCCAACAGGACTCAGCTCCAGCCCATAAGGCAAAAAAGACACAATCGTGGCTGACACTTAACGTCCCTAGTCACTGGGGTCCTGATATTTGGCCCCCTAATTCTCCAGATTGCAATCCCCTCGACTACTATGTATGGGGCGTTGTTGAGAGAGATGTCAACAAAGCTCCTCATACCACCATCCAGTCTGTCAAGAAAGCAGTTCACACGGTGATGACCCAAATGGACAAGGTCATCGTCGCCAAGGCCTGTGCTTCATTCCGCACTCGCCTCGAGACTGTTGTAGCTAATAATGGAAACTACATTGAATAAATAAAAACTATATCCTTTTATCTACTACTGTGTCAAATTTCATTCGGATATTTTAATTTTTACTTGCAAAAAATTTCAGTTAAAATACCATTGTTGAAAATCCCTATTTACCTGGTACACCCTGTACATGCATGTATATCGGGATTCAGACAAAAACTCTGAAAGATATTTGATACACAGTGATCTTTATTGAAGACACACAAGATAACCAAGTGTAAACAAAATTGCCTTTGTCTCCTTCAAAAAAAAAAAAAAAAAATAGACGACCGGCGATATCAAAGACTTTCCATTTCCTTAAGTTTTTTCCATGAGTGTATATGCATATAGCTGTATAAATGTATTTTTTTTTAAAAGTCTAATGTTCAAATATGGACAAGTGGGATAATTCTACCTATAGACCGAACTTATTAAATTAACTTGAACATATTTGCATATAACATTTTATTTATTTATACTGACGAGTTTATATAAACTTCCCTTTTCTCAGTTTACGTCTCCAAGTGAATTTTACCCCTTCAGGCCAAACATATCAAAACAACTAGAACATATATGCACATAACTGTACTTTTTACCTGGAGGATTATGCAAATTCCAGTTAACTAATAATTACGTGTGAGGGCAGAGGTCAAGGGTCAAATGTTAGTTAGGATAATTGTAATGGATAACTGTAAGCACAACTAGTACACGGAGTAGTATGCAATTAGGGGCTTATGCTTTATATTGAAGGTGCTGAGATTTTGTTTGTATGTTTTCATAAGTATATTTCTTTATTCTTTAAATATGTATATAGAAACGTTGTGATAAAATTTAAGTTCTAAATTAAAAAGAGGCTGCTTACCATAAAGTCATAGCGATCTTTTATTAATCCTTGGTGTCAAATATACACTCATGGACAGAACTTAAGGAAGTTGTACCTTTTAGCATGTATATCGGGATTGAGACAATATCTCCGAAAGATATTACAGTGACCTTTATTGAAGACATACGAAATAACCAAGTGTAAACAAAACTTAAGGAAGTTGTACCTTTTAGAATGCATATCGGGATTCAGACAATAACTCTGAAAGATATTACAGTGACCTTTATTGAAGACACACGAGATAACCAAGTGTAAACAAAACTTAAGGAAGATGTACCTTTCAGCATATATATCAGGATTCAGACAATAACTCTGAAAGATATTACAGTGACCTTTATTGAAGACACACTAAATAACCAAGTGTAAATAGAACTTAAAGAAGTTGTAACTTTCAGCATATATATCGGGATTCAGACAATAACTCTAAAAGATATTACAGTGACCTTTATTGAAGACATACTAGATAAGTGTGAACAAAATTGCCTCTGTTTCCTTATATAAAAAAATAAACAACCGGCGACATTAGATACTTTACACTTCCTTAAGAATTGTCCACGAATGTATATATCTCTGGGTGATTATCATACTTTAAATGAAGATATCCTATCATGTTTTAATAAGGAATTTTAAGATAATACTTCATTTCAGTATAGGGGGATAAGAGATGAGCATTTCCATTTTATTTCTATTGAAGACAAACTGTAGGTAGAACATCGCAATAACAATGTTTTGTATAAATTCATTATAATGCAATAACGCGCCATCCATACATATGAAATGTAAGCATTAATGCGTTTCTTTTACATAGAAAACAGACTTCTACTCTTCTTACTATGATGAAAGATGATGAACGGAAATATCTTTATTTACGGGGCTGCTACCAGAATGAGGATTTTTGAGCCCCGATGGACAGCATAAAAAGGAATATATACAAAGAACTATATATATTGTACTGTTGGAGGGGCCTGGGGATGGGTGGTCAGGGGATCATCGCCGGGAAAAGAAAAGAGAAAAGAAGAATCGATATGCAAGGTGATGAACCAAGACTTCTCAATATTTTGAATAGTAGTAAGGATATTAGAAGCTTGTTTCATTTGTGTATACAACAACAACAACAACAACAACAAAAGCCTTTATTGAGGACCTCTCGTCCTATAAAGGATTCGCCAGTTTACAGAGTAATTAAAGAGAAGAGAACTAAGAATACAGAGAGAAACCTATAAGTTAGTAGGTATAGTATAGTATTTTCTACACTGTGACTATATACAACAGCAGTAACTAGCCTTTTAGTGGAATCAAAGTCCCATACAGGATTCGTCATTCTAATCCTGACAAAGATTATTTACATATGATTATTTACATCAATTAGATTATGTATATAGCTTTCTTTTCTCTTCAGCCGTCTTCCAAAATTTGAACAACGCAAACGCTCCAGCTCTGTTTCTCACCACCTCATCATTTGTGTATAAGAAACATTGGTACATTAATCCTTTCGTAAAGATAGAGGCTGCCTGGCCCCGGCATTCATAGTTCTTCAAATAAAAGACACACAAAAGATTTACTGGCCGAAGTGTCTTTTATTTAAAGAATTAATGCTTTCATTACTTAAGTTCTGTACATTCTGTACATGTAGAAATATACTGCAGGCAGGTTGGATGTCCGATGGAGCAATCTACCCGGCACCCAGATGTGACAGGGAGATCCCCAATTATCCCGGGGGTTTAAATAAATTTATGATTAGTGTGTGGAGGAGAGAACTAATTAGGTTTCCACTCGACCCTGTACTTGATGATCCATCACCTGAGGTTTCTACTGGCTTTGGACCTCTGTATAGCGCCGCAGTAATGATAACATCATTGTACGGTGGATACCGTGGTGTAAGGGAACTTACTGTAGCATTGTACTGCAAGTGTACAGTGACTACCTCAATGTAAAAGAACTTACTGAAGCTGAAATAACTTGTGCAGTATTGTACAGTACCATAAAAACGGCATGTAGAGCTTGTACCTAAACAGTGAAGAAGAAATCAGATTTATTAAGTAAACATCTTATTCTTGGGATTTGTCAGCTTTCGAGGATTTTTTTTTTGCAACCTTAAATATTCTGTACCCATAGTGTAGAGTAATACATACGAATTTATATATATTTCAAAGTACAAAGAGTTTTGCCATTTCTAACCGAGATGTGTAAGTGCATAGTGCGTAAAATATAGAGAAGCGCATGACGTTCTTTATACGTAGCTATGTACCTCTATCTCTCTCTCTGTGTCAACAATTAACTTCAAAATACAAATTACTAACTGATCATCTATCAATCAAAATTTGATAAAGTGAAATTTTAATATATAACAACGACAAAAACCTTTTTTATGAAGACATATCACTTATATAGACACACGTCCCGTATTATAAAAAGAAAAAGTACCAAGCAATATTAAGAAGTATCAATAAATATAGAGACAATCAGTATATACAGTCTTGGTGGTGAGACAAAACAACCACTGCGTATCTTCTTGTCATCTTTTTGAAGAATCTTTAAATGATATTGTAGCAAGGTATTTATTATTTTACATATAAAATAAAAGGATTTAAAAGCGCGAATGTTTCTTTTATATATAAAACGAACTTCTACTGTCCTTACTGCGATGAAAAAATATATTGGGAGGACTTGACTCATGTATGTGGCAGGAATGTAATTCTACTGTCCTATAAGCTTATGTCCATAGTTTACTTGAAACCCATTTCTAAGATTCCACCCTTCAGTGTAGCATATAAAAGCAGAATGATCCAATACAGTATTAGAGCTCTGAGAAGCGGTCTGGTGGATTATATTGGCGAAACCGCTGGGAGGGTTCACCACTGATGAGCCAAGCCCTCCCAATATATTTTTTCATCACAGTAAGGACAGTAGAAGTTCGTTTTATATATAAAATAAACATTCGCGCTTTTAAATCCTTTTATTTTATATGTATAGATGGCGCGTTATTGCTTTGTGTTAATTTATTATTTTATTAACAGAGTATCATTTCTTAATGTTTATATATTGCTACTATGTAAAATTTCCTCATTGCTTATCTTTTGTTTATCATTTATAGTTTGTTCTTGCCTTAAATAAATTGCTGTGTCATCCCGAAGTTTGTCTTCCATAATTTTCTACGTGGCAATATATTCTCAAGTTTTCCTCTGAACTGTAGAACTGGTGTAGTACAAGTAGACCAAACTCTCATTATCCAATGATTCAGAGAGACAAGATTGTGAATATTTGACTTTTCAAGTTAATAAGTAAATTAAAAAATGATAATTCTTGTCTTTAATATAAAAATGAAGAAATGATCAAACAAAAAAATATTGAGTTATCCCGGGTATATCGTAATTACATATTCCATCGAGAGTATCGTCCCAGAATTTCCTAATCCCGCGAACCAACTGTACATGTCGTTAACTTTGTATGCAACAAGGCAGATTGATGGTTGAGTTAGAGTGAGAGGTGTGTGTGTTTTATGGGGGGGGGGCATCTACATTAGAAACACATGTGTTACTTGGCACCTGAGGCCACTAATCAAAATGGCGGAAACCCCGGTAACATACCAGCTGGATGCACATCTACTGTAGTGTGTGTCCCAGGTAAACTATTGGTGTAGAGAGACATATAATAACCTTGTGATTGAAAGATTACGTTATAGGTGAAGTTGACATGAACGTGTTTGTCAAATGTCGACATATAGTTATAGGGGTGTCTCTCGGTGAGGAAATAGATAGAAAAAGGAGGTTGATTCAATACAAATATCAACCGGTTTGTACGTATGTCGTTCTCTAGAAAATGTCTTGCAAGGAAAATTGTAAAAGAGTTCACAAAATTCTGTGCATGATGTATGAAACTTGCTTTTCATTGTGAAGAGCAATATTGATAGTTCAATTCATTTTGTAAATACATTCTAAACTTTCTACACAATCTGGATCTCTAATGTTTACATGCGTTGAATAATGTAAATAACTTATGTAAATAAACTTTTCTTCTTGTTTGGCGCAAGTATCCCTTGCGTGATATAGCGCTTTGGAAATAAAATAATTGTAATTGTGAAGAGCAACAAACCTTTTTTTTTTTTTAAGTTACTTAATGCGAAGTATTATTTGCTTACTGGTAGTCGAAAACCAAAATGTAACGACTCCCAAATGTGACGGCGAAAGGTTTGTCCCGAAAGATCACCGAAATATAAAAATGTGTTGATAGAAAGTCAAAGCCTTTCCATTGTTCTTGATAAGTGAACCTAGAAAGAACAATAAAAATGTGTGTATGTATGTGGCAAAAATTTGATTTATGAGAATCAAATTTTGAAGAAGAAATCAAAGTTTAAGGCAGCGAGTTTCTTTTATAAGAAATTCATAAGAAACATTTTGATTCCAAGATGATGTCTGGTGATTCCTTCTCTGGTAATATAAAATCAAATTTAGAAAAAAAAACTACAACAAAAATCTGCAATCAATCTGAAGAAATGTGCCTATCAACTATACCCTATCCTTCTCCAAGTATGAATTCAACGAGAAACAGATCATTTTATAGATTATTGTTAATACGCTTTTTTTTTTACAATTTTACAATTATTTTATTTCTACAGCGCTATATCCCGCAAGGGATACTTAGGTCAAACAAGGAGAAAAGTTTATTTACATAAGTTATTTACATTATTCAACGCATGAAAACATTAGAGATCCAGATTTTGTAGAAAGTTTAGAATGTATTTACAAAATGAATTGAACTTTAAATATGATTTTTTTTTAAATCGGAAATCAAATTGTTAAGTTCACAAACAACTAGTTAATTCTTCATTCTATAATCTTGAAATGCTGGGCAATCGATCAGTAGATGTCTTGAGGTTTGTTCCTCAATACCACAAAAGCAACTTGAATCATCCACTGCCTTTATTCTATTTAAAAAAACTTTGAAACTATAATGATCTCGCAGCTCATCTCATATAACATGTACCATAAAAATACATACTTATCAACAATACATAGTACTCAACTAACTATAGATGAAACAGTAAGTATCAAATTACTGATCATTGGGCAACAAAAGGAATATAATAGAGCAGAGGTCGTTAATCTTTTTTGAGTCGGAGGAGTCAAAAATTACAATTTACAAAATTTCAATTTTTTTGAAGAGCCACAAAATGTTTTTATTGTCAACAATAAAGGAGTAGATGAAGGAGTTTCACAGGGTCTCTCACCTTTTTCCTTTTTGGACAATGGGGGAATTTGATGCAGGCTTCATGCCTTTAATTATAATGGGAAGCGTCAAATATATATGTTGATATCTCGAGTACAATTCCATATCTTAAGAAAAAGACATCTTCTTATCGTGCAACTGAAAGTTGCTGATGGCTTGCGCCATCAATTCCATATCTCTTGAAATATTTCTTAGAGCTTCCAATTAAAGTCTCGTTAAAAACTAAACATAGAATGACGTATGGAATTAAAGAGCCGAAGCTTCACATCCAAAGAGTCGCATGTGACTCACGAGCCGCAGTTTGCTGAACCCTGATATAGAGGGAAGACAGAGACAGGTCGCCCCAAAGATCTATTTCAACTCAATATGCAAAACCGACTATCTCTTCTATAATGTCCATCTTTAAACTCCGTCTTGCTATATAAATCTAGCCAGTCGTCGTGTTCGCAAGTTTGCATCTTCACCACCAATCGAGAGACATGACCCATCCAATGACCTCCTGTTTGTATTTAAGGAATACTCGTTTATTCTGTATACAAAAAATATATTTAAATTTCAAGCGTGTTGCCTTCCAATGGAAAAAAAATTGTCATCAGGGGTTTAGATCAGTGCTCCGTAACTCTATATACCTTTACGGAACACCTATTTAAAAAAACTCTATTCTTGGACATGTAACTTTAAAAATATAGAAATTATAAAGCAATAAATTAAACATTTATTCCTTGAGATTTCTGCAGCCACAGATGGTAACGTACAGCCGAGTGTATCAATCCGTTAGGATAAATTAGGTTAGTTTCAGATAGGTTAAATTAGGTTAGTTTAAATTATGTTATTTTTTAAATAACGGGGAACTATTTTGGGTTACCGCGAATAGGTCTACTGCGGAATAATACAATCGGCAGCGTGTTTTACATGATGCCACAGAAATGAGTATCCGCTTTATTTCTTAACTTTATGTGCGTATGTTTCTATATAAAGTTATACATTTATATAGAATTATACAAATATGTTAAAATATTTCGCAATTATTTTCTTTGTTTACAAAGAAACTTATAGCGAAAAATGAAAAAGAAAAAGGTATCTTCTTATCTTGCAATCTTTCAGTTGCACGATAAGGAGATGCCTTTTTCATAATTTATTCACCTTATCCCAGTACAATATCACATTTGTGCTATTTTTTTAACATTAATGCGAAAGGTTTTTTTTATTTTATAAAAAATTATCACAATTTTCTTATATTTGATATAGAATTATATTGTGATAATTTTTAGTATAAGTTTCACAGATTCCTGTAAATGGTGTAGCCCACCTTGTATAGTTTCAAAGTTTCAAATGGTAGTACCTGGATGGGAAAGAGTGTAGATGAAGGAGTTTCACAGGGTCTCTCACCTTTTTCCTTTTTGGACAATGGGCAAATTTGATGCAGACTTTACGTCTTTAATTATAATGGAAAGCGTCAAATATATGTTATATTAAAATATTATTCTATTTAAAATCATATTTTCATAGATTCAAATATTCTGCTAAATCGACCGCCAGAGGTCACGCTTCCACTATATAAACTCATTGTTGTTGTTCCCCGTTGGCCAGCCCAAAACTTTTGTACATTATGTAAATAAGCTTTTATTTTCCTTGTTATACTCGCCTTAAGTCAGACATTACTTTTATCAAACTATGCCTTTTATATATTCCTTTAACTCAATTAAATTACTGATCAAAATTATTATTATTATTATTATCATACTTTCAAGATTAAATCACGACTGCATCACCGTAGTATAATTTCAACATGATATATGTTGATATCTCGAGTACAATTCCTTATCTTAAGAAAAAGGAATCTCCTTATCGTGCAACTGAAAGTTGCTGATGGCTTGAGCCATCAATTCCATATTTCTTGAAATATTTCTTAGAGCTTCCAATTAAAGTCTCGTTATAAAAGAAACATAGAATGACGTATGAACTAAGGAATATACTTTACAGTACTAGGTATAATGTACTAAAGAATTCTTTAGAAAAGAAATGAGCGAAATCACAAAATCATCAGATTCATTAAATCGAGATTTGAATCAACATCTTCATTCGTTGATACTATCCAAGATCAGCACTATGATCGTATTCCTCTCAAAATAAAAATAAAGAGAAAGACAAAATTGGAAAATGCAAACGATGCGGAATTTCGAAAAGATACTTAAATGGATTCAGTATATGTGAAATAAGAGCTCTGGTACCAAAGTACCAACTACTAGGGTATCGTGCAAATCCTGCTAACAATAACCTGGTATCAGCAATGACATAGGAAACACCAGTACACCCCTGGAAATGACCACCTATGGCACAGCGTGAGCTTAAGTACAAAGTATTGACGACTATGTAAAGGCAGACACTGCATTGTATACCATTGAACCAGGAATAACTCGGTAGAACCAACCATAACAGCCTTCGGTTTTCCACAATGGATGTATACTAAAACTTTAAATATACTATAGATAGATTTAGAGAAGAAATTAGTATATTAAAAAGTACTGAGACAATAAGAGATTATGTGCCTAAAGTTATTGATGTACAGAATTTAGAAGCGAGTGTTTTGGCTTGATCTAGGATCAAGGAAATCATACAGAGTTGAAGATATCAGCATTGATGTATAGAAATCCTGGAGAAAGACCCAAAGACAAGTATGGAGACTTAAACCATAGCCGAGTGTCTATAGGAGAGTTATACTAGACTTGTATCCTCGACATCCGACCGAGGAGTAGAAAGTGAAATCCATCGACAAGAATGCTATTGTACGAGAAGCATAGTACGAAGGTGAATAGTTTCTTCGTACTTGTTTTCGTATTAAATATGTTGACCATGAAAGATTGGGGAGAAATGATCTACAGGCATGTAGGAAGGAAGTCAATCACGAACGTCTACTCTCTCCAGCAGTACGAGGTACTATATGTATCAGTGAGGAAAAGAGTAAGTGCTATATAAATATATCAGTTCGCCAAGTACTCACGAGGTAGGCCGCCGGGTCGCACTCCGTCGCCGCTGCCTCAAGTCCCATCCACGGTGTCATCATGGGGGTCACGTGGCCACCGCCACGGAGCGTGTGTCGCCACGCTACGGTGGAATCGATGGCTGCTAATTTTATCTACTCACGGCTCTGCTGCTGCCTGACCGCGCCTTGGCTAACGTTCGCACAGTACTGGCTGGGAGCGCTCGCACAGTATTGGCTGGAAGCGTCGTGCAACGTTCATACAGTACTGGCTGAAAGAGTCGTGCGACATTCGTACAGTATTGGCTGGAAGCGTCGTACAACGCTCGGCACAGTATTGGCTGGAAGCGTCGTACAAGTTCATACAGCACTCACTGGATGCGTCGTTCAGATGTCCGCACCGCCAACGTTCGCGTTGCACTGCTTTGGAGCCTTGTACAAGGCCCGCAGCGTGTTGCACTGACTGAAGGCCAGCGTTCGCTCCGCCCTGTACTGACTAAGCATCTTAACTAACATTTGCATCTCGCTGCGTCCAATGTTCTCTGTCTTGTCTAACGTCATGCAAGCTCTCATCAATGGAACTTCTGTAGCTAACTATACCCTCCTCTCTTTCTTCACACCTACCGATTACCTCAAAGTCAAAGAGGCTTTATACTTCGAGTCAAGACACAAAATTGTCGTTCATTAGGATTGCAACGGACGGCGATAGAACCTGAGTTGAGGCAAGAAGAGGCAATAAAACTGTACATTACAACATCGCCTTCTTTCTGTCAGGATTTTAAAAAACGGTATTCATAGAGAGTGCTTGTCAGGCTAGGCTAATTATGGCTGGTTGCAGCCAGACAACCGTCAGTACTGATTTTGTGAAGCATCTATACGAAATCAAGACCCCTGATATATCGAAGCTGAGATGGAGAGACAACAGAACATGTCCACAATAGCAACAACCTTACATTCGTACAAAAGATCTCACAGAGAGCCGACTGAAGGAACAATCAATACTATGGGATTTTTTTTATATTTAAAAAGAAACATTCGTGCTTAAATTTATTATATATAGATACCACATAGAGGGGTCGGTGGAAAGGTAGTCTAAACCCTTGGTTTTCGACTGCTACGACCTGGGATCGAATCCCGCATTGGGCACTTTTTTCTAATAAAAAAAAATGCTTCAATGGAACCCCGATTCTTGAAAAAGTCCAACGCCATCAGCGAGTGCAAGTAACCAAACGGGGCACTGGCACATTTCTAACTGCAAAGTCGAACTGCTTTTCACCTGTGTAGACATGTGGTGCACTTACAGTAAAAGCAGTCGCCAATTTCTACCCACCATGATTATCATAGCCTGTTCCACGTGTACTAGGGATACAAAAAATGCTTCCATTAATTATATTAAGATGACACGTTATTGCAAGTTTCCAATTTACAGAAAGAATGGCTCATGATGGTGTAGCAAATTACGTTAAATGTAAGGAAGAACAAAATATAGCGAATATACCTCTAATCTTGCCTGAAGTATCAAGAAAATAAATAAAGAAGAATTATTCCGACGAAATCCATTCCACGTGGAGCTAGTTACTCAACAGATTGGAAAAAAGAAAGTTGATTTGAATTTTACGAGAGGCTGAGAGAGATTGCCGGGGTTTGGCAAATTCTTCAGGCGGGCCGAGCCACCGACCCACCCTACCGCATTGATCTGTGTCAGGATCTAGGTCTCCCTCTCTCCACAGGACAGCGGTACCGCACCCAATAGCAGTCTGACCCCCAAATATAACACGTATAAGGGTTTCTTCTTTACATCCATTCCCCTCGATATGAGAAGCAAGGGTTTAGTATAGTAATAGTCCATACCTTCGACAGTAAGGGGGTCGGTGGAAGGATGGTCTAAACCGTTGGTTTTCGACCGCTAAGACCAGGGTTCGATTCCCACATTGGGCACTTTTTTTCTGATTAAAAAAATGCTCCAATAGCGTCCAATTCTTGTAAAAGTCCAACCCCAACAGCGAGTGTAATTAACCAAACGGGTCCTGGCACATTTGTAAGTGCAAAGTCAAACTGCTTTTCACCTATGGAGACATGTGGTACACTTACAGTAAAAGCAGTTGCCAACTTCTATTTACCATGATTATTATGGCCTGTATCACGTGTACTAGGGATAATTGAAAAAAATCGATAGTTACGACCTGGGTTCGAATCTGGCATTAAGAACTTTTTTTCTACTTCAATGGTCCCCCGATTCTTGCACAAGTACAACCCTACCTGTAAGTGAGAGCAACCAAACAGGACTCTGGCACCTTGTAAGTGAAAACGTCGAACTACATGCCTAGACAGGGGACGCATTTACAGTAAACTACAGTCGCTAACTACCTACCGTGATACAGGACCGTCGAGGTAAATCCGAAAAATTGGGAACAAATATTAAAACTCATAACTCAAACAAAAATTATTTATTTTGTACACACCTTTGCACCATTATAGACAATATGTTATAAAAAGATATATAGATAAGGTATTCGCAAGTATGCACTCAACAGCCGCTAGATGGCAGTTAACAAACAAATTATGGATTTACTTCGACGGCCCTGTATATCCTGGACCACGTGTACATAGATAAGTTAGAGTAAAGACAGAGATGAAGGGCTGGAAATTTTCAATCTTTAAACAAGTATTTTATCATCACTATCTCATCAGAAACAACAGCCGATTTAAAGTTCGGCTATCAGTTGTTGGCTGACAAGATCCGAGTTGTCAAATGGTGTTAAATTGTTCGATATCTCCTAAATTTTGAGATGATAAAAAATAAACTACACTTATGGACAAAACTTAAGGAAGTTGTATCTTTTAGTATGTATTTCGTGATTCATACAATAACTCTGAAAGAGATTACAGTGAACTTTATTGAAGACATACGAGATAACCATGTGTGAACTCTCCAATATACACTCATGTACAAAACTTAAGGAAGTTGTATCTTTTAGTATGTATTTCGTGATTCATACAATAACTCTGAAAGAGATTACAGTGAACTTTATTGAAGACATACGAGATAACCATGTGTGAACTCTCCAATATACACTCATGTACAAAACTTAAGGAAGTTGTATCTTTTAGTATGTATTTCGTGATTCATACAATAACTCTGAAAGATATTACAGTGAACTTTATTGAAGACATACGAGATAACCAAGTGTGAACTCCCCAATATACACTCATGTATAAAACTTAAGGAAGATGTACCTTTTAGCATGTATATCGTGATTCAGATAATAACTCTGAAAGATATTACAGCGACCTTAATTGAAGACATACGAGATAACCAAGTGTGAACTCCCCAATATACACTCGTGTACAAAACTTAAGGAAGTTGTACCTTTTAGCATGTATATCGTGATTCAAACAATAACTCTGAAAGATATTACAGTGACCTTTATTGAAGACATACGAGATAACCAAGTGTGATCTCCCTAATATACGCTCATGGACAAAACTTAAGGAAGTTGTATCTTTTAGCATGTATATCGGGATTCAGACAATAACTGAAAGATATTACAGCGACCTTTATTGAAGACATACGAGATAACCAAGTGTGATCTCCCTAATATACGCTCATGGACAAAACTTAAGGAAGTTGTATCTTTTAGCATGTATATCGGGATTCAGACAATAACTGAAAGATATTACAGTGACCTTTATTGAAGACATACGAGATAACCAAGTGTGATCTCCCTAATATACGCTCATGGACAAAACTTAAGGAAGTTGTATCTTTCAACATGTATTTCGTGATTCAGACAATAACTCTGAAAGATATTACCGTGACCTTTATTGAAGACACACGAGATAACCAAGTGTGTATACACTCATAGACAAAACTTAAGGAAGTTGTACCTTTAGCATGTATATCAGGATTCAAACAATAACTCTGAAAGATATTACAGTGACCTTTATTGAAGACATACGAGATAATCAAGTGTGAACTCCCCAATATACACTCGTGTACAAAACTTAAGAAAGTTGTACCTTTTAGCATGTATATCGTGATTCAAACAATAACTCTGAAAGATATTACAGTGACCTTTATTGAAGACATACGAGATAACCAAGCTTTAAGCATCAGGTTCTGATGATTGGCTAACCAGGAAGAGGTGAGGCAACTTGGCTCTCATTACAGACCAATAACCGCAATTCTACCAATGTTATTTTGAATCTTAATTCCAAAAGAGTTCTATGGGAAATTTATTGACGATCTTGAAAATTTTTTAATCGAATTGAAGCCTATTATATATTGATGTTGGGGGCAGATCATTGTGTAAAGGGAAAAATAGAACAAAAATGTACTGCCGCGGATCCGGGGTTGATAAGATTAATAAAAAACGGCGCCGAGTGAGGGGTACCTCTTCATGACAGGAAGGTAGGTCTCTTTTTTCCTGTATCCTCACCCGGGTTAGTTCTATTTACATCATACGTTTGAGAGTATGCAACATTTACGCTCCAGGGAGCCCGGGTTTTCTCTATTTTCTCTCTATGCAACTTGGTATCTTATCTTGTTTGGAGTTATTTGATCTTTTTGTATAAATCTTGTATATTTCTTTTTCTACATCTTGAGTATTTCATGTATACT
The DNA here is from genome assembly GCA_030710605.1 of Cordylochernes scorpioides. Lineage (NCBI taxonomy): Eukaryota > Metazoa > Arthropoda > Arachnida > Pseudoscorpiones > Chernetidae > Cordylochernes > Cordylochernes scorpioides. The sequence goes on along the minus strand of CP092883.1, from coordinate 17,744,041 downwards.
TCTTGTCTACCTGTATACGTCTTGTTATTTTTTTAATACCATCTATCGTATAAATTTGACGCATTTTTGGACACATATATGTTACTTTTTCTATATAAAATCGTAACTACTTCTACGTATTCTACCTGCCTCCTCTTACTGTGATGGTAAAATGATTAGATGAGAGAGAGAGATCCATCACTGATGAACCTTCCCATCTAAAATGTTCTATCATTGCAGTAAGGTCAGCTGCAGAAGTACTTTTGATGATATAAATATAAATATGTCATAATATATAGTCTTCTAGGGATAATAAAGCCAACCTACAGACAACCCAGAGAGAGAGACGGGAATGTAAAGTCCGGTCACTTGAGACACCAGCGACATCCCAAGGGGCGACCACTGGGGTCCGTCAGTTAATACCTCGGGACTTTTAAGACAGTTGAGGATTATGTGGCTACACGAACGGCCGCCCGGTTGTGCCAGTCCTGTCTCTCTCTCTCTCTGGTTGTCTAGGTCCCTCTTTCAACTTGTGATGTGATATTATTTCTCTTCCCACCTTATAATACCACATATATATATAAAGAGAAAAAGAAACATTCGTGTGTTAAATACTTCTTGTTTGCGATGTATTACTGGTTGGTTGTATGGATTATTAATGGACGAATTATCGGGACTATTTTTTCTGATCACTTTTTGTCTATTACAATTGATACTATTTTGCGCCATTCTAGATTTTTTAAAATTTAAATAAAAAGAGATCCCCTATATATTTGTTTGGTTATTGGTCTAATTTTCTTCTCTATGTAAATTTATTGTACTCTACTTGTATAATTGATTTGTAGCTCACGTTTTAAAATTCGTCATGTATTACTGGTTGAATTGATATAATTAAAGTAAGGAATTGTCGTGACTACGTTTCTTGTTTACTCCTTGTCTGCTTGTTCTTGTCTATTTCCTGACTATATTTCTTGTCTACTTCTTATATTTATCTGTCTACTTCTTGTATATTTCTTGTCTATGTACTTTCTCCAGAATGTGCTTCGGCTCTATTTGTATCATTCTTGAGTACTCCTCGTTACAATCCATTACGAAGTACTGCTGGTTGTAGATTGACTGATGTCAAAAATATAAATAAATAAACGAATAGTTAAGATTTATTCTGATAAAAGGCCCCGTTTTTTCATCAACCAATTTAGACGTTTCAGACTCGTTGTCATTCCTCTTCTTCTTCTTTCTTATCTCCACTCAATTATATTAAGGTATCAAGCTTGTTTGACAACTATCATGACTGGGGGAAGTAGAATGTGTCTGCCTTTGTTATTAAGACTGGAAGCAATACTCAGTGGCAGGCCGACTTAGCTCCAAAAGAAATGGCCGCCTCTGACATGAGGAACAGACACCATGTGCAGCTACTCCTAACATGGAGTACAAACGTTGCTCATCCTGTATCCCTGGATAAGGAGCCCTCACAGGGTACTATCAGCCGGGCCAGCTGAGGCCAGGTTTTTTAGCGAGCTTGTTACTGCTTTCCCTCCTCCTTTTTCATACTCCTAAGAAGAGAGTAACAGCGAGTTACTGAAAACGTCAGGAATTAAAGAAATAAATGGTTAACTTAGCTATATTTCCCCCCAAAGAATCTCTGTGCCATCAAGTCGTTAGAACATGGAAGATGTACGAAGGTATCTGATGTCAAGTTTGACGGGATGTGCACCTTTTATCTGATTACTTTCCGCCAGGAAAAAAAATTATCCTTCCTGCTGAAAAAATTCAATGTTCTGTAAATTGCATATCAATTATACAATGCCGCGGAACTATCGGGAAATCCATAGATGATAAATCACAATTTGAATTATAGATTATAAACACAAGGTAATAAGACCAATATTTATTTATTTGGTCTTATTACCTTGGGAAATCTATAGATTCAAAACAGATCAATAACTAGGCGTAGTGAGATTTGATCAAAAATGTTTAGAAAAAAAAATATGTTAGAGGCCGAAATACAACAACAACAAAGTCTTTATTAAAGACACTCGTCCCACATAGGATTATTCCAGATAGGTAAACAGAAGTAGAGGCCGAAATACTTTCTTTTTCAAGCAATCGCTCATGAGTTAGATGCGATTTTTCCGTAGTGGATTATCTGACAATCTGCTTCGGCAGCTTAGGGCGATCAAGGAAGCAAAGAAAGCAGAACGAGGGCTAGCGTAAGCATCAAAAACTCTAATGCGCATTAATTCTGTTTACATTAGATCGAGATTTGCATAACTTTTGAACATAAATAAAAAGGAACGAGCGATGCAAAAGCACTATTTTGCACTCTTCTGTATATGCACATATGCACTATAGAAAACGCGCATCTAACTCTTGAACAACTTCTTGAAAAAGAGAAATGCTTGGTATCTCGCAATATTACCTTCACTTTAAGCTCTGAACGATCGATTTGTACCAAATCTTTATTAAATTCTTCATAAAATTTTCCTTACAGATTGAACTTTCCAAGATTTGGTATAACATCCTTGGACAGCTCTATCATCCTACTATATCACAGAGAATGGTTTAATTTATAGCATTTCCAAATCTCACCTAGTAGCACCAATCCTGAGCTTGTAAATGAAACTGGTATTTCAGTTATAGGGGAGAAAGGGTAGAGTACCATTAAATAAGAGAGGTTGAAGCAACAAAAGGTGGCTGTGGTAACCGCCGAGTAGGTGTAACCGGTTGGTGATGATGTATTCATGAGGACAAGGCGTGGACACGGTTGTACAATACCATGATAAGGCATTGTTACTGCCACTACTGTTGGGGCATCGTTAGCGGCCTCTACTTAGAGGACTACTTGTGCAGCTACGTTTGGCAGAGTGGATGTTGAAGGTTACTAGATTCCGTACGTTCATTTCACCTATCAACATCGTTAGCCGCCTCTACTTAGAGGACTACTTGTGCAGCTACGTTTGGTAGAGTGGATGTTGAAGGTTACTAGATTCCGTACGTTCATTTCACCTATAAACATCCTTAGCGGTCTCTACTTAGAGAACTACTTGTGCAGCTACGTTTGGCAGAGTGGATGTTGAAGGTTACTAGATTCCGTACGTTCATTTCACCTATAAACATCCTTAGCGGTCTCTACTTAGAGAACTACTTGTGCAGCTACGTTTGGCAGAGTGGATATTGAAGGTTACTAGATTCCGTACCTTCATTTCACCTATCAACATCCTTAGTGACCTATACTCAGAGAAGTACTTGTGCAGCTATGTTTGGTACAGTGGATGCTGAAGATTACTAGATTCCGTACCTTCATTTTACCTATCATGTGGGTAGGTCAAAAGTAAAGCTCTACAATCTTGATACCCTAATATGATTGAGTGGAGATAAGAAAGAATAGGAATATTTCACCTATCAACATCGTTAGCGGCTTCTACTTAGAGAACTACTTGTGCAGCTACGTTTAGCAGTGTGAATGTTGAAGGTTATTGGATTCCGTACCTTCATTTCACCTATCATGTGGATGAGTCAAAAGTCTCAAGCTCTATAAGCTTGATACCTTAATATGATTAAGTGAAGATAAGAGATAATAAGAATATTTCACCTATCAACATCGTTAGTGGCCTCTACTTAGAGAACTACTTGTGCAGCTACGTTTGGCAGAGTGGATGTTGAAGGTTACTATTAGATTCCGTAGCATCATAAAACTTATAGTTTTGTGATGACAGCAAAGAAATATCCTGTAATTATATCTCATCCAGGATACAACAAAAAGTCCAAATGAAGGACTCTATTAGCGGGGAATGGAGATTACGAATATCAGTAAGATAAGTATTCTTGTAGAATGCCATGAGGACAACTCAGCTGGCCGACGATCCACCCCGGAACATGCCCAGAGAAAGGAGCTGTCGGAAGTAGGCTGAACCAGGCAGGTGGGGTGGGAAATGGGCCAGCAGCTGAAGAGTTTGACAGCGACTCTGGCGCCGGTGTTTTCATTCCGTAGCGGTTTAGGGATTGAGGTTGGACCTTTCTTTGGTTGGATGACTATGCTACAAGGTCAGTGGTGTCTTCATAGGTCGCCAACCTTTTTACATAGCTCTTCGGGAGCCTCCTCGATTGTCTATATTGCTGTATATCTGTAGCATTAATGATTATTTAATCCACATATTATTAATTTTACCATTATCTTATTCAGGATATTGTAGCTTTCCTGTTCCTTTTTATAAATGGTTATGGACTTGATCAATATAAGTTGCCTTGTCATCTTGATGTTTGTATCATTAAGCTATGAATAAGTACCGCCACACACAGATACAGTAACAAAGAGCCCTAATCCGTTCTCTTCACTGCGAATTTCACAACTTAGGAACAACCACAGTGACAAATAATTCTCCACTACCAACCAGAGATTACCCTAGAATCACCAGCTACCAACCAAGGAATATGAACTAAAGCCAAGAATCTCACACTAGTCAAACAAAAGGTTTAAGAACTCACACACAAGTACAAAATTATACTCTATCAAGCAATTAGATCAACAACAAGCCAAGAATCCCCCACCAATGAGATCAAGGACACGTCAAAGAATCCCCCACCGCCAACCAATGAGATCAACAACAAGCCAAGAATCCCCCACCACCAACCAATGAGATCAACAACAAGTCAAGAATCCCCCACCACCAACCTATGAAAACAACAACAGGCTAAGAAGTCCCAATACCAACCAATGAGATCAAGGACACGTCAAAGAATCACCCAATGAGATCAATAACAAGCCAAGAATCCTTCCTTCCCTACCAACCAATGAGAACAACAACAGACCAAGAATCCCCCAACACCAGCCAATGAGAACAACAAGAGACTAAGAATCCCCACGACCAACCAATGAGATCAACAACAAGCTAAGAATTCTCACGACCAACTAATGAGATCAAGGACACGTCAAAGAATCCCCCAATGAGATCAACAACAGTCTAAGAGGTCCCACTACCAACCAATGAGATCAACAACAAGCTAAGAAGTCTCACGGACAACCAATGAGATCAAGGACAAGTAAAAGAATCTCCCAATGAGATCAACAATCCCCACAGTTTGTGGTAGATTCAGAGAACATGATCGACCCGCGGTGTAAATTGCTCCAGACAAAAAATCCACCGAATATGTTTATGAGGCAATGGCTGACACGCAACGGTTCTGAGCATGCGTGACTTATTCGCCTTTTTCATCCGTAAATCTTTTAGTGGAAATCCGCCTGTCTGATGAGGACCTTTCTTCCATCAACCTTTTACATCTGCTGCTTTGTGCCATGCTTTTGTGGAACTTCAAAGTCTTATTAACAAGTCTTTCCTAGCAAAATAATCAATATACAACGCGGTATAATTAGAAAACAACTACAACACTGTGGTATTGACTAAACCATTGTTATGTCGATTTATGTATTTATAATGACATTTTGGTATTGTTTTGTGTGGAAACCATACAAATAACAAGATTTATATAAAGTGGAGAGATGTCAGGAACTGGCAGAACAAAAATTCTACAGAGTATAATCCCTTTCTCTATAAAGAACCTATTTATACCAACAACTATCTATAACAGAGCATCTGAAGAAAAAACTCAATAACCCAACTCTTTATAAAGAAAAACTCAACAATGAGAGAACCTTAGAGAGAGAAACAATATACAAAGGAAGTTCTTTATAATACAATATAAAATATTGAATCTATCAGATACAGCAAAAATGTATATTTACATCAAGTAGTTGAAGATACTGTTGCGTTGTTGGTTGACAAAGAATAACTTACGTGGGTACAAAGGATCTTTAGGACTTTATTTAAGCCTAATCGATAAAATAATTACAGAATAGTACAAAACAACAATAAAGAAAACAGCAGTTACAAACTCATCAACTGAAGCACGGTGGGGGAAAGCAGGAGCAGAACAGGAGACAGAAGTTCGTAGAACCTTCTAGAATTTTCCAGGAAGTACACCGGCGTCGGCGGTAAGCAGCAGTCCGACCTCTTGAAACAGCAGCTTGCTTGGAGTACACCACGTAGCTTCGTTCTTCTACCCCGTTTTATTATATTTCTTCCCCCGACATGAGTTTCTCATCCCTATATATCCCGGAGTAGATCTTTCCAGAACGGTCATGGTTGGTTAACCAATCAGAAAGCCGCCAGCACCGAGCATTGCGCAATCGCTATAGATTGGCCAATCAGTTATCTTCCGCTTTTTCTACATTATTCTTATAAATGTTCTAGAACATTCTCTCTCCATCTGGAATGTGTTTTTATTTCTACGTAACAATACCAACGAATTCAACGATCAGTTTCCGTATTGAACTATCCCTGGGTAGTCTGGCCGGAAAGCTTGTTGTTGTCAATGTCCATCAACTTCTGGTGACACTATGGACAAATATTCTCCAATTTGATCTCTTAGTGACCCCATCACTCGTAGCTCATCTACTGACCTTCCGGTAAGTTTTCTTGACCCCTTCTAGCCAGTTCATTGGAGATTTTCTTCCTTCTTCCTCCAATTTTCCTAAAGTCTTTTTAATACCATTTGCTCTCATTATAGGTCCGAAGTAAGTTAGTCTATAGTACGATATGATACGGCTATGGTTATAGAACGACGTTTAACAAGAGTTACCGCAAATGTTTCTTTTTACTGAACGAAAAATCGTAATTTATTTTAAGGAGAAATAACGACTATTCCTATCCTTAGGAATGAAGTATGAAAAGATGAATTGTGAAGAGTAATGATGAACGGAAAAATAAAAGTGTCCAGGGGATTGAAGACACACGAGATAACCAATTGTGAACAAATTTATCTCTGTGTGCGTGTCTCAAATTTAAAAATAACGACTGTCGATATCAAAAACTTTCTCCTTCCTTAAATTACGTCCATGAGTGTATGTTGATTTGTTTTCTTGGTATCAAAATGTTCATGTCAATTTAAAAACCATAAAAGTCGCCTCTCCCGTCAAAATAGACAGTCTAACCAAACACCATATTTGACGGAAGAAGCGACCTTTATTTTTATAGATCAATATCTTCTAGACAAAATTTACATCTCAATTTAAAAACTAAAATTCTCTGTACGACTAAATGTTGGATCGTTTTTGAAGACAATTCTCAGATTTATAAAATTTTAAACTTTAAACATGTTTTTAGATATAGAGAGAGAGTTAATTACCTCGTATTTAAGGTAACAAAAGAATCATCTAATTTACATACATCGTTCTAACCAGATTCAACTTGTGCAAAAACAGACAACAAAGAAGAAAATAAATTAATAATAGAGGGTAAGTTCCTATTTTTTACAAGTTTTCACACTCAAAGCTCACACTATTCTTGCTTCACTAAAGTCTGGATGAAATAAGAGATTATTTTTCTTGATTCGATTATTATGTCTGGTACATAATTCCTTTTGAAGTTCATTCGTTGGTTAAAGTTTGTTTGGAGAAATATATATATACATCAATTAATTTTTTAAATTTAGTTTCCGACGTTTTAGTAATTCGCCGTCCCTCTCCTTAAAGGAATGAGATCGAGAATTAAATACAAATTAGCTGATGTAGCGATATATATATTTAATTAATCCTTTTGTTCTATCTTTTCACATATTTAGAGTCAGTTCTTTCGTAGCCGGGGTTAAAATGGAACCATTACAAGTCTCTCTGAATAATTTGAAGCAAAGAGAGAAAAGTGCAATATCTCTCATTCTCTCCTTTTCAAAATATTGCCACATGGAAAATTAGGGAAGACAAACTTCAGGATGACACAGCAATTTATTTATATTTGAGGTAAGAACAAACTATTCTATATACAGTTACGAGCGTCATCATTTCTGTCACCGTTTGCTTTTTTTTGGAATGGCGCTCTCCTATTGGTTGGCTACGATCACGTGGCTACGATGGCGCCGCCACTACGCGAGACACTTTGTTTTTGACTTTGCCCCCCCCCACTCGCTTTTTGGTTTTTGTAACTATTGTGTTGGAGCGGGTCGCTCCTTAAATAAATGCATATATTAGTTAATAACTAAATGGAATCCTCTCTTTCTTTTTCCCAAGCACATAGGCTATAGTTATTAACTAATATATGCATTTATTTAAGGCGCCATATTATAATTGTAACAAATAGTATTTGAATCAAAACATTCAATCGGGTAAAACACGGGCGTTGCCCGGGTCATTCGGCTAGTGAATGATAAACAAAAGATAATCAATTGAGGGAAGTTTACAGAGTATGAAAATATAAACATAAATATCATACTATGTTAATAAAATACTTCAATATCAACTTCAATAAGTACAATGTCTTCAATTCCAAGTTAGTTGATTTCTGTATCGGAGATGACATTAAATGATGAAGTAAGAAGTTAACAAAGTTTTGTGTAGCGCATATATTCTACAATTTATAAAATCATCTGTTTAAAATAAACTTTACAGTTGTTTCCCTCTATCGTGTGAAAACACGGGGGTTTTCAGAAAACTGCTATAGTTCTGCACGATAGGAGATTCTATGGAGCGTTTAATTGCACGACGTGTTTCACTGGCAATTGGCACGATATGGAGATAACGTACACGGTGGGGGGCGTGGTAGTCCGTACTGTCGATTGTACGACAGGCTACCTTAAGTTTTGTCCATGAGTGTAAATGTCAAATAGAGACAGCATATCAACATTTATTACTCGACGTTCGGTGACCCATTGCCGCCTTTTTCAATGTAGAAAGTTTAAAACGAAGTTGACTTTTGTCGATCTATAAATTTTTTTGAAAGTTTATTATGATTATTTGTAAGTGCAAAGTTGAACTGCTTTTCACATGTGTAGACATGTGGTGCACTTACAGTAAAAGCAGTCGCCTACCTCTACCAATCATGATTATCATGGCCTGTACCACGTGTACTAGGAATAAGCAAAAAAAAAGAGATAATTATCACTTTTGCCTATTGGTATATTTTACTATAGCAAAAGAGAAAGATCTTTAGGCCACAGTGAACTTAGCTAGTGGGTGAAGAGACACACTGGTGAGGTTAGGTGTGGCCCTCGGTGGCTGAGATGGCGAGGAAAGGGAAATCCAAGATTACACAAAGAGGGGAGGGGGAAACAGAAAGATCACTCACCAAAAAAAATTAACGGAAAAAAAAAATTGGGTTACGGCCGAGAAATTTGTGCACACGTTTATATAGAAAGATTTCATTTATCATTTTTTTTTTTTCAAAATTTATGATGTTTTTGGAGTCTCCGTTTTTCGTATATATAGATAAGCAGCCGACCTGAATCCTTTGTGTTCTTGACTCGTGAAATCTTTCTGCTATGGTGATGGTTGTTTGTGTAAGTGATCACTGTAACAAGCTGTTGAAATCTATACTTGCATTATACACAAGTGAAGAGATACCTGTTCTCTATGAAAAGGAATCTACACCACTGGACTGGAAAAACTCCTGGCGACATTCCGCGAAGAATTATTGATTGATCTTCGGAGATTCTTTGTGTTCTTGACTCGTGGAATCTTTCTGCTGAGACCGGTGATGGTTGTTTGTGTAAGTGATCACTGTAACAAGCTGTTGAAATCTACACTTGCATTATACACAAGTGAAGAGATATCTGTTTTCTATGACAAGGAATCTACACCATTAGACTGGGAAAACTCCCGGCGACATTCCGAGAAGAATTGATGTTTGATCTTCGGAGATTTTCTTTACCTCTCTCTCTGTCCGCGTTAAAAAAAAAAACAACTGACGAAACCGATTGGAGGGTTCTTCATTGACGAGCCACGCGCGCTATCACTCCTTCAATTTTTATCCTGTACAGTATGAAAGGAAAAGTAGCGTTAAAATTATTTCCAATCAATGAGAGAAAGTGCTATATTGATAAATATATTATTTTTAAAAATACACTATTGGACAAAAAAAAAAAAAAAAAAAACTTAAGGAAGTGGAAAGTGTTTGATGTCGCCGGTCGTGTAATTTTTTTTTTTTTTAAGGAGACAAAGGCACACACAATTTTTTATCACTTGGCTATCTCGTGTGTCTTTAATAAAGGCAACTGTAATATATTTCAGAGTTATTGTCTGAATACTGATATACATGCTAAAAGGTACAACTTCCTTAAGTCAATGTGTATATATTGTTTAATAAAAATAGCTCTAGAAAGGATGTTCTGATGGTCACAAAACTTTGTGAAGTTGGCAAGATGCGTTGTTCCCCAGTGGCTGGTTTCTGGCGTGAGGCGGCAGTTCTACACTAGACAATGGCATACATCTCTCTCTAACCAGCTGACATACGCTGTTGCTAAGGCCACCTGGTTTTCTATCGTAGGCGGTTTCTCACATCTACCTTTCTACATGTTCTTCACACTTACAAGAATTAAGAACAAATACACTCATGGACAAAACTTAAGGAAGTTATACCTTTAAGCATGTATATCAGGATTCAGACAATAACTCTGAAAGATATTACAGTGACCTTTATTGAAGACACGTGAGATAACCATGTGTATACACTCACGGACAAAACTTAAGGAAGTTGTACCTTTTAGCATGTATATTGGGATTCAAACAATAACTCTGAAAGATATTACAGTGGCCTTTATTGAAGACACACGAGATAACCAATATACACTCATGGACAAAACTTAAGGAAGTTGTACCTTTTAGCATGTATATTGGGATTCAAACAATAACTCTGAAAGATATTACAGTGACCTTTATTGAAAACACACGAGATAACCAATATACACTCATGGACAAAACTTAAGAAAGTTGTACCTTTTAGCATGTATATTGGTATTCAAACAATAACTCTGAAAGATATTACAGTGACCATTATTGAAGACACACGAGATTACCAAGTGTATATACACTCATGGACATAACTTAAGGAAGTTATACCTTTTAGCATGTATATCGGGATTCAAACAATAACTCTGAAAGATATTACAGTGACCTTTATTGAAGACACACGAGATAACCAAGTATGTATACACTCATGGACAAAACTTAAGGAAGTTATACCTTTAAGCATGTATATCGGGATTCAGACAATAACTCTGAAAGATATTACAGTGACCTTTATTGAAGACACGTGAGATAACCAAGTATGTATACACTCATGGACAAAACTTAAGGAAGTTGTACTTTTAAGCATGTATATCGGGATTCAGACAATAATTCTGAAAGATATTAGATACATAGTGACCTTTATTGAAGACGCACGAGATAACCAAATGTGAAAAAATTGTCTCTATCTCCTTAAAAAAATATAGATGACCGGCGATATCAAAGACGGATAATAATAAATAAAAATTCCATTTAATTTCACATATTCCGCAACGTTTGTAATATATGTAAATATCGCATTAAGTATATTATGCATATGTTTGACCTCAACATGTAGATACCGATAAGAAAAAAAAAAAATAATTCTGCCACACACATTTGCTTTGAGATGAAGTATTTAATCTATCATTAATTTCGAACTTTACGTTCTTAAACGGTTTCAGATAGCCTGGTCCGGGTCGGCAAACTTCGGCTCGCCAGCCACATGCGGCTCTTTGGATGTGAAGTTCTTTATATAGTTCCATACGTAAATATCATTTATGTGAGTACTATTTATTGTTGGCGAGGAACTATTTTTTGTCTCTTTAGACACTTTGAACTGTTGTAAATTGTAATTTTTGACTCTTCCGACTCCTTTTCTTCTCCGACTCCATTGACTTCCTTCCTTTGCCGATCCCTGCCCTAGACTCACAGCTCTTATTGCTCCATCCACGACACATGCTCTTAGTTCCAAAGAGTTAACCACTTATGTCCCTAGATGTACATAGCTCCATCTCTATCCACGACACATGCTCTTAGTTCCAAAGAGTTAACCACTTATGTCCCTAGATGTACATAGCTCCATCCACAACTTATGTCCCTAGACCCTCAACCCTTACTGCTCCATCCACGACACATGCTCTTAGTTCCAAAGAGTTAACCACTTATGTCCCTAGATGTACATAGCTCCATTCACAACTTATGTCCCTAGACCCTCAACCCTTACTGCTCCTTCCACGACACATGCTCTTAGTTCCAAAGAGCTAACTGCTTATGTCCCTAAATGTACATAGCTCCATCCACAACTTATGTCCCTAGACCCTCAAACCTTACTGCTCCTTCCACGACACATGCTCTTAGTTCCAAAGAGCTAACTGCTTATGTCCCTAAATGTACATAGCTCCATCCACAACTTATGTCCCTAGACCCTCAAATCTTACTGCTCCATCCACGATACAAAAGGTTGCCGACCCCTATCCATTCAATCGGATTCTCTAAACATCCTCAACAGGTCGCATCAAGTAAATCTATCAAAAGTTACCTCTCCCATCAAAATTGACGTGAAAACTGAGATCGGTTTCTAGATAATGGCTTTCGTCAGTACAAGGCGGGCTTTAAATGCATGAGATCAACAAGGGGTCAAATAAAATTTTTCAGAATTTGCCAAAGAGTGGCTAGGTCAAATCAATGGTCAAAGTATAGATGGACATTTTGCCGGAACGGTATTGATATATATAGGTCTCTAGGTAGATGCTTCTCAGTTTACCAAAGCTGGTGCTGAGGCTTTGTCACCGATCCGAAGCCGCTAGTTTTACGGCTACGGTCAATAGATGACGTCTAATTTTGACGTTTAATTTGACGGGAGAGGAGCCCTTTGCCTTTTTTTAGATCAATTTCCTCCCGGAAAATATTCCATCTATATATGAAGGGTGCCTCTCCCGTCAAAATAAATGCTCAAACTAAGCGCCATTTATTGACCGTATCCGCAAACAAGAGGATTCAGGACAAAGCCACAGCATACATGACACTTAGTTATAGCGTCTATTTTGACGCGAGTGGTGACCGTTATTTTAATAGATCTTTATCCTCTCGGGAAAATTTCTAGCCTCAAGTAGAATTGATATTCGAAGCGGGTCTGATGATCTTGAGTCCAGCCGCGCGTAAGGGGCTGTTCATTTTAAGTGTAGATGAAATTTCTGTTGAAGAGCTCTTAAACTCGAAAGAGCTTGCTATATACGATAAATTTCAAAAGAAAACTTTTGCGTAGAGTAGTCAATTAACTATTTGAACACCGTCAAACAGGTTCTAAGTGCAGCCAAACAACTTTTGAATCAGCAAAATTACCCAAAATCTGGTGTGGAGGATAGAAGTGGGTCAAGAATCCCATCAAGGCAAAGAAGGATGTCGCGTGCTGATCCGTCACGAGAAGAGAATGCGTCGTTAAGATGCCTTCAGAATCTCTTCCAAGATCTCCTCATTGTCTCTTCGTCTCACTTATGTAAATAGGTGTGGGCATTCACTCTCTCTTCTAAAACTCTTCTATCTATTTTGATTCTCTTCTTTTTCTTCCTTCCGTCCTTCTTATCAATGGTCCTTTTATATCTTACTTCAATCCTTCTAACTGAATAGCGATAGAGGAACACAAAGTTGGGCTCAAGCCGCCAACATTCTTGGCTTGATCTCACGCTTTCACGGATCTTCGGGCATGATCTGGAAGACGACGCCCTGGCCATCCTCGCATCTGCAAAGGCGCGGATATATAGTCACTTCCTGACCCTGGAGTTGCGGGGGGTCCAAGAAGACCCCTCCTGGTATAGAGGAGGACACTATCAAGATGGTGGAGTCTTCCTCATTCATCAATCATTGTAAATATTCTCATTATTTTTTCATTCATTTTTTAAAGCCTAATTGACAAGATGTCAATAAAAGTGTTCAAATCTCAAGCTTTCACGCTAAGGAGAGTAAAAAAAAAGATGAACCTAGTCGGGTTCGAACCCATGTCGCCAAAACGTGCTAGGCTCAATCTCAAACCAATGCGCCAGGTATAGCGTTAGAGATATGGGAAAAGATAACGGTCTTATATGCAACCCGATCTCTACGGAATAATTTAGTGAAGCGACCAATCAATGGGGATTTTCCCGGGTGGATATTAATCTATAAAAGATTACCTCTTTCGCCAAAATAGGCGTTAAAAACTAATCGCCCTCTCTCACAACCGTGTTTGAAAGACTATCAGTCGGTGTGTAAAGGCCAGTAGAGCAGCTTTGACAAATTCAGAACTTACGAGGGTCATTACCCTAGGACATGGTCATTACGTGGGGTATTCTGAATTTGCCGAAGCTGGTGTTGTGGTTTGTTATCGACCCGAGCATTCAGAGACGGTCAGGAGATGATCCCTAGGTTTTGTGTCTATTTTGACAGACACAAGGTAACCTTTCTTAAGGGTTAAAAATGTAACTCGCGAAATGCGTGGTGTCGTTGGAGACCCGCTTCTCCACCAAACTCTGCAGCGGTGGTAGAGAGGCCATGTATATATTCACTGTGCAAGACACTCCTCTTCAATCCTCGTTATATTTTGCTATATTCACTGTACATAGTTGTATATAATAGTGCAAGACTGTGCACACTTTTGCATGTATTGATGTCAATGAAAGTATGCTAATCGTCTATATAGGACTACTAGCCGAATGACCCGGGCAACGCCCGAGTTTTACCCGAGATTGAATGTTTTGATTCAAATACTATTTGTTACAATTATAATTTGGCGCCTTAAATAAATGCATATGTTAGTTAATAACTATAGCCTATGTGCTTTATCTGTCTATGTACTGTTGGCTTCCGTAGGCGTCTCTTACTGGGAAAAATAGAGGATTCCATTTGGTTATTAACTAATATATGCATTTATTTAAGGAGCGACCCGCTCCAACACAATAGTTACAAAAATGGGGGGGGGGGCAAAGGTGGCGTGATCGTAGCCGACCAATAGGAGGGCGCCATTCCAAAAAAAAAAAAGCAAACCGTGACAGAGGCGACGAAGAATGACGCTCGTAACTGTATATAGAATAGTGTTGAATATAGGTTCAATTTGAATAACATATCGACATGGAGTTGAACGCCACCTGGAGGAGAATCTTCCCACGGCTGACGTGAAGAAGCCCACCTTGGACGCGCCCAGTTCTTGGCACCAGAACGAGGAAGTCGGTCCGTACTGCTGCAAGTTTTTCTTTCCCGTTGGAATGTTTTAATGAGGCTTTGCCCGCTTTCTTTGCTGTCGTCGCCCCATTGATTTCCTGGACCACTTTCAGCGACACACGGGAAGTCCACGGTACAACGGTGAAACAAGACGTTGTCCCTACTAAGTCCAAAACGCCCATCCTTACGTCAACCAAGACGTCAACCTACAAGTTTCCCTGAGCCTTGAGATGAGATGAGATAACCAAGAACCCTGATCATCTGAAGAAGGACTCTTCGTCGTAAAAGAAGCCTCCTCGAATATATAATTGTAAATAATATCATAAAAAAGTCATCTCCTTATCGTGCAACTGAAAGTTGTTGATTGCTTGCGCCTTTGATTAATCAAGAATGGGGTATTTGGCCAATTCTGGAATAATTAAAAATCAACGAGAATAGTTGATATTTATTCCGATAGATGGCGCAAGCCTATTCAGTTGCACGATAAGGAGATGCCTTTTTTTCATAATTTATGCACCTTATCCCAGTACAATGTCACATTTGTACTAATTTTTCACATTGTAAATAATCTTGTTCATTGTTTCCCCTTATATATAGCATGTGAATTCTTCGTCAGGAGACCGGCTATAATAGAAATTCGCCTTATGTTTTAATGGCAAAAGTCGTAAAATCCAGACCCTTTGCATTCGCTTTTTATAAATACTGGAAATCAGCTCAATCAAAATATTTAGCACAGACACCGGATCCAACTCGATAATTGGTCGAGGTCAATACCCAATATTTGTATATAACTACGATGCTAATTTGTTATTTATTTATTTTTTCTACAGGGAGAATCCTGTATGGCACGTGTGCCCAATAAAGGCTATTGTTGTTGTATATATAGCATGTACCTCTTTACTATGTGTGATTTACTATAGAAGGATATTTTGACAAAATCAATAATAAATCTATATAGATAGGGGGCTAGGATTCTTTTTACAAGTTTCTATTTCTCAAGCTTTACGGCTAACATGCCCTTAAACACGGAGGTATGTTATATAATTGTCTAGAAGTAATACTTCTAGGTCTCCTTGTTGAAGATGCATGTTAGACCGAAAGCTTGAGAGAAATATAAAAAAAAATGTAAAAAAGAAACCCCTAGCTCTAGATTCCTATTTTTATATATATTTCCATTTTATATTTATTTCCATCACCATTTCCTCAGCGACGAAGTACACAATCTACGGATTCTTCGTAGATCGCGAAATACATGGTGTCGCTGGAGACCCGCTGGTGATTCTCCACCAAACTCTGCAGCGGTGGTAGAGGCGCCATATTCATTGTACATAGTGTATATAATACATATTATCTTTTTTAAATAGTGCAGACTGTGTACTTTGCATGTATTGACAAGATGTCAATAAAATTATTTTAATTGTCTATTGTCTAGATTCCTGTTGATTTTGTCAAAGTGGAAAAGCAAGGGAATAACTTTTATTATAGAAGGATATATCAATAAAAAATATTTTAAAATCTAAAATGTTCTCTTAGTACGATAGCGTAGAGATGTTATGTACTACTGGTGAATGGTTGCATCATACTGTAAGTACATGATCATGCTGGTATTCATAATGACTTAATTAGAGCTGCGATTCTCGCCGGCGTCTAAGAAAGGGCCTGGATCCCCAAGTACGAGAACAAGGACAAATTTGACGTCATTAAGGGCGAGAGAGGTGGTCAACTATTGGTAGGTCAGCCTTTGATTGATGTCAACTTTCTCCAGAGGTTTGTGTTCGCCATGTTTACCCAGGTGTCTTCACACAGCAAATGGCTGGGGTTGTCAACACAGTTTAAAGGTTCTTTATTGAAGAAAGAAGAACAAGGATTGAACTCTCGCTATCAATAGAGATCGCTATTCACGACAAGAAACCGGGTTTTTAAAAAGCTTTGACTTTTAGTGCTTTATATAGATGAGTAGATTTTTGTGCCATAGAGGTAAAATATAATGTTCACTATCGAACTATAACCATGTTTTTTTTTCGGATTAAAGAGCTTTTGATATATTGAAAAGATGCTTAAATGCTTTTCTAATATGATTAAAGGCGTAAAAAATCAAGAAAAATAATCATAGGAAGAAAATATTCCCTAGGTGAATTCTTGGATGCAGTGCAAACATTTCATAGAAAATCCAACTTGTGCAAAACATTCCCTAAGAGATCTATAAACCAGTGGAAGAACGTTCCCAGGTGATCTATAAACCAATGGAAGAACGTTCCTCAGGTTATCTATAAACCAGTGGAAGAACGTTCCCAGGTGATCTATAAACCAATGGAAGAACGTTCCTCAGGTTATCTATAAACCAGTGGAAGAACGTTCCCAGGTGATCTATAAACCAATGGAAGAACGTTCCTCAGGTTATCTATAAACCAATGGAAGAACGTTCCCCAGGTGATCTATAAACCAATGGAAGAACGTTCCCCAGGTGATCTATAAACCAATGGAAGAACGTTCCCAGGTGATCTATAAAACAGTGGAAGAACGTTCCCAGGTGATCTATAAACCAATGGAAGAACGTTCCTCAGGTTATCTATAAACCAGTGGAAGAACGTTCCCAGGTGATCTATAAACCAATGGAAGAACGTTCCTCAGGTTATCTATAAACCAATGGAAGAACGTTCCCCAGGTGATCTATAAACCAATGGAAGAACGTTCCTCAGGTGATCTATAAACCAGTGGAAGAACGTTCCCAGGTGATCTATAAACCAATGGAAGAACGTTCCTCAGGTTATCTATAAACCAATGGAAGAACGTTCCCCAGGTGATCTATAGACCAATGGAAGAACGTTCCCCAGGTGATCTATAGACCAATGGAAGAACACGTTCCCCAGGTGATCTATAAACCAATGGAAGAACGTTCCCCAGGTGATCTATAGACCAATGGAAGAACGTTCCCCAGGTGATCTATAGACCAATGGAAGAACGTTCCCCAGGTGATCTATAGACCAATGGAAGAACACGTTCCCCAGGTGATCTATAAACCAATGGAAGAACGTTCCCCAGGTGATCTATAGACCAATGGAAGAACACGTTCCCCAGGTGATCTATAAACCAGTTGAAGAACGTTTCCCAGGTGATCTATAAACCAGTTGAAGAACGTTTTCCAGGTGATCTATAAACCAGTTGAAGAACGTTCCCCAGGTGATCTATAAACCAGTTGAAGAACGTTCCCAGGTGATCTATAAACCAATGGAAGAACGTTCCCAGGTGATTTATAAACAAGTTGAAGAACGTTTCCCAGGTGATCTATAAACCAGTTGAAGAACGTTTCCCAGGTGATTTATAAACAAGTTGAAGAACGTTTCCCAGGTGATCTATAAACCAGTTGAAGAACGTTTCCCAGGTGATCTATAAACCAGTTGAAGAACGTTTCCCAGGTGATCTATAAACCAATGGAAGAACGTTTCCCAGGTGATTTATAAACCAATGGAAGAACGTTCCCAGGTGATTTATAAACAAGTTGAAGAACGTTTCCCAGGTGATCTATAAACCAGTTGAAGAACGTTTCCCAGGTGATTTATAAACAAGTTGAAGAACGTTTCCCAGGTGATCTATAAACCAGTTGAAGAACGTTTCCCAGGTGATCTATAAACCAATGGAAGAACGTTTCCCAGGTGATCTATAAACCAATGGAAGAACGTTTCCCAGGTGATCTATAAACCAATGGAAGAACGTTCCCAGGTGACCTATAAACCAATGGAAGAACGTTCCCAGGTGATCTATAAACCAGCGGAAGAACGTTCCCTAGGCGATGTATAAACCAGTGGAAAAGTAATCCCCAAACCAATCTATGAAGCAGTTAAAGAACACCTCCCTGAACGATTTGAAACCAGTGGAAGAACACGATACCTAGGAGTTTTATGAATCAGTAGAAACATTTTCCGTTCTTCAGGTGATCTTTGAACCATTGAAGAAATTTTGTGTAGACGAACAGACTTGTAGCAAATGTCTCTCAGCAATTGTCAAACAAATAAATGAGATTTTTAAAGCAATCTAACCCGGTTGTGGAAGGTTTCCTAGACAATTCCTATCAGCGGAAGAAAGTTCCTTACGCAATCACACTTGCGCAAAAAAAAAAAGTACTCTAGACAATCTTAACCAAAAGGGAAAAAAAAGGTACCTAAGCGATTCAGTCACAACTTCAACCTGTAATTTGTGGTGTAGGTGAAACCTAACAATGCGGAGTTTGACCCCGTTGTTCGAACATTGCTTGGCTGATATCATCGGACTTCTTTCCTTCAACTAATGGAAACCGCCACGCCTGAACGGTGCCTTTTACAAGAATGGGACAAAAGAGACGTTTTCACAAAGGTGTTATCTCAAATGACATGGTCGGAAGAGAAATGCTTCAAGAAAACCCTCCCAAAAAAGGAGAAAAACAAGTTTTTTAATATTATTTTTACAAAGAAAATAGATTAATGTGGAGATTGCGAAATTTAAGCTATGTTTAGTGTGTGATTTGAGGATAATTTCTAAAGCAAGTGTTTGGAGTTGAATAGGAAGATTAACGCGAGTTTTATTTTGAAACAACGTCTACAACGCGGGTTGATTCGGAGACTTAATTGAAGAGAACGGCTCTGATAGATTCAAGTCAAAACGTGCTAATAGTAGTTGTGTGAGCATGTTCAGTAGACGGAAGATATAGTGGGTCTGTTCAGTAGACGGGAGTTGTGTGAGGCAATGTGGTGGGTGTAGAGAAACGGTAGACGTTGAGTACTCACCCCATTGTTCTTGGTGTGGTGCCGGCCAGAAGAAGCAGTACTTCCAGTACTGTTGGTTCTGTAGACGGCTACCGAATCCTTGCCTGCAACACCCCAACATCATTTACTACATTGGCTTGGAACATTCTGGCTATGGGAGACTTAAACATCAAATATTATAATGAAGCCATTTTAATACAGATACCAATCGAATGTATTAAGGAATCCAAAACACCTATACGGTTAGCATACTCCTTGACAACAATGGAATGTATTAAGGAATCCAAAACACCTATACGGTTAGCACTCCCCTTGACAACAATGGAATGTATTAAGTAATCCAAAACACCTATACGGTTAGCATATTCCTTGACAACAATCTAATGTATTAAGTAATCCAAAACACCTATACGGTTAGCATACTCCTTGACAACAATGGAATGTATTAAGTAATCCAAAACACCTATACGGTTAGCATACTCCTTGACAACAATGGAATGTATTAAGTAATCCAAAACACCTATACGGTTAGCACTCCCCTTGACAACAGTCAAATATATTAAGGAATCCAAAACACCTATACGGTTAGCACTCCCCTTGACAACAGTCAAATATATTAAGAAATCCAAAACACTTATACGGTTAGCACTCCCCTTTACAACAGTCAAAAGTATTAAGGAATCCAAAACACCTATACGGTTAGCACTCCCCTTGACAACAGTCAAAAGTATTAAGGAATCCAAAACACCTATACGGTTAGCACTCCCCTTGACAACAGTCAAATATATTAAGGAATCCAAAACACCTATACGGTTAGCAACCACCTTGACAACAGTCAAAAGTATTAAGGAATCCAAAACACCTATACGGTTAGCACTCCCCTTGACAACAGTCAAATGTATTAAGGAATCCAAAACACCTATACGGTTATAACTCCCCTTGACAACAGTCAATAGAATTAAGGAATCCAAAACACCTATACGGTTAGCAACCCCCCTTGACAACAAACGAATGTATTAAGGAATCCAAAACACATATACGGTGGGCAACCCCCCCTTGACAACAGTCGAATGTATTAAGGAATCCCAAACACCTATACGGTTACTACTTCTCTATAGGATTCCTCTATTTCCCATTTGAGTTTTTTTTTTCTTTATGGAAAAATTGTCATTTTTTACTATCCCAATAAATCTTTCTCCCACTTCTATTTATATCGATATGGGATTTTCGTACTTTTATCCTTATATAAATTTCATTGTCCCTATTTCTCATTTAGTGTATGTCATCCTAATTTCGATCCCTATATGCCCTAATATAAATGTCCCTATTCTCATTGAAGTTATCCCTATATAGAGTTACAGTAGAGCCTCCCATGAGAGGCCACCTAAAAACAGATAAACCTGGCCTCTCCTAGAGGTTGTTCTCTTGTCAGATACTATGTAAACCTAAATAGGCTTGTTTTCTAAAGAGAGATCAGGAGAGATCGGGTCTCTAGACACTTTAGCTTCTCATGGAAGTCTTTGGAGAGATATAAATAAGCGCTCTAGTTCCCCTATTCAAGAGTTATCCCCGTATCCCAATAGGGACAACTATCCCTACAGGAGTGCGTGGGCCGCCGAGAGGGAAACAAATGGGCAATCCGACAGACAGCTATTCAGCACGGCGCAGAATGAAACTTTGATTAATCCTTCATGAAGGTGCATGATTTATGGGGTCCTCCGGCTCTATCAAGAATTAATGGGAGATCCACCATCTGTTCGCTGGACTCTATCATCTGTTCTCCGCCATTCCCGCATAGACATGTTTGTGTAGACACACATTGGTTAACTCTCCCACACTACATAGACATGTTTGTGTAGACACACATTGGTTAACTCTCCCACACTACATAGACATGTGTGGGTAGACACACATTGGTTAACTCTCCCACACTACATAGACATGTTTGTGTAGACACACATTGGTTAACTCTCCCACACTACATAGACATGTTTGTGTAGACACACATTGGTTAACTCTCCCACACTACATAGACATGTTTGTGTAGACACACATTGGTTAACTCTCCCACACTACATAGACATGTTTGTGTAGACACACATTGGTTAACTCTCCCACACTACATAGACATGTGTGGGTAGACACACATTGGTTAACTCTCACACACTACATAGACATGTTTGTGTAGACACACATTGGTTAACTCTCCCACACTACATAGACATGTGTGGGTAGACACACATTGGTTAACTCTCTCACACTACATAGACATGTGTGGGTAGACACACTTTGGTTAACTCTCCCACACTACATAGACATGTTTGTGTAGACACACATTGGTTAACTCTCCCACACTACATAGACATGTTTGTGTAGACACACATTGGTTAACTCTCCCACACTACATAGACATGTTTGTGTAGACACACATTGGTTAACTCTCCCACACTACATAGACATGTTTGTGTAGACACACATTGGTTAACTCTCCCACACTACATAGACATGTTTGTGTAGACACACATTGGTTAACTCTCCCACACTACATAGACATGTGTGGGTAGACACACTTTGGTTAACTCTCCCACACTACATAGACATGTTTGTGTAGACACACATTGGTTAACTCTCCCACACTACATAGACATGTTTGTGTAGACACACATTGGTTAACTCTCCCACACTACATAGACATGTTTGTGTAGACACACATTGGTTAACTCTCCCACACTACATAGACATGTTTGGGTAGACACACATTGGTTAACTCTCCCACACTACATAGACATGTTTGTGTAGACACACATTGGTTAACTCTCCCACACTACATAGACATGTTTGTGTAGACACACATTGGTTAACTCTCCCACACTACATAGACATGTTTGTGTAGACACACATTGGTTAACTCTCCCACACTACATAGACATGTTTGTGTAGACACACATTGGTTAACTCTCCCACACTACATAGACATGTTTGTGTAGACACACATTGGTTAACTCTCCCACACTACATAGACATGTTTGTGTAGACACACATTGGTTAACTCTCCCACACTACATAGACATGTTTGTGTAGACACACATTGGTTAACTCTCCCACACTACATAGACATGTGTGGGTAGACACACTTTGGTTAACTCTCACACACTACATAGACATGTGTGGGTAGACACACATTGGTTAACTCTCTCACACTTGTATCACTACATAGACATGTGCGTGTGCTCGGGGTAGACACACTTTGGTTAACTCTCACACACTTGTATCACTACATAGACAAATGTGTGTTTTCGAGGTAACACACTTTGGTTAACTCTCACACACTTGTATCACCACATTAGACATGTGCGTGTGCTTAGGGTAGACACACTTTGGTTAACTCTCACACACTTGTATCACTACATAGACATGTGCGTATGCTCAGGGTAGACACACTTTGGTTAACTCTCACACACTTGTATCACTACATAGACATGTGCGTGTGCTCAGGGTAGACACACTTTGGTTAACTTTCACACACTTGTATCACCACATTAGACATGTGCGTGTGCTCGGGGTAGACACACTTTGGGTAACTCTCACACACTTGTATCACCACATTAGACATGTGCGTGTGCTCGGGGGAGACACACTTTGGTTAACTCACACACACCTGAGACACTCATAGACATGTGTGTGTTCTCGGGGTAGACACACTTTGGTTAACTCTCACACACTTGTATCACTGCATAGACATGTGCGTGTGCTCGGGATAGACACACTTTGGGTAACTCTCACACACTTGTATCACTACATAGACATGTGTGTTTTCGAGGTAACACACTTTGGTTAACTCTCACACACTTGTATCGCCACATTAGACATGTGCGTGTGCTCAGGGTAGACACACTTTGGTTAACTCTCACACACTTGTATCACCACATTAGACATGTGCGTGTGCTCAGGGTAGACACACTTTGGTTAATTGTCACACACTTGTATCACACTACATAGACATGTGCGTGTGCTCGGGGTAGACACACTTTGGTTAACTCTCACACACTTGTATCACCACATTAGACATGTGCGTGTGCTCGGGGTAGACACACTTTGGTTAACTCTCACACACTTGTATCACCACATTAGACATGTGCGTGTGCTCAGGGTAGACACACTTTGGGTAACTCTCACAC
Source organism: Cordylochernes scorpioides (assembly GCA_030710605.1). Taxonomy (NCBI): domain Eukaryota; kingdom Metazoa; phylum Arthropoda; class Arachnida; order Pseudoscorpiones; family Chernetidae; genus Cordylochernes; species Cordylochernes scorpioides. Next base: position 17,720,144 of record CP092883.1, on the reverse strand, counting down.
ACTTGTATCACTACATAGACATGTGCGTGTGCTCAGGGTAGACACACTTTGGTTAACTCTCACACACTTGTATCACCACATTAGACATGTGCGTGTGCTCAGGGTAGACACACTTTGGGTAACTCTCACACACTTGTATCACTACATAGACATGTGCGTGTGCTCAGGGTAGACACACTTTGGTTAACTCTCACACACTTGTATCACCACATTAGACATGTGCGTGTGCTCGGGGTAGACACACTTTGGGTAACTCTCACACACTTGTATCACTACATAGACATGTGCGTGTGCTCGGGGTAGACACACTTTGATTAACTCTCACACACTTGTATCACTACATAGACATATGTGTGTTTTCGAGGTAACACACTTTGGTTAACTCTCACACACTTGTATCACTACATAGACATATGTGTGTTTTCGAGGTAACACACTTTGGGTAACTCTCACACACTTGTATCGCCACATAGACATATGTGTGTTTTCGAGGTAACACACTTTGGGTAACTCTCACACACTTGTATCACTACATAGACATATGTGTGTTTTCGAGGTAACACACTTTGGTTAACTCTCACACACTTGTATCACTACATAGACATATGTGTGTTTTCGAGGTAACACACTTTGGGTAACTCTCACACACTTGTATCGCCACATAGACATATGTGTGTTTTCGAGGTAACACACTTTGGTTAACTCTCACACACTTGAGACACTCATAGACATGTGCGTGTTCCGAATAGGGCTATATTTAAGAAATGGAAGCAATAAACACGAATGTTTCTTTTAAATATAAATCAAACTTCTACTGTCCTTACTGTCGATGAAAAAATATTAGGAGGACTCGGCTCATCAACGATGAACCCTCCCAGCGGTTTCACCAATTTAATCTACCAGACCGCTTTTATAGAGCTTTAATACTGTATTGGACAATTCTTCTTTTATATGAAGGGTGGAATCTTAGAAATGGTAATTAAGAGAACTATGGACATAAGCTTTTAGGACAGTAGAACCACGTATAAACATAAGGCTAAATTGGTTAAACTTCACACACAACAATATCACTACATTGCCATATATGTGTGCGTGTTCTGTCTAGTGTTAAATTGGTTAACCTCAAACCCAAGCACTTATATACCACTGCATACTTCTATGTATATACGTTTTAAAACTCTTTTCATAAATTATTATTAACTACATAGCATTCTTTACATAGTACTATTTACATATGAAAATATCCATAGCTACATAGTAAAGTCAGTTTTACATGAGGCAAATTTTTAGTTTAGCAAGTAAAGATGAATATAGAGACGTTGAGTCTATTTGATTATTGAAATTATTTTTGATGCGTATGTCTCTTTTTTCAAATAAAACCATTTCTTCTATCTTTATTGCAATAATAAAATGATGGGAAGGCCTGGCTCATCAGTGGTGAACCCTCCCATTGTATGTATATACATAACATTCTCACATATACTCCAAAACGGTAGTTGTCATGTTTTGTCCCACACGACGACTCAGTCAATCAGATTATCAGCAATACACACGATATGAGATGTATTTTGAGATAAAATTACTATTACCAAATGTGTTTAATCAAGGGTATATACATATTTGAGGAATATACTCATGGACAACACTCAAGGAAATGGAAGGTCTTTGATATCGCCGGTCGTCAATTTTTTTTTTTTTTTTGAAGGACACAGAGGCAATTTTGTTCATACTTTAGTTATCTCGTGTGTCTTCAATAAAAGTCACTGTGTATCAAACATCTTTCAGAGTGATTGTCTGAATCCTGATATACTGAAATGTATAACTTCCTTAAAAGTATTATCCATGAGTGTAAATGTAGTTTTCCAACTTTGTACCATGTACGTATGTATACTAGGGAATATGTGCCATCACTCTACACAGAAATAAGGTCCCAAAGAGCCGACCGACCAGTGAGTATCGGCTCAAGTGGCTGTCCAATCATCAACAATCCTGATGAGGTAGCACATCGTGCTCCCTGCCGTGTTGGAGATTTTACTGACGTCCTATTATACGGCCTACCACCGCAGTAGCGACCTGACAGTGGAGAGAACTTAAGAGGGAAATAATAAAGAATAGGATCTAGTAATTAATTGAGGATTAAGCGCTAAATCAGGGCAATAATAAGCTATGTTGATTTTTCATTCTTTGTTGTTCCTTGCTCTAATTCAAAGAAAACACTTCAGTTAAGATCATTAAAACTTCAGCTTTTAATAAAGAAGGGGGGAAAAGGAAAAAGGAAGAGGATCAGTAACACACTTTTGCAAAATCAATATGGAATCTAGAGTTAAAACCTAAAAACCCAGCCCCATATTCCATATTGAATCTGTAAACGTGTAAAAGCAGGGAGAAGAATCTTTAATAGTAACAAGCTTGCTAAAAAAACCTGGGCTCAGCTGGCCCGGCTGATAGTACCCTGTAATCCAGAGATACAGGATGAGTCTATACTCCATGTTAGGAGCGACTGTACATGGCATCTGTTCCTCATGTCAGAGGCGGCCATTTCATACTGGAGCTAAGTTGGCCTGCCACTGAGTAGTGCTCCCAGTCTTGATGACAAAGGTAGATGTATTCCACTTCACCCAATAATTATGGATGTCAAATCTCCTTTGATGAGCTTTGCTCATCCCCAGAAGACACCATCAACAAGTTCTACAAGCTCGATGACCTGATTGAGTGGAGATAAGAGAGATGAGAAGAAATATAAAGAACAAGACGTTAAGTTAGAAACAATTATAATACGTTCACCTATCAGAGGTGAGCTACTGTAAATTTACTAACATACTTCACATAAATTATAAATCTTATACCTAATCATACATATATCTCTATATTACACATTTATGAAATTTCGAAACTATTATTATGATTTTTTTTAAATATAAAACAATTTCTACTGCCCTTACTGTAATGGAATAAATTAATGGGAGGGTTCACCACTGATAAGCCAGGCCCTCCCATTAATTTTTCCATTGCAGTAAGGGCAGTAGAAAATGTTTTATATTTAAAAGAATCAACGCGTCTAAAATAGTTTCGAATTTTCATAAATGTGTAATATAGAGATATATATGTGTAGATATATATATGTAGTATAAACAAAAGTAGTATATGCAAATAAGTTACATATAAGCTTTACAAAATGGTAGTTAAGCTTTTTCCCCCTCTTTAAGGAAAAATACTCTTTTTGACGTTCTATAATCTTACAAACAAATCCTGGATTAAGAAAAAAAAAGGAAAGACCGGATTTATATTCTGTTCTAAGTAACAACCCCCCAGGCAACCTATGCTTACACCATAATCCACCCTCTCTCATCCTTTAATCAATAGAACATCTGCTGCTGGTTCAGCCTACATTACATATACGTTTGGTTTATATACACTGCACATTATAATCAACATATGCAAATTATAGAACGACGTTTAATAAGTTTTACCGCAAATGTTTCTTTTTACAGAATGAAAAATCGTAATTTTAATTATTTTAAGGAGAAATAACAACTATTTCTATCCTTAGGGATGAAGTATGAAAGGATGAGCTGCTAATTCAGCCTACATTACATATACGTTTGGTTTATATACACTGCACATTAATATCAACATATGCAAATTATAGAACGACGTTTAATAAGTTTTACCGCAAATGTTTCTTTTTACAGAATGAAAAATCGTAATTTTAATTATTTTAAGGAGAAATAACGACTATTTCTATCCTTAGGGATGAAGTATGAAAGTATGAGCTGCTGGTTCAGCCTACATTACATATACGTTTGGTTTATATACACTGCACATTAATATCTACATATGCAAATTATAAAACGACATTTAACAAGTTTTACTGCAAATGTTTCTTTTTACAGAACGAAAAATCGTAATTTTAATTATTTTAAGGAGAAATGAAGACTATTTCTATCGTTAGGGATTAAGTATGAAAGGATGAGCTGCTGATTCAGCCTACATTACATATACGTTTGGTTTATATACACTGCACATTAATATCTACATATGCAAATTATAAAACGACATTTAATAAGTTTTACCGCAAATGTTTCTTTTTACAGAAGGAAAAAATCGTAATTTATTTTAAGGAGAAATAACGACTATTCTTATCCTTAGGGATGAAGTATGAAAGGATGGGATATGTAAATTACAATAGAAGGAATAGCAGGATATCATAGTTAGAATTGACCAAAGGTAAACGTGACGAGTTTCTTTCTTCAAAAGGCTGCGAGCTTTCGGACAATGACGTCCTTCAACAGGCTATTACGCAAATACAAGAACCTAGAGAAGATATATGTATACATATATATATTTTTAATTGAAAAGGCATATATTAGATCATTTCTAGGCGAAGAGCTACATAACCAAAACTAGTTGATATCGTTTTGAAAATATAGCAATCCATAAATAGATCTTAAAAAGGCGTATATTGGATTATAATGTGCGTGAAAAAAAAATTAAAAATAGTCAGTTGTTGTTATTAAAATAAAAAAAAGCATATCCTGACGACGTTCACAAGAATTAAAATATACAAGTATCAGAGTCATCAAGCAACAATTCTTAATAATCAATTGTGTCACCGTTTGTTTTGTGAATGGAATAAATACCCAAATATGGCCATTTCTCATAACCATCGGTGGTTCAGTGGTAGAATGCTCGCCTGCCACGCGGGCGGCCCGGGTTCGATTCCCGGCCGATGCATTTTTTTTTTTACAATTTTTAAAACTCATTTATATATTATACAAGAATGACATCCACGGCGCCAATTTATAATTGTAACGAATAGTATTTGAATAAAAGCATTTAATCGGGTAAAACCCGGGCGTTGCCCGGGTCATTCGGCTAGTCTATATATATGCACATGTATAGATTTGCATAAATAGAAATATTTTACAAGATGAACGATTATTAATTCTATATAAGTAGAAAAAATATCTGCATACAGATTTGTTGTAAAAAGAAGGATGTATAATAGGAAGCTAGAGAAAGACAGAAATTATGTGAGAGTTTTCAAACGCAGAAGAAATAAAGACTTATTTACATAATTACAAAGTTTTGAGCCGGCCATCGGGAAACAACAACAATCGGTTTTATATAGGGAAAGTCCCGACATCTGGTGGTAGATATAAACAGAATATTTGAATCTATGAAATATAATTTTAAATAAAATAATATTTTTATATAACGTATATATATATATTTAATTGAAAAGGCATATATTAGATTATTTCTAAGCGAGATGAGTGGGAGGTGAGATGGGTGGCAAACAGGTTGGATGCTTCTCTGATTAAATAGTGCAGGTACAGTGAAGGGAGGATCGACCGAAAAATTGACCTTTTTTTGAAAAAGACAGAGGTTGTTCACACTTGGTTATCCCGTGTGTCTTCAATAAAGGTCACTGTATATCAAATAAATTTCAGAGTTATTGTCTGTGATTGTGTGTGTGTTGTGTATGAGAGAAGAGAGAAGAATTCCGATATATAAATACTAAAAGGTTCAATGTGAAAAAGCCCGAAACGCGTACATGGTTAGCTTTTCTTGATTATTCAAGAATGGGTATTTGGTCAATCCTGATATAATTAAAAATAAACGAATAGTTGATATTTATTCCGATAGATGGCGCAAGCCATCAGCAACTTTCATTTGCACGATAAGGAGAAGCCTTTTTTTTTTCTTTTCCTAAAAGGTACAACTTACTCAGTTTTGTCCATGAGTGTATATGTTCGTTACTTTAAATTGTGTCTCGCATAAATCAAAATGAGTAATTTGACTTTAATAACGAATATGGGGATTCAGACAATAACTCTGAAAGATATTACAGTGACCTTTATTAAAGACACACGAGATAACCAAGTGTGCATACACTCATGGACAACATTTAAGGAAGTTTTACCTTTAAGCATGTATATCGGGATTCATACAATAATTCTGAAAGATATTACAGTGACCTTTATTGAAGACACACGAGATAACCAAGTGTGTATACACTCATGGACAACACTTAAGGAAGTTTTAGCTTTTAGCATGTATATCGGGATTCAGACAATAACTCTGAAATATATTACAGTGACCTTTATTGAAGATATACCAGATAACCAAGTGTATATACACTCATGGACAACACTTAAGGAAGTTTTACCTTTTAGCATGCATATCGGGATTCAGACAATAACTCTGAAAGATATTACATTGACCTTCATTGAAGACACACGAGATAACCAAGGGTGACAAAATTCCTTTGTCTTCTTCAATGAAACAAAGGTTTCATGCATGTAGTGTATATAATAGACCCAACCAGATCACCTATTAATAAAATCAATAAAACCGAGTCCTCCATTAAACAGATTGATTGGATGAACAGTTATGATAAATGTGGATGGTATGTAAATAGGAATTAACGGTCCTATGTAAATTGGCGTCTAGCAGAGACATGTGTGTGACGTTATTGACAAGTTGCCAGAACAAATTACCCAGGTTTTTTGTGTCTTGTAGTTTGCGCGTGTTTCTAGGCAATATTTCGAGGTCAACTTTCTCAACATTGTCAAATAACCTCTTAGTTTTTCATTCTGAATAGCTATATCTAATATTTGGGCATTTTGTATGTGCTTTTATATACACTCATGGACTAAACTTAAGGAAGTTGTCACAAAGCAATAACGCGCCATCTATATATATAAAATAAAAGGATTTAAAAGCACGAATGTTTCTTTTATACATAAAACGAACTTCTACTGTCCTTACTGCGATGAAAAAAAAATATTGGGAGGACTTGGTTCATCAGTGGTGAACAAGCGGTTTCGCCAATTTAATCCACCAGACCGCTTCTCAGAGCTCTAATACTGTATTGGATCATTCAGCTTTTATATGCTACACTGAAGGATGGAATCTTAGAAATGGTTTTCAAGTAAACTATGGACAGTAGAAGTTCGTTTTATGTATAAAAGAAACATTCGCGCTTTTAAATCCTTTTATTTTAAGGAAGTTGTACCTTTTAGCATGTATATCGGGATTCAGACAATAGCTCTGAAAGATATTACAGTGAACTTTATTGAAGATACACGAGATAACCAAGTGTATATACACTCATGGACAACACTTATGGAAGTTTTACCTTTTATCATATATAATATATTATTATTAAATATTATTATATATTTTTGTAATATTATTTTTAAAGGAGAATGTTCGAATTTGCATATATAAGAAATCCGCCGTTCATATAAGCAAATAAGAAGTGGTTTATGCTTAAACTATGAAACATCCTTAAGTTTTAACCATGAGTATTCAGAACAAATTTACTTAAAAATTACATTGATTGATCTTTAAAGACTTATGTGTGTTTGCTATATATCGTCCCTACAACTGCAAACTATCGAATGTGAAAAATTCAATTTTGAAGGAGAGAGAAATGAAGAGACCATGTGGCCTACCCTCAGTAGAGGAAGGCATTGAAGGAGGGAGAAATGAAGAGACCATGTCATGGTCTCTTCATTTCTCCCTCCTTCAATGCCTTCCTCTACTGAGGGTAGGCCACATGGTCTCTTCATTTCTCTCTCCTTCAAAATTGAATTTTTCACATTCGATAGTTTGCAGTTGTAGGGACGATATATTATTTCTATATTTAGACAATATATAGATATAGTTAAAATGCTCATATCTTTAATAGAGTGTTATGTTTAAAAATTTAGTGAATTTAACGGGTTGTAAGGGAACTAAACAATCGTTACACAAATACTTAGGGTGAAACTATCTAGTAAAATATGATTTCTAAACAAATTAAATAAGTAAATCTATATGGACATAGTACTATAGCAATACTATACAGTAATAAATAACAACAAAAAAGTAATAAACAACAAGCAATCTAGGGTCAAGTTTCTTTTACTTAAATAAACCTAACTCTGGAGATTGCTTGTTGAGTTTACGTATTTCCCAAGTACACGTGGTACAGGCCATGATAATCATGGTGGGTAGAAGTAGGCAACTGCTTTTACTGTAAGTGCACCACATGTCTACACATGTGAAAGGCAGTTCGACTTTGCAATTACAAAAGTGCAAGAGCCACGATGGTTACTTGCACTCGCTGGTGTAAAAGAGTAAAAGAGTAAAAGTAAAGGAAACCTAACTCTGGAGATTGCTTGTTAAGTTTACAAAATTAAAAGTCGGGATGAACGTGTAACAAAAATGTGAAACTACACGTATGTTCTCTCTCAAAGAAATTGGTATTTTCCAACCAATCGAGTATGACTTTTTTTTTGCTTATACCTAGTACACGTGGTACAGGCCATGATAATCATGGTGGGTAGAAGTAGGCGACTGCTTTTACTGTAAGTGCACCACATATCTACACATGTGAAAAGCATTTCGACTTTGCACTTATAAATGTGCCAGTGCCCCGTTTAGTTACTTGCATTCGCTGGTGGGGGTGTACTTTTGCAAGAATCGGGGTCCATTGGAACATTTTTTCTTAATAAAAAAAAAAGTGTTCAATGCGGGAATCGAACCCGGGTTGTAGCGGTCGAAAACCAACAGTTTAGACCATCCTTCCGCCAACCATCAATTTAAACTAGCATTGTGCTATTAAAATCCCATTTCTTCCTAAAGGGCCTATATCCAATCAGAGTGAATCAAAAGAATAAAAAAAAAAAAATGGGACGAGAATAATCGAAGGGTACCAAGTCAAATATTGGGAAACCCACTCAGTGACGTCACCAAGTGGCTTGAGCGTTCTGCATTAAAGGGGCTTGATACTAACCTAGATAGCTTCCTAGTATGTGACTATCTTCTTTTATTTTGGAAAATATTTTAGCGCTTTTTTATTGATAAAGATAATTTTAATGATTATCTCTAAAATATGTTTAGGTTAATTGTCGTGTTCTACGACAAGAATTAACACGAGACGATTTCATACTAAAGAAAACTCTAACTTTATTAATCCTTTGACCTATATATAGATATCGCGCTTCACGCGGACATGCAAATATACAAGTAAAAATATACAAAACAAATCAATATCATGCAAATGTCGCGAGGTATGCGACAGACTCCCCCTCCATGACCTCTCATCACTCCTGTGATGGGACTCCGGGTGGTCTATGATGAAATTGTCCTCCGGCCACTTGGTGATGGCTATATCTTGCTTCCAGTTGATGGGGGTCGAGGTTACATCAGTGATTTCTGGCCCTACCCTCACACCACCTTTGACAAGGCATCTCATCTTATACGATTTGGTCAATGTCTTGTTCTCTAGATTCGGGTTGGAATCGAAGTCAAAATGGATTGAAAATCCCATTGAACCTTCATAGCTCTCGACACGAATATCTTTAAGATATGCCAGAACAGGCTTGTCATAGGGTTGGATGTACTTGCTGGCCTGAGGAGCTTTCTTCAAGACAACTAGCCAGAAATATGGGACTCCTAACTTATCTAAGGCTTCAGTTTCTGAATGAGATTCTTGACTTTCTTCAACGGCAATCTGCGTGGATGTCTCTTCAATGAATTCAGTATGTATTTTATAAGCAGAGTTAAATTCTCGCATTTCATTATGGGTCCAAATTAGCTGAGAAATATTCTCGTAAGAAACATTCGGATTAGGATCATCATTCTCTACAAGTCGAGATATCTCAAAATCTTTCAACCTAGCAATGCAGTTGTTGGCAGGGATTTCATAATTCTCTCCATATTCAGGATGAAAAAAGACAAAATGAGATAAATTCATATCATGCAAATCCAAACGTTTTAGCGCTTTTCTAGTCTGGTTACACCACATCATACTACGATCGTGCTTGAAAACATGATAGTAGAAAACAGAAGGTTCGTCTTCATTGCCAACGAATAACATGGGATTAGTCCACTTAGGAATCATGTCATATAAATGTCCTATAGATGTTGGTTTACCTACGACTTTAAGATATGCCAAATCTTTTAAGATTTGAATTAAACCCTCATACAGTTGTAGACATGTAGTTACTCTTGGCAGTTCAGGTATTGTTGCACGAAGTTCCAAACTCATATTTATCATTTCAAAGTAGAGTCCACTCAGCATAAATAGATTCTTTCTTGAATACTCAATTGGACATGGTCTCTTTCCATATTCACTAATCATCCTTTGTCTATAATCTATATCCTTAATACACCTGGCATTCCCAAAATCGATTACTTTAGCAATATATCCAAGAGTTGGGATTTTAATCTTTTTTGAAGCTACTTCATATTTGATTAGTTTCTCTTCTGTTTCTGCAACTAGAACATTGTTAATATGAAGATCATCATGTAAAAGTTCAATTTCCTCTTCACCAATTGCAAAAATTATACAAATCTGGCGAAATAATACTAATAAGTTTTCATATGAAAGTCTCGATTTGATAGCCGTTTCGAGAGTTATTCCTCCATATTCCATTAGGAAAACAAAATAATTTTTTCGTTCTCCTTCACAATAGTAAGGCCATGGTTTTCCTTTTTCAAAGATATTTATGAGAAGCCTAAACGTCTTTTCAGTATCTTTAACAAGCATAAAGGAATATGGATAACATAAATTGACCTGACCATTTTTTAGGGTTCTTAAGGAATTGTAGATGGCCAATTCATTTCGTAAATCATCAATGTCATATTTATCAAGCATGCTTTTTTGCATCTGGCTGAATTCTTTAGCATAAATCCAAACTTTTTGGCAGCGTGTTAACTTCTTTAATATTAACAAACGACGTCTTGCGTGATTGCCTTTATTGAAATCACCTATTCCTAATTTCATATTTCTTTTTTCACCGCTTGTTTGAAACGAATAGATTCCTTTCTTGAGAGTTTCCAATAGAGTATCGTAACAAGGTAGCTCTCTCAAAGCTTCTTCGCCGGTACCAGGCTTTGGTTCTTTTTTGCCAGTACCAGACTCCTTAGTAGGTTCTTTTTTGCCAGTACCAGACTCCTTAGTAAGTTGAGAATCGTCAATTGCAGACTTTTCGTCTGAAGGCTTAGAGTTATCGTCTGCAGGCTTAGAGGTATCGTCTGAAGGCTTAGAGGTATCGTCTGAAGGCTTAGAGGCATCGTCTGAAGGTTTAGAGGCATCGTCTGAAGGCTTAGAGTTATCGTCTGCACTTTCAGTTTCTATAACTGACTTTTTATCAACTTGAGACTTTTGACTTTCCCCAACTTGAGTGAAAGTGGCATCATCAAGATCGCAGAGTCCTGCATTATCTGCATCAATATCAGCAATAACATCCTCTTTCGTAAGAGACTCTGCACTTTCAGTTTCTATAACTGAATTATTCTCAACTTCGGCTTTTTCACTTTCTTCAACAACAGACTTTTTCTCAACTTCGGTGTTAGGAACATCAATAATGCAATCAGAAAGTTCTTCTGTATTTTTCACCGATTCACAACCCTTAATTGCAGTCTCAGAATTCTTCACACCGTCGCCCTTAGGCTCATCTTCAGAATCATCTTCTTCTTCATCTACCATTTCATTCAGTTCATCGAAGTCTTCTTCATCTACTATTTCATTCTGTTCATCGAAATCTTCAGAATCCTTTACACCGTCGCCCTTAGGCTCATCGTCAGAATCATCTTCTTCTATTCCAAGAATATCCATCATGACGCTTTGTTGCTTCACGATCGCCCTTAAGAGGCTTTCTCCATTTTCTTCAGACTTTTCAAGACTTTTTAGAGACTCAATATTTGCTTCTTCTTTCTCTTCTTCTTCATCTTCAACAATTGAATATTTAAGATATTCCTTTCTCTCATAGTAATCCTCTTCACTGAGATATTCTTCTCTCCTATTTCCACAAAGAATGCTCATCATTAAGCTTTGTTGATCAGCCATCTCCCTTAAGAGGCTTTCCAGGGAAGGTCTTGCGGATCCTGCCGGCTGCGCCATTTGTCGTGTTCTACGACAAGAATTAACACGAGACGATTTCATACTAAAGAAAACTCTAACTTTATTAATCCTTTGACCTATATATAGATATCGCGCTTCACGCGGACATGCAAATATACAAGTAAAAATATACAAAACAAATCAATATCATGCAAATGTCGCGAGGTATGCGACATTAATTATGATAGATAATTTTGTTTAAGTCGTATTTTGTTAATTTTTCTTTCTCAGTGAAATTTTTTTTAAATGGCGCACATTGTTTATTTATATATTCGTCTGTAAAAAAATTTGATTTTTAAACAAACAAATTTCGGTAAAATATATTCTCTTATCGTGTTTGTTTGTGGAACTTTAATTTTTTTTTTATAAATGGAAAATTTATATTATTTGATTTATAAAATATATATTTCAATAAATATATTATTTTCATATTAATTATTAAAAAAGTTTCGAAATATTAAAAATATATTTTAATTAGTTTTTATACTACAAATGTTGAAAATTTAAGGAAGGATTTTATGCGTTATTTATATATATATTTTTAAAGATAATATAGTGCCTTATATAAAAATATTATACGGTTATCCCAAATGTTCGTGTTTTTCTTAAAACGTTGTTTTTCTTATTAATTGGCGAATTACGGCGAATACATAATAATACAATTACTTTATACATAATACAAAGACATTATACATAACGGCGATTAATATTGGTATTTCAAATTTTGCAAGTGTTTACTAACTTTTGGGACAACCTTGTATTCAAGTTAAGAGAATACATTTTTGAATGGGTGTCATTAATTATTTTGTTTAGATATGTGTGTGATTGAAATGAAATATCATATTTAAGAGAGAATTAAAATATCTTACTCATATATTGAGCCTTTGATTTAGTGTAACTAAAGATACATAAATAGAAATTTAATGATATTATGTTGTAATATATTCCAATATATACCTATATTCTATATCCTATGTCCCCATGAGTTGTATGATTATAATGTAATTGCCAAGTTGACAGAAATGAAATTTCGAGTGAGTGACAGTCGGCGCCAATAGAGGAAAAAATTCGAAAAATAAGTCGGGTTCCCAGGTGTGCCCCTTTCTTACTCAAACAGATTAGTCCGCTTTGAGACACGATGATTGACAGACCCCTCTCGACAGATCTCCCCTGACCGGTGTCGGCTTCACTTACTCTCTCGCCATCTCTGTGATGACATATAACATGTCTCGTCCTTTTGTGTAATCCCAATCACGCTTGAACCCACTCTGAACATTGTGGCCACCACGACTGCAACCAACATGCCACATTACAGTCATCCTACAGGATAACAACACTACATTACTACATATATATATTTGAAAAAAAAATAGTACAAATGTGACATTGTACTGGGATAAGGTGCATAAATTATGAAAAAGGCATCTCCTTATCGTGGAAAGTTGCTGATGGCTTGCGCCATCTATCGGAATAAATATCAACTATTCTCGTTGATTTTTAAAAATCAACGAGAATAGTTGATATTTATTCCGATAGATGGCGCAAGCCATCAGCAACTTTCAGTTGCACGATAAGAAGATGCCTTTTTCATAATATATATATTTATATTTTGTTATTACATATACGATATCCATGTACCAAAAAAGGCACCTCTCCCTTTAAACATACATCAGAACGATAGCACTATTACATTCCCCTAATAAACAAAATTTACTAGTGATGAAAAATGAGCCACAACAACAGGTTTGATAAATTCAGACAAAACCAACCTGTGTCATTATTTATCATCCGTAGTAAAGTATTTTTTACTAGGGTGATGCAATACTGACATGGTTCTGATGCATGTTTAAAGGGAGAGGTATCTCTTTTGGTATATGAATATCATCCTTTCTCTCCTACAACTTTATGTTGTATACAATATTAATTGTAATAGATATGATATTTAAATATATATATATATGTCATAAATAAAACGTATATTCTAGTTACGTTACCAATTCATGCAGTCGTGGATGTGGTAAAAACGAATGATAACTTTTGTCCCAAAAAATATTTCTTATTTTGATTATTTTTTAAAGCAAACAGTTTTTGCATACATACAACTAACAATGTTATTATCTATTTACAAAAAAAAAGCAAATTAGGTTATATTCCTTTTGTTAAGGATTCCTTTTCATTTTAAAAATTAACTCTGTGAATATAGAATTTTAATTATTTTATGAATAATAAAAATAATATTTTTATTATGTCATATATATCAATTTATATGTGATTTGAACTCGAAAGGGAGTGGTGTCCATTTATATTAATATTTAAATCATTTCTCTATTCACATATTCAATAAAATACATAGTATAGTAAACATAAATACTGCATTTAAAATTTTAAAATGTATAAATATTATTCATATTATTACTTATAAAAATTATTTTGTCTGTAATATATATATAATTCAATTTTTTCAAACATTTTTTTTCCCTTCTCCTCATTGAATATATAGGCAAAATTATAAATATTTTAAAAACTTAATTCTATTGACGTTATGTGGTGCTGAGTTTGTTGTTGACATGTTGTTGTACCTTGAAAAAGGTTGGCGTTTAGCCAACTGAAATATTGGTAAATAAACTATATTTTGATCCAATATAATTAATTAAAGATTTACTTATAGATTACTCTATTAGAAAACCAATATTATATGCGGTAAAAGAAACCATCCAACAAAATAAATATATTTACAAAAAGATATTTGTATTGAAAGAACAAAGTAGAAAGAGAGAAAAATGGACTTCAGGGATAGATTTAGAAATGAAGAAAAGCAAATTTAAAAAGACTGCTGGCTTTTAAAAAGTTGGTAAAAAAATGAGGAGTTTGGTAAGAAATTGGTGGATTTTTTAAAAAATTGTGTTGATTTCGCTCAATTCTTTTTACATATGCTTACGTATATTTCTTACTTTTGTTCAGTTTATTGATATGATTTGTAACGTGATATATTAATTTGCTATAGAATATTGATATACTATATATATTCCATATCAGAGATAATATTTCACTTAGTTGAATGTTCTATTTTATATTATTATTATATTATACTAGCGGATGTACCCGGCTTCGCCCGGGTTTTACCCGAGTAAAGGTTTGTCTAGCGAACATTTGTTAAAACAATTCTCTATAAACTTATTTTAAAAAATAATAGATATATTTTGATAATTTGAAACTCGTAAATTTGAATCTCTCGATAAAGTGAACATTTTTTCCCGGTCCCTTGAAAAATACTCGATAAGTTGAATAAAATCAATATTAATTGGTTCCCTCGGTTATTGGAAGTTAAAGGAATAGTATCTTGCCTTGGAATTGTATCATTATAATAATATAAATGAGTTTTAAAAATTGTAAAAAAAAAATGCATCGGCCGGGAATCGAATCCGGGCAGGCGAGCATTCCACCACTGAACCACCGATGCTTATAAGAAATGACCATATTTGTGTATTTATTCCATTTACAAAAGCAAAGGATGACAGAATTGATTGTTGATGACTCTGATACTTGTATATTTTAATATTTATTATTATATTTATTTCTACTGTACTCAAAGCCTATGTCCATGGTTGATTTAAAATACCATTTCCAAGAGTCTAGCTTCAGTATCAGTATAAAAGGAAAACAAAACAAAAAAAGCAATATTACAGAGGTATGGTAGATTAAACTGGCGAAACTGGGAGGGTTCACCACTGATGAGCCAGGCCCTCCCATTATTTTATCATTGCAGTAAATTGATTTATTTTAAAAAGAATCCTACACGTCTAAAAAGAGTTCAAATTTCTTATAACAGATGGCGCGCATCATTATTATATGCAATTAAAACTATATTTACATACCTTATATGACAATGGTAAAAAATTTGAAAAAGTTGATGATGATATTCTATATACAGTTACGAGCGTCATGCGTTCTTCATCTCTGTCACCGTTTGCTTTTTTTTTTGGAATGGCGCTCTCCTATTGGTTCGCTACGATGGCGCCGCCACTGCGCGAGACACTTTGCCCCCCCCCCACTCGCTTTTTGGTTTTTGTAACTATTGTATTGGAGCGGGTCGCTCCTTAAATAAATGCATATATTAGTTAATAACCAAATGGAATCCTCTCTTTCTTTTTCACAGTAAGAGACGCCTACGGCAGCCAACAGTACATAGACAGATAAAGCACATGGGCTATAGTTATTAACTAACATATGCATTTATTTAAGGCGCCAATTTATAATTGTAACAAATAGTATTTGAATAAAAACATTCAATCGGGTAAAACACGGGCGTTAATGATCCAACAGGTCCACGTGTCTAAATTAAAACACGGGCGTTGCCCAGGTCATTCGGCTAGTATTTACATATTTTCCGACATATGTACATTTTCCTTGTCCATCTTCTGTTACCTCTCTATTCTTGTATGTTCAAAATAAGTAGGGCTCTATATTTTGATCGTGATAAAGTACCTTGTTAACCTGATTTCTATCTACCCTCTCAATTCTCTTTCTTTCTACGTGACATTTGAGAAGAGAAAAATATCAATTATAAAATATTATAAGATTATAAACTCAAAAAGACCTTCTTCTATAGAACATGTTTATTTCGCTAGCTTTTGAACGACATTGTTCTTTAACGGCCGTAAAGACATGGTGAGATGTGTGCAATTGTCTGTGTACACCTTGTCTTTACGCCCGTTGAAGAACAATGTCGTTCGAAATCTAGCGAAATAAACATGTTCTATAGAAGAAGCTCCTTTTGAGTTTATAATCTTACAATATAGTTATGGTAATGTTGATGTCTACATAAAAAAAAAAAATTAAAAACTGATTGTTGTCAATACCTATCAAGTTACCAGTGAAGGAATCACCAGATATCATTTCGAAGAAGGAATAAAAGTTAACGGCGAAGAGATTCTTTATTAAAGAAGTATAAACTTGACAAGCTTTCTTAAACAAGCGTCCTTAAACAGGCCATATAAACGAATCGTTCGTTATGGCACGGCCTTATGCTATATACTTTTATTCCTTCTTCGAAACCAATCAATTTATCCACAAAATTAAAATACTACTTAATACCAATTAAACCACAAAAAACATCTAAGAATGCTTCATTCCATGACCCAGGGGGTAGAGAGTGTATTTTTTCTAAATCTTAGAGATTGCGTCTCTACTCCCCTGAGAGCCGTCCTCTTTGGTCGGCCAATTCCTCCTCATTTCCCAACTGGAGGAAACATTGAGGTGTGAGTTAATCAATTAAGTTTTATGCCGTTACCTCGGTGATTTATGTGGCAGATAGATAAAAAGGTAAAACTAAGTCCTTCTCTTTTTTAAAACCATTTCCTATTGCCTTATCTGTAATTAGATTAGTTTGTGAGGAGGCCCCTAGCTCATCAATGGTAAACCCTTAAGTCATCTACTAATGCGTTGGTTGATTCGACTTTTATTATAGCTGAACTTTGAGAATGATTGTTGTTGAGTTAGATTGTTGTTCGAATTTTTCGAAAGCTGGTATGGTAGAAATGATCTGAGCGTTCTACTCAGTGATCAAAAAATGCAAAACATTGTTTTAATGTATTTAATAAATGCATCATTTTACCCCATTTTTAAAATACACTCATGGACAAAAAGAAGTTGTACCTTTTAACATGTATATCGGGATTTAGACAATAACTCTGAAAGATATTATAATGACTTTTATTGAAGACATACGAGATAACCAAGTGTGAACCAAAATTGCCTCTGTCTCCTTAAAAAAAAAGACGACTGGCGACATCAAAGACCTTCCACTTCTTAAGTTTCTTTTAATGAGTGTATATTGAAATTATAGCTTCACAAGCAGTCGAAGATCAAACTATCAAAGACTCAATACTTTTTATAGCGATTGCCGATGTTTGATCAGCTTTCGGACCACAAGCGTCCTTTAACAGGCCATATATAACGAATCGTTCGTTATGGCACGGTCTTATGGAAAAACTTAAGGAAATTGTACCGTTTAGCATGTATATCGGGATTTAGATAATAACTCTGAAAGATATTTGATACAGTGACCTTTATTGAAGATACATGAGATAACTAATTGTAAACAAATTGCCTCCGTCTCCTAAAAAAAAAAAAAAAAAAACAGACGACCGATGACATCAAAGACTTTCCACCATCTTAAATTTTGTCCATGAGTTTAAATGTGAAACAATCAATTTTCGCGTCGATAGATAGCACTTCAATAAGTTGTAATCGTTATAAAATAGTGAATCAATTCGTGTATATGTCTCTACATGGCGACAAAAAATTGTCCCAACACATAGGCACAAGAGACATGTAACCGTGTGATAAAACAACGAGCTCGATTACAATGTGGGTGATAAGACATTCCTTGTTAATCAAATGACATTATATCAGTGGTGGCCAGATAGAACTCTCAGTACTGATGAGAGAGATTCCTTAGCATTCTCCATTTCAATACTTTTATTTTTTGCTTATCCCTAGTACACGTGGTACAGGCCATGATAATCATGGTGGGTAGAAGTAGGCAACCGCTTTTACTGTAAGTGCACCACATGTCTACACATGTGAAAAGCAGTTCGACTTTCCATTTACAAATGTGCCAGAGCCTCGTTTGGTTACTTGCACCCGCTGGTGGAGTTGGACTTTTGTAAGAATCGGGGACCAATGGAGCATTTTTTTAAATCAGAAAAAAGTACCCAATGCGGGAATCGAACCCGGGTCTAAACCAACGGTTTAGACCATCCCTCCACCGACCCCCATTTCAATACGTAATAAAGTAAAGCACTTTGAGATTTCTGTAAGAACACATTTTCTAGTAAATCTATCTTATTAAATACCTGTTCTTACATAAGAAGAGAATCTTCATGTACACTATATATACTCACTCTCCCTTGCTTTGTTTATACGTTTTAGTTAACTGAAGAAGGCCATGTTTTCGAAAGCTTCCTATAATCAAGTAAATAAAAAGAGTTGCGGAGCATATTATGCTTTTTTTTGGCAAACTGTTGAAATCTGAAATCCTATAATAATGACAAGGAACAGTGAATGTTTACGCCTCTCGGTATATTTGAGGGAGGAATGGCGCCGTGTCCACCGTCGGCCACATGACCCAGAAACCTTCCTCCCTCTAATCTGATACCTGAAAACAAAGGCTTGGAACACAAACCGGAAGCCAAGGCCTTCGTTTCTGGGCGGGGAAATTCCAGGCAACCTGTTCCCACCACCGCCGCCATTTTGTCAATATAAAATTTACATAGCGTATTGTCTTTGATGGGGGCCTTCAATAAGTAAGAAAGTGGTTGATGTGTAAATAAGATCTATGTAAATACGGAAGCGCCAAGGGGAAATTGATTTGCATATATACTATACCTATCTATGGAAGAGACCGATTTTTTTTTTCTTTCTTCTTCTCCCTGTTCTTTATTGAAATCTTTCGAGGGAGATTTAATAAAGATTTTTTTTTTTAGAGAATATATTTGCATAGCTTTAACTTATATTTAGCGATTTTTAAGGAGTGCAAATAGGAAAATGTTCTTTATATGGAGAACATTTTTTCGATAAAATATTGTACGGCATTATCTTAAATTTTTGGCGATTTTTGAGGATTGTGTAAATGGGAAAATGTTATGCGGATAAAATTTTAGTTAAAAGTTGCATAGCTAAAGTTGAGAAGTTTAAGAATTATGCAAATGAAGAAATGTAATGGGGAGATAATTGAAGTCTCTTCTCCCATAATATGTGGTTTTTATATTTATATAGAGGAAATTTTACGGTAGTGATGGAGGATGTGATGTAGGTTTATCCCCGAACCAGGTTTAATCCCAAACTTGGAGGTAGTTTAATCCCAATCTTGGAGGTAGTTTAATCCCAATCTTGGAGGTAGTTTAATCCCAATCTTGGAGGTAGTTTAATCCCAAACTTGGAGGTAGTTTAATCCCAAACTTGGAGGCAGTTTAATCCCAATCTTGGAAGCAGTTTAATCCCAAACTTGAAGGTAGTTCAATCCCAAACTTGGAGGTAGTTTGATCCCAAACTTGGAAGCAGTTTAATCCCAAACTTGAAGGTAGTTTAATCCCAAACTTGAAGGTAGTTTAATCCAAAACTTGGAGGTAGTTCAATCCCAAACTTGGAGGTATTTTAATCCCAATCTTGGAGGCAGTTTAATCCCAATCTTGGAGGCAGTTTAATCCCAATCTTGGAGGTAGTTTAATCCCAAACTTGGAGGTAGTTTAATCCCAAACTTGGAGGTAGTTCAATTCCAATCTTGGAGGTAGTTTAATCCCAAACTTGGAGGTAGTTTAATCCCAAACTTGGAAGCAGTTCAATCCCAAACATTTGAAGGTAGTTTAACCCCAAAGAATCCGCTCACCGAATTCACGGTTGACAGAGAGGAGGAGCCACCTCAGCTTCCAGGGTTCTAGTGACGCAGGCCAACGAACCTCATCCGACACCACCGCGACATTCGAGTAGTTGACATTATAGGGCATCAATCAGAAGTGATGTGCAGTGTAGACTGTCTGTCCCCCATGGCCTCAAATCACCCATTGTCTTTGGAACAATCTTGTGTCGTCACGTGGCCGATTGCCTCGACTTCCGCAGAGGCAATTGTCCTGATTGGTCAATCCGAGCTGATGGTCATCTTATGGAATGTCTAACAACATTCAGTAAACCCCATATGTGTGCAAATTACATATTTACCATATTAGGCTAGTTCTATAAGAAACACAGGTCGGAGAAGAAGAGTTTATTTATAATATGAAAACGATCGCATAAGATTTAGGGCAAGACGCCCGAATCTACGGGTCCCTCCTTGTCTGGAGAAGGACACTCTCAAGGTGGGGAAGCCTCCCTTTCTGAAGAAATTTGTACATATATCTCTAGGTGGACGCTTTTCAGTTTGCCAAAGCTGGTGTTGTGGCATTATCACCGACCCAAGGCCGCTAGTTGAGGCGACGGTCAATAGATGGCGTCTAGTTTTGACGTCTATTTTGACGGGAGAGGCGACCTTTGTCTCTTTATAACTGTATAAATTTCCCTACACAATTTATCTACCCTTTATTTGCTCCTTTATTTTTTTTCTTTCTGTAACAGTTGGTTAGAAGAATCAATAAAATTGTTTAAATTGTCAATTGTCTACGGGCATAGAATGACACGAGTGGCAATGTTTTCGTCACCGTTTTCTTATATAACGAAGATATTCTTCCCAACTCGTGTTTCTCCTTCTATATCAAACTAGCCGAATGACCCGGGCAACGCCCGTGTTTTACCCGATTGAATGTTTTGATTCAAATACCATTTGTTACAATTATAAATTGGCGCCTTATATAAATGCATATGTTAGTTAATAACTATAGTCTATGTGCTTTATCTGTCTATGTACTGGGAAAAAGAAAGAGAGGATTCCATTTGGTTATTAACTAATATATGCATTTATTTAAGGAGCGACCCGCTCCAACACAATGGTTACAAAAACGAAAAAGCTAGTGGGGGGGGGGGGGGCAAAGGTGGCGTGACCGTAGCCGACCAATAGGAGGGCGCCATTCCAAAAAAAAAAAAAAGCAAACGGTGACAGAGATGACTGATGAAGAATGACGCTCGTAACTGTATATAGAATAAGGAGATTGTCTTAGTTTATATGTATATATGCCCTGTTTCAATACCAGTCAAAAAAGCGAGATGCTCACGAAGGAATACCAGATATGTAGATAGGATTACTAAAATAGAGACATATTGTAAGAATAAATAGACATAATGTGAAATATAGATAAGGTGATGAAGAGTAAATTATTTGCAATATGAAAAAATAGTACAAATGTGATAATGTACTGGGATAAGGTGCATAAATTATGAAAAAGGCATCTCCTTATCGTGCAACGGAAAGTTGCTGATGGCTTGCGCCATCTATCGGAATAAATATAAACTATTCTCGTTGATTTCTAATTATTCCAGAATTGGCCAATTACCCATTCTTGATTAATCAAGATAGATGGCTCAAGCCAATCAGCAACTATTAGTTGTACGATAAAGAGATGCCTTTTTCATAATATTTACAATATGTTCTTTAATATTAGGAATGTGTGTGTAACTTAATATCGGTGCATTGTGCATATTCAAGGTCTGTTATTGTTAAATTCAGCATTTCGATAAGAGAGGGTTAATGGACACTTTTATTTTTCCGTTCGTCATTACTCTTCATAATTCATCCTTTCATACCTCATCCAAAAGGTTAGAAATTGTCGATATTTCACCTTAAAATAAAATTTTTATTTGTCGTTGAAAAGAAACTCATGCGGTTAAACTTGCAAGTGTCGTTTTACAATTACATGCCGCAGTATATTATATTGTATTATAAGATGTACAGTGTAAGAAGTAAGAACGTTTAAGTACTTTGCTTAGAATGAAGTTAAAATTAAGTAAATTAGGAGCAATACTATATGTATATAGAGTTGACTTCGATAGACATTTCTGTAAATGCTACGAAGTTGAGAAATCTTAGGTAGATACACTGTAAGATAAAACATTGTAAGTAATGAATGCATCAATTAATAGTTAATGCATCAAATCAATGCACTAAAATCATACTTTAGTATGTTCCATACGCTCTATTTTGATATACACTCATGGACAAAACTTAAGGAAATTTTAGCATGTATATCGGGATTGAGACAATAACTCTGAAAGATATTACAGTGAACTTTATTGAAGACACACGAGATAACCAAATGTTACAAAATTGCCTCTGTCTTCTTAAAAAAAAAAGACGACCAACTTCCTTGAATCTTGTCCATAAGTGTAATTAGGGATGCAAGGCTATATAGAAATTGTACGTTTAAAAAACAAACACATATATATCTTAAGAAACAATCATTAAAAAAAGATATGCATAAGATCAATTCAATAAACTTATTAGGTCAAAAATTAGGTATAGCCTAGAATAAGCAACTATATATATATATACTATAAATGTATTTGATATAGTTAGGAAGCAAGTACTATATAAATTGTACGTTTAAAGAGCAAAAATATCCATGAAACAAGCAAACAATACAAAAAGATATTCATAAGATCAATCCAATAATCTTATTACGTCAAAAAGTAGGTATAGTCTAGAATAAGGTACTACATATATATATACTATAAATGTATTTTGATATAGTTAGGAAGCAAGTACCTATAGAAATTGTACGTTTAAAGAGCAAACTTATCCTATGAAACAAGCAAACAATAAAAAAAGATATTCATAAGATCAATCCAATAACCTTATTACGTCAAAAAGTAGGTATAGTCTAGAATAAGGTACTACATATATATATATATATCTAAGAAGCTAAAAAAAATCAAGAAGAAAGAGAGAAAGAAAGAGAGAACATGGCGTCGTACCATGGCAGGATCTTGGCTAATCAATTCCAGGAAGTAGCAGCGGTGCCATAAACCACGACTAAGTCATCCCTTAGTGAGATGTCGCCCCAGTTGCCCCTATATGCACCTAAGCTATGCAACTTTATTATAGTTCAACCTCTATGGCCAGATTGACCGATCGAAATACATTACAATAAATACATAATTCAACATCTTTAGAATCAAATAATTTTCCCGATATATTTGAACTCACATTTTTTTATTCTTAAGCTTTCCGGGATATATCTTCTGTTTTTTATTGTTTATAAAAACAATATATCCTAACATATTTATCAACAAATCGAATATATAAACGAGAGGTACATGGGCGCCATCTGTATTTAAAATTTTAAACTATATAACGAGTATTTTTTTAAATGAAAAATTCTTTCTACTGTCCTTTTACTGCAATATAACGTAATGCTACTTCCAATATTATTTCATTGCAGTAATGGCAGTAGGGAATTGTTTATTTAAAAAAAATAAACATATGCACACTTGAATAATTTATAATATAATGTCTTATAACCTAGGGTGGGAATTATCAATTTTAAAAAATATATATTTTTTCAATATCTCTCTCTCTCTCTGACCCCTTCTCCGGGAGATGTTCGCCTCCTGCGAAGTGTCCCTGGATCTGCAGGCCTGGCTCTTTGGTGTCGGCCTCCATCCCGAGGCAGTGAAGCTAACAAGTGTAGCGAAGGCTACCATCTACAAGTACCATCTTGGTCTTGAGTTGGGTAACACCAGCCATCACATCGACCTGCCCAATATAATTTGACACAGTTCGAATGAAAACTAAAACAGAAGAAAAGTCGATATAATGCATCGTATCATTGTGTATCTGAGTTTCTCCTGCAGAAGACCTTTCATTCCAGAAAGCTAGTGAGAAAGAGAGATCTGAATTAAAATATTTTTAAAAAAGAAACTTACCCCCGAAAGCCTGTCAGGGGATCATTTTATTGAATTAGAACAACGAATTGCTCTTCTTTTTTTTTCAGCTTGAAGCGCGTACACTCATTGATGAATATAACATAGCTTTTCAAATCAATAAGCTTGAGGGATGAGTTTCTTTTGCAAATAAATTTATTTCGAGCTTTCGGGCAACGTCCTTCTACAGGAAAATTAAAAATAAAGTAAATTAAATTATATTACATCGAGATTAAGCTAGAGGCAAATGTATAACGAACTATAGAAAATAAAAATAAATATCAGAAACATATATAGTTCGTTATACATTTGCCTCTAGCTTAATCTCAATGTAATATAATTTACTTTATTTTTAATTTTCCTGTAGAAGGGCGTTGCCCGAAAGCTCGAAATAAATTTATTTGCAAAAGAAACTCATCCCTCAAGCTTATTGATTTGAACATTCTATTAAGGGATTAGCCTATTAATTAATAATGCCATAGCTTTGTAAAATCCAACAAAAATCCAATATTTATATCATATTTTGATACAAAGCAATAAAGCGCCATCTATATATATATCGAATGAAGACATTAAAACGCGAATGTTTCTTTTCACAAATAAATCAAACCGCTGGGAAGGTTCACCACTGGTGAGCCAAGCTCTCCTAATATTTTTTCATTGCAGTAAGGACAGTAGAAGTTTGATTTATTTGTTAAAAGAAACATTCGCGTCTTAATGTCTTCATTCTTTATATATATATAGATGGCGTGTTATTGCTTTGTATTAATTTATGCCTAACTTATCCTTATTGTTTGCGGAAGAGCATTGTTCGATGCAAATATTTAGATATAATTCGACTGTCCTAAAAGCTATGTCCATAGTTTACTTAAATACCATTTCTGAGATTTCACCCTTCAGTGAAGCATATAAAAGCAGTATGATCCAATACAGTATTAGAGCTCTAAAGAAGCGGTCTGGTAGATTAAATTGGTGAAACCGCTGGGAGGGTTCACCACTGATGAGCCAAGCCCTCCCAATATATTTTTCATCGCAGTAAGGACAGTAGAAGTTTGATTTATTTGTAAAAAGAAACATTCGCGTCTTAATTCGTTATATATCATATTTTGTTTTCTAGTATGACCCTCATCAGTACAGGGACGGCTTCGATTTCATAACTTCCTATGTGAGGCATCTCTCCCGCTAAAAAAAAAAATGCGTTAAAACAATGAATTTTGGTTCATCAACTTTCATGTAGAAAAAAAAATCCAAATTTATTCAAATAGGTATTAAACAAATCTTCATATAATGGTTTGCTTAAAACCCGTTGTAAAAGTTTTTAAAATAAGCAATTACTTAACAAAAATCGTTTCTGTTTGGATAATACAAGCTTAATATGTAATATATATGCAAATTTTCTTTAATAATTATGTAATTTGAATAAAAATTAACAACAACATTTATTGTTTGTTTATCAAACTGTGTATATCAGTAAATATATTTTCATAAATATATTCACAAAAAGACCAACTATCTGAAGAAGTAAAAAAACACTGTTTTATTCCACACACAGAAAAAGATTTATTCCGGAATTATGCCACTATGTGCTTTCTATTTAAAAGGAAAGGGAAGCTTAAAGGAGAAATTCTGACAGGAAGATCAATTAAGTGAAAGCACCCAGCTGTGAAGTAAGTCGAATATTCGGTCCCTCTGTGTTTCAGTGAGTCAAAAAAAGAAATAATTTAATATTCAGTGAACGTTCAGACAGGCGTTTAGAATGTTCTGACTTTTGACCACAGAGATTTAATGGGGATTTTTCCATCCAATTGACGATCTGTTTATTTTTTTCTATTCAATCCAAAACATACATTTATATATGTTTTATAACTTATAAACACCTAACTATATTTTATTATAGAAAAATTATTTGCATATATTGTAAGTATTTGAACGAATTCGAACAAATTGCGTCAATATCAAATTACGAAACTATTTTAGACGCTTAATATTCTTTTTAAAATAAAACAATTTCTACTGCCTTTACTGCAATGGAAAATTAAAAGGGAGGGCCTGGATCATCAGTGGTGAACCCTCCCAGCGGTTTCGCCAGTTTAAGCTACCATACCGCTGTTATATTGCATTTTTGGAACTTCCTTTTATAGTGATATTGATGCTTGACTTTTCGAATGGGTATTTTAGATGAACTATGGACATAAATTTTCTTTTTTTTGTTGTTAAATTTCGATGTTTGGGCGACCCATTATCGTTATTTTTATTGAAAATTTGTATAAGTTCATATTTTGATGAGAGAAGTGACTTTTCTTTTTTATAGAACAATGTCCTATCAGTAAAAAAAAAATCCATCAATATACAGTGTGACCCATAAGTCCCGAAATTTTTAATATTTAATAAAAAAAGTAAATAGGTTCGGGACTATTAGGCCACCCTATATAATATAAATATGTACAAAAAGAGCCACCTCTCCCTTTATTGCTTCTCGGCCTTTTGGCTCACAACTCGGATCCTTATTCTCCGCAGCCTGTTTGACCATTTGTAAATTCAAATTCAGTATTGGTAAACATCCTCTAGTGTAGGCTTCTTGTAAATTTTCTTGTTGATTTATAAGATGTGCCTTGAATGAAGATTTGTTATCTCCCTTTAATTATATGTATCAGAATATATGGCATTATGTTTATTACCCTAGTAAAAAACTTTACTGGTGATGATAAGGAATAAGTCACAAGACCAGTTTTGACAAATTCAAACAAAAATCCAACCTGCATACCATGGTTTCTGTTCCTCATGTCAGAGGCGGCCATTTCTTTTGGAACTAAGTCGGCCTGTCACTGAGTAGTGTTCCCAGTCTTAATGACAAAGACAAATGCATCTACTTCACCCAGTCATGATGGTTGTCAAACAGACACCATCAAGGGTCACAACTTCATACCCCAATATGATGAGTGGAGATAAGAAAGAAGAAGAACACTCAAAACAACCTGAAAATCTTTGATTAAATTTTAGTCAGTTTATTATAAACTAATCACAACATTCACTGACATTTTGTTGTCAATAGAGGTGTTGAATTAAAGCCTGTGACTATATACAGTCTTACTTATTTAAAGCTACTGTACGACTTCCTTAAGTTTTCTCTATGAGTGTATGATGTTTTATTCTTTATAGTACAGTAGAACCTCCATGAGAAGACGCTCACACTAAAGGATACCTCTCTATAAAGAGCAGTTTTCATTTTCAAAATAACCATTTTTACTATTTAGCAACTCTCCGGTAAGAGGACACTTTAGCTTTACAATTAGGTGTCCTTTACAGGGAGGTTCTACTGTATATACAGTGATCTATTCCTTATGAGAGATCATGGCCTCAAACAATAGATAGACTTAAGTATTTCCTGGAGGTGGTCTCTCATCAGAGATTCTGTTTCAGCTGAAACACTACTCAAGACTTGGCCAGACATATCAAGGTTTCTGATGAGAAGCTACCTCCAGGAGACCCCAGATTTAACCATGTTTTTAGGTTGTGGTGTCTCATGGGAGACTCTATGGTATTGGCTGAATCATCAAATGAATTGAAGAAGAAAACATTGAGAAATCAATCTATGCTCATGGATGCTCCATAAAGGACACTTTGGCTCTGCAATTAGGTATTGTCCTTTATAGGGAGGTTCTATTGTATATTCAACTAGTGTTATGGCTAATTATTTATTATCACTATTACGAGCACCTTGGAGTACGAGCTTTTCGCAGTACGAGCAAAATTTTTTGAAAAAATTTTACCTCGGATTACGAGTGAAATTTCGCATTACGAGCAACTCGTGATGGTTGCCCGTAATCGTGATGGATGAAAATTCACTGGGATCCCTCCCTTCAGATCAGATTCGGGAAATATGTAAAATGTGGGAAACTGTGCAATTGTTCGTAGCAAGAAGAATTGCCCGAGTTTCAATTATTAAAAATAAGAAATTAGTTTCGCACTACGAGCGTTTTGGAGTACGAGCATGGCTCTGGAACGGATTATGCTCGCAAACCGAGGGTCCACTGTATATACAGGAATTTTTTTTATAAAGACAATCAAGCTAATTCAAGTATATTCAACTAGTGTTATGGCACATTATTTATTATCACTATTATCCTTAGTAAAGTATTTTTACTAAGGTTATAACCATAAGGCCTTGTTCTGATGTATAGTTAAAGGGAGAGGTACATGATTTTGTACATTATTTTCATTCTTCGTCAACTTTATGTTCTAAAAATAAATATAAGATGAATTGATTCATTGAAGCACGAATTCTTCTTTTTATAAATATAACAAATTTCTACTGTCCTTACTGCGATGAAAAAATATTAGGAGGACTTGGCTTACAAAGCAATGTCAAAAACGCAAATATATTATTGTTAATTTTTATTCAAAAGGTCACTGTTAATAATTAATATATTTTTAAAATTTCTTCATGAAATTTTTGGTCTTTTTGAAATTATGTAACCAGGCGAATTCACTGAAAAATAAAAGTCTATTATATTCGTGCTTCAACTTTTCACAAATTAATTTTACTTTTGGTCAAATAGTTTTAAACACACGTAAAAACTAGTTTATCTTTTTTTTTTCCTTCTTAAGTTTTTTAAAAGTAAAAAGTGAATTTTTTTTCAAAGAACGCGAAATGCTTTTAGAATAACAATTTATGTCCAGTAAATTTTAAAAATTAGATTTTTTGACCAATATTTCTTTTGAACTCTTCTTGAATTTTACTTCCCTAGTATTGTCCAAAATGTGTGGGTTGGTTTAAAAGGAAAAAAAAAGTTCTATAGAGAGTTTTTTTTAGAACTAAAGATTTTAACATTAAAAATTTTGATATATAGATATAATTTATGAATTTATATATCTTTCCGAATAATATTTCATAATAAATTTAATACAATTATTCTGATTTTAAAAACAAAACATATGCCTTTATTTCAACGGGAGATGTCTTTCATTCTAAAGTTTGATTTTCTCCCAGCAAAATTTGCATCTAAATATATTTATCTGTTACGAAAACCCATTCAATATATAGTATTGATAGGTTTGTCGGGGTTTACTGTTATATTGAATATATTGAGATAAGAAATATAATTATTTGCTGGTTTTTGGTACAAGATTGATGTTGCAGTCGTGGAAAGAATAATAAAAACAGTTTTTTTTATCACAATTTGTTTCAATAGTACTAATTAAGTATAGAAGATAAATAGAGAAAGTACTGCCTGACTTAAGGCAAGTAGAATAAAAAGAAATATAAAAGATTATGTATTTACATATCTACATTTGAGCCGGCCAACGGGAAAAAAATGAGAGAATATGGTTTTACGGGCTACTAACCAGAATGTATGATTTTCGAACCCAAATGAAAAAAACAAACAAACAATGAGTTTATATAGTCTGAAGCCGCGACATCTGGCGGTCGTCTTTACAGAGTAGTTTGATCTAGGAAATATAATTCGAAATTAAACAATTTTTTATATAACACACATTTTGAAAATAGAGCAATCCATAGATATATCTTTAATTAAAAAGACATATATTGGATCAAAATATCATTTATTTTACCAATATTTCAGTTGGCTGAACGCCAACCTTTATCAAGGTATTATAACATTTTAAAGTCTTATAACACCTTGATAAAGGTTGGCGTTCAGCCAACTGAAATATTGGTAAAATAAATGATATTTTGATCCAATAGATGCCTTTTTAATTAAATTACATATAACATACATATTTACTGCATTTATGCTTAAAAAAAGGGAAAACAAATCAGCATATAGAATCACTACATTGTTTATCATATTCACGCAAAACGCACAGTTCAGAGAGAGAGAGATATCACCGCTTTACCAAATTGTGACAGAATGTTTATCTCGTTATTTTACATATCAAATTTTAACCTATTGATGTTCATAATTTTATAAATAACCAGGACACACGGATATTATTTTTTAAAATAATATGACACCAAAATGAATTAATTTGTAAAAAAGTCATTAAGAAACCAAGAAATGAACAAGTTTCGCGCATGAGTGATTTCTAATTGCAATAAAAGAAAAAAAAACTTTTTAGAAAAAAATTTACGACTCACGAAGAAAATTAAGTCGTAAAAAAAGCCTTATTAATTATGATATCTTGTAATTTCTTCCGGTGGAAATGACAGCTTTCGAATTGAGCTATTTTTCATATTTCTGTGAGAGAAATCAATCTATAACACACACGCTAATTGTCCCACACGGATATACTTAGAGCTCTAGTGTTGAGTTTATCATAACACTATTAGAAGTAAGGGATAGGCAATCTTTGTTGTATCTCCATCAAGACTGTATATAGGTCATTATATATTCATTTATGAAAATTCGAAAATATTTTAGACGCGTAAGATTCTTTTTGAAATTAAACAAGTTCTACTGCCCTTACTGCAATATGGAAAAATTAATAGAAGGGCCTGGCTCATCAGTGGTGAACCCTCCCAGCGGTTTCGCAAGTTTAATCTACCATTAAGGTTTTCCATATTGCAGTAAGGGCAGTAGAAATTGTTTAATTTCAAAAAGAATCTTACGCGTGTAAAATAGTTTCGAATTTTGATAATAGATGGCGCGTTAATGTATCATAACATAGTCATTTATTATAACTTTTCTCTTTTTTTTTCATGGATTCCGAAAAGAGTCTATATAAAGCGAAATGTCTTAATAAAATGCTTTGTTGATGTGTTTTGACCTTTATAGAGTTAAATTACATATTTACAGAGATCTCAATCTAGGATACACTCCCACCTACAGAGGTCTCCTCCAGACAGTGAGAGGATCCCTCTTAGCCTTAACAATGCCTCATGCCATAAGTTTATTGTAACTTATTAAATATATATGTCATAATTTGTATAGTTAATTCAAAGAGATATAATTTATTTTCGTCAAAATGAGTATGTAAATATGTAACGCTTGTGTTAAAATGTAAATATGTAAATTCATCCATCTATAAAAGCTGGACAAAAAATAAAGGTGGCAGACATCGCGGGTGCGCTGTTCGCTAGGCATAACGACTGCGCCTCTTCATTTAGCTACGACATATATATATACAGTTAAACCTGTCTATAGCACCCCCTCTAAATAGCGCCTTCCTCTCTATAGCGCCCGATTTTAAATACGTAGTACGATGCGATTTACATTAAAAGTGACCTGTCTATAGCACCCTATTTTGGTGAGTCTTAAGAGGGGGCGCTATAGACAGGTTTAACTGTATATAAATTCAGAAAGAAAAAAGTATCTCCTTATCGACCAACTGAAAGTTGCTGATGGCTGTTGTTGCACGATAAGAAGATGCTTTTTCTTTCTTTCTGAATATATCCACCTTATCCCAGTACAATATTACATTTGTACTATTTTTTCACTCATATGTATATATATTTCAATTTTTGACCCATTCATATACAGTTTTGAGTTAAACTTGGGATATAATAAAAGATATTCAGTGTGAAAGAAGGTCAGGAATCAGATCAACGAGAATTGAGGATGTTTAAAGAGCTGTGTGGGGGGTTATAAAGGAAGGGGAATGGATGAAATAAGATGCAAACGATTCCAGCGAACCTTCTAGAATTTCTAGAGAAATTGATAAAATAATGTTCTACTTAGATGTGGTTAACAACACTTCTTTTTCGAAGATATTCCCTCAATAAAGGAAAAAAAAAACTTTCTTATTTAACTTTAAAAAACGAAATACACATACACACAACGGAATTTTTATTATTATTTCTCTATTCTCTGATAAAGAATAAGAACTGTCTTTTAGTAAAGGTTTTTTAAAATTATTAATTGAAATGTTATTTTTCTTCGCAATGCTAAGTGTGTAGACATGTGGTGCACTTACAGTAAAAAGCAGTTGCTAACTACCTACCATGATTATCATGGCCTGTACCACGTGTACTAGGGATAATTTAAACAAATGCTAGATTTGTGGTGTTGGAAATAGTAATGTTTTTTTTAGGTAGCCATCTATTCGGAAAATAAATATTATTTGGTAGGATTATGCCTATATGCAAAAAGGGAAACATCAGTTTTTAATAAATGCATCTATAAAATACATATAAACACGCCTGAACTTCACCGTACACTCTCTTCTATCAAGTCTGATAGACAATTTATCTGTATATAATTTCTTCAGAAGAGTTATGAAAAAAGCGGATCTGATAAATTAGTCTTTCAATTATAATAATGATAATTAATCTTCAAAACCTTTTTCTTCTTTTGTTAGACCATGCTTTTTACTACATTTCATGTAATATTGTACATGTAAAACTCCACTCATCCTGATCATTGTTGTCTACACTCTGGAGAATCTGTGTAAGACCAATGGGGTCTTAATAAAGGCTTTGTGTGTGT
The DNA here is from genome assembly GCA_030710605.1 of Cordylochernes scorpioides. Classification (NCBI taxonomy): domain Eukaryota; kingdom Metazoa; phylum Arthropoda; class Arachnida; order Pseudoscorpiones; family Chernetidae; genus Cordylochernes; species Cordylochernes scorpioides. The sequence continues at coordinate 17,687,507 of CP092883.1, read as the reverse complement.
AATACATATAAACAATACATTTATTTGATCTTTTTTTTTGCAAAGAGAGTGCCAATTCAGAGCATTGAAAAAATCACAACAGTAGATTTACAGCAAATGTTGGAAAATGAGTCAACAACCTATATACCATGGTTTCAGACTTACGACACTCATCAGTACAGGGACGGCTTCGATTCCATTGCATTCTACCGAAGGAGTTAGAAAATTTGCCAAAATTAACAAATAGAACATTTTATTGTAATTTATTATATATACAATCTTTAGTCTGATTAAAACAACTCCATAAGTCTCAGAAGTTTAATAATTATTTCTACATTTTCGTGAATATCATTTGTTGGTTAAAGAGAAATTTGAAACTATTATAGGGTCGTATGACACTTTTTAAAAATAAAAAAATTCTACTGCCCTTACTACAAAGGAAAAAATTAATGGGAGGGCCCCTGGCTCATCAGTGGTGAACCCTCCCAGCGGTTTCGCCAATTTAATTTACCATGGTAGATGAGTCAGGCCCTCCTATTAATTTTTCCATTGCAGTAAGGGCAGTAAAATCGTTTCATTTTTAAAGGAATCATGCGCGTCTATAATAGCTTCGAATTTTGATAACAGATGGCGCGCTAATGCATCATAAAGATAAATTTGTTTAGAAAAATATATATACAGCTTCATCAACCAATGTATTCAGTTCCCAACTTTTCAGTGATTCGCTGTCTCTCTCCCTTCATTGTCCCAAAGATCCTATTTGGTGACTTAGCTGCAATAAAGAAGATACAGTATAATACAGTATTAAAGCTCTAAAGAAACGGTATAGTAGATTAAATTAGCGAAACCGTTGGAAAGATTCACAACTGATGAACCAAGCCCTCTCAATATTTTTTCATCGCATTAAGGACAGTAAAAGTTTGATTTATATTTAAAAGATGCATTCGCATCTTAATGTTTTCCTTTGTTATAAATGGAGATATTGAGAGACTGGAATTATTGTACTAGGGAATGTCTTGATTTTGGCTGATAAAAAAAGGGAGAGGTTTGACCGTGTTATAACGAGTTGAGAGAATCAATGACGCGGCAAACAAACCAGTATCTTATCAATGATCTATAAGAGAATCACCTTGGGTTTATGTGACCTCCATTACTGACTAGAATCAACACAGACACCGTCAATGTCTCCAATATAAGCAACTAACCAATCTCTCAACTCTGGAAATGCGGATTAACTCACATAGGGGAATTATATCCTTAAATAACAGTCTCAGTTTATCCATTTCTTCGGTGTGGACTTGAGGAAATCAATAGACATCGTCAATGTCTCCAATATAAGCAACTAACCAATCTCTCAACTCTGGAAATTTGGATAAACTCGCAAAGGGGAATTATATCCTTAAACAACAGTCTCAATTTATCCATTTCTCCGGTGTGGACTTGAGGAAATCAATAGACATCGTCAATGTCTCCAATATAAGCAAATAATCAATCTCTCAATTCTGGAAATGTGGATAAACTCGCATAGAGAGGAATTATATCCTTAAACAACAGTCTCAATTTATCCATTTCTCCGGTGTGGACTTGAGGAAATCAATAGACATCGTCAATGTCTCCAATATAAGCAACTAACCAATCTCTCAACTCTGGAAATGTGAATGAATTCGCAAAGGGGAATTATATCCTTAAACAACAGTCTCAATTTATCCATTTCTCCGGTGTGGACTTGAGGAAATCAATAGACATCGTCAATGTCTCCAATATAAGCAACTAACCAATCTCTCAACTCTGGAAATGTGAATGAATTCGCAAAGGGGAATTATATCCTTAAACAACAGTCTCAATTTATCCATTTCTCCGGTGTGGACTTGAGGAAATCAATAGACACCGTCAATGTCTCCAATATAAGCAAATAACCAATCTCTCAACTCTGGAAATGTGGATGAACTCGTAAAGGGAAATTCTATCCTTAAATAACAGTCTCAATTTATCCATTTCTCTGGTGTAGACTTGAGGAAATCAATAGACATCGTCAATGTCTCCAATATAAGCAACTAACCAATCTCTCAATTCTGGAAATGTGGATGAACTCGTAAAGGGAAATTCTATCCTTAAATAACAGTCTCAATTTATCCATTTCTCTGGTGTGGACTTGAGGAAATCAATAGACATCGTCAATGTCTCCAATATAAGCAACTAACCAATCTCTCAACTCTGGAAATGTGAATGAATTCGCAAAGGGGAATTATATCCTTAAACAACAGTCTCAATTTATCCATTTCTCCGGTGTGGACTTGAGGAAATCAATAGACACCGTCAATGTCTCCAATATAAGCAAATAACCAATCTCTCAACTCTGGAAATGTGGATGAACTCGTAAAGGGAAATTCTATCCTTAAATAACAGTCTCAATTTATCCATTTCTCTGGTGTAGACTTGAGGAAATCAATAGACATCGTCAATGTCTCCAATATAAGCAACTAACCAATCTCTCAATTCTGGAAATGTGGATGAACTCGTAAAGGGAAATTCTATCCTTAAATAACAGTCTCAATTTATCCATTTCTCTGGTGTAGACTTGAGGAAATCAATAGACATCGTCAATGTCTCCAATATAAGCAAATAACCAATCTCTCAACTCTGGAAATGTGGATGAACTCGTAAAGGGAAATTCTATCTTTAAATAACAGTCTCAATTTATCCATTTCTCCGGTGTGGACTTGAGTAAATCAACACAGACACACATCAATGTCTCCAATATAAACAAATAACCAATCTCTCAATTCTGGAAATGTGGATAAACTCGCATAGAGGAATTATATCCTTAAACAACAGTCTCAATTTATCCATTTATCTGGTGTGGACTTGAGGAAATACACAGACACATTAATGTCTCCAATATAAGCAAATAACCAATCTCTCAATTCTGGAAATGTGGATAAACTCGTAAAGGGAAATTATATCCTTAAACAACAGTCTCAATTTATCCATTTCTCCGGTGTGGACTTGAGGAAATCAATAGACACTATCAATTTCTCCAATATAAGCAACTAACCAATCTCTCAATTCTGGAAATGTGGATGAACTAGCATAGGGGAATTATATCCTTAAAGAACAGTCTCAATTTATCCATTTCTCTGGTGTAGACTTGAGGAAATCAATAGACACCGTCAATGTCTCTAATATAAGCAACTAACCAATCTCTCAATTCTGGAAATGTGGATGAACTACTAGCAAAGAGGAATTATATCCTTAAAGAATATTCTCAATTTATCCATTTCTCTGGTGTGGACCTGAGAAAATCAACAGACGAATAACTCGTATGGCTCATATCATTCTCTTTAGGGAATTGGAAAATATGCAAATAGTTATATTTATTATATATATAGATAGCGCGTTATTGCTTTCTAATTAAAGTTTTAATAGTAGTAGTTGTTGTTTATGGAAAAAACATCGGTTCGAGAAATTTCTTCACAAATTTTACCGATCCGAGGTTTTAAAAAAAAGGTTTAGAAACGCTATCATTGGCGACAAGTAAAACACTGTTTAAAAAAAAAAAAAAAAAACAGCTGACCGTGAAATTTTAGGTTTGGCTTGCGCCATCTTTCGGAATAAATATCAAATATTATTTAATTTTTGAATAGTTTTTATTTGAAATACACTCATGGACATAACTTAAGGAAGTGTAAAGTCTTTCATGTCGCCAGTCGTATGTTTTGTTGAAGGAGACACAGACAATTTTGTTCACACTTGGCTATCTCGTGTGTCTTCAATAAAATTCACTGTTTATCAAATATCTTGTAGAGTTATTGTCTGAATCCCGATATACATGCTTAAAGGTACAACTTCCTTAAGTTGTGTCCATGAGTGTAATATTGTCTGAATCCCGATATACATGATTAAAGGTACAACTTCCTTACATTTTGTCCATGAGTGTAATATTGTCTGAATCCCGATATACATGCTAAAAGGTACAACTTCCTTACATTTTGTCCATGAGTGTAATATTGTCTGAATCCCGAAAACATGCTCAAAGGTACAACTTCCTTACATTTTGTCCATGAGTGTAATATTGTCTGAATACCCCGATATACATGCTCAAAGGTATAACTTCCTTACATTTTGTCCATGAATATAATATTGTCTGAATCCCGATATACATGCTTAAAGGTACAACTTCCTTACATTTTGTCCATGAGTGTAATATTGTCTGAATCCCCCGATATACATGCTAAAAGGTACAACTTCCTTACATTTTGTCCATGAGTGTAATATTGTCTGAATCCCGATATACATGCTAAAAGGTACAACTTCCTTACATTTTGTCCATGAGTGTAATATTGTCTGAATACCCCGATATACATGCTCAAAGGTATAACTTCCTTACATTTTGTCCATGAATATAATATTGTCTGAATCCCGATATACATGCTTAAAGGTACAACTTCCTTACATTTTGTCCATGAGTGTAATATTGTCTGAATCCCCCGATATACATGCTAAAAGGTACAACTTCCTTACATTTTGTCCATGAGTGTAATATTGTCTGAATCCCGATATACATGCTTAAAGGTACAACTTCCTTACATTTTGTCCATGAGTGTAATATTGTCTGAATCCCGATATACATGCTTAAAGGTACAACTTCCTTACATTTTGTCCATGAGTGTAATATTGTCTAAATCCCGATATACATGCTTAAAGGTACAACTTCCTTAAGTTTTGTCCATGATTGTAAATAAAGTGAAAAAAAAAAAAAGGAGTTTGTGAGGATTCGAACCCTGCCCTATCAGTTCATCAGTGGCATACCTTACCCTCAGGTCACCATTAGAACACTATAGGTTTAAATCACCATATAAATGGGTCGCTGTTGTCCATTGTTGAACCATTGTTGGCCATTAGAGAAATCAATCAAACCGAACAAATTCATTGTTATTGCATTGAATGTTTTGAAATACGTGCCTAGCCAATCTCCGGCAAACGGATTTCTCAAGTACAATTTCACTTTACTCGCACATTCATCAATGTTTATTATTAACAGAGGTACACATTTAGTCAGTAGTGTGCAACACTATAACTAGTGAGATAAGCGTGTCAGATTTCGACACTTTACATATTGAATGTACTTATTTACATAAGAGCTGATAGATTTTGCATACCTAAGTGAATTGTTACATATATTTTAAGTGTAAGTTAGCAATTAGAACTCTCTTGTTATATTGTGAATTACAACAGCGATGAGAGATATATTTTGATGAATGGATTTTACATTTTACATAGTAAATGTACTTATTTACATAAGACCTGATGAATACTTAAGCGAATTGTTACATATATTTTAAGTGCAAGTTAGCAATTAGAACTCTCTTGTTATATTGTGAATTAAAACAACGATGAGAGATATATTTTGTAGAATGGATTTTACATTTTACATAGTAAATGTACTTATTTACATAGAGCTGATATATTTTGCATACTTAAGTGAATTGTTACATATATTTTAAGTGTAAGTTAGCAATTAGAACTCTCTTGTTATATTGTGAATTAAAACAACGATAAGAGATATATTTTGTAGAATGGATTTTACATTTTACATAGTAAATGTACTTATTTACATAAGAGCTGATAGATTTTGCATACTTAAGCGAATTGTTACATATGTTTTAAGTGTAAGTTAGCAATTAGAAGTCTCTTGTAATATTGTGAATTACAACAGCGATATGAGAGATATATTTTGATGAATGGATATTATATTTTGCATATTAAATGTACTTATTTACATAAGAACTGATGCATACTTAAGCGAATTGTTACATATTTAAGTTTATTTAAGTGTAAGTTAACAATTAGAACTCTCTTGTTATATTGTGAATTAAAATGGCACGCTAATGTATCATAATATATTTCTTTGAATAATTTTTGTGTGTAATTAGATTCATAAACATATTATAATTGCTATATTTAGAAATCTCGTTTATTTTTATAGAGAGAGAATTTACTGCCTCTTTTTGCTATGTTATGTTTTTAATTTCTATTAATGCAAAAAAAGATTAATATGTATAAATATTCCATTCTGTTATAAAATAAATTTATGTTAATATGATATTGAAGATAAGCTAGTTAACTAAAACTATATCTTAACTGGTATATAAATCTATCTACAGAAGAATATCAGGATACATTAGCGCGCCATCTGTTATCAAAATTCGAAACTATTATAGACGCGTATGATTCTTTTAAAAATTAAACAATTTCTACTGCCCTTACTGCAATGGAAAAATATAAATGTTGTAATAAAAGACTCAATTTGATGTTTGCGGAAGAGCGATTACTCGAAGCATATTATTTATAATTATATGTAATTCTACTGTCCTCAAAGCTTATGTCCATAGTTCATCTAAAATACCCATTCAAAGAGTCTACCAACAGTATCACTATAAAAGGAAGATCGAAAAATGCAAGGTAAATGTATGGTAGATTAAACTGGCGAAACCGTTGGGAGGGTTTACCACTGATGGACCAGGCCCTCCTATTAATTTTTCCATTGCAGTAAGGTCAGTAGAAATTGTTTAAATTTTAAAAGAATCATACGCGTCTATAATAGTTTAGAATTTTTATAACAGATTTTCAGTCCTCCCAAGAGTACAATAGTCTTTGATTTCCAGACTTAAGTCTGGTCATCTACGGACAATGACTTTCCAGAATGGTTGCAAGGTTTTCCCACTATGTACTAAGTGTCAACCTGCAACCCCAAAATATATTATTGACTGTATTGACTCATCCATTGATGAGCTCTACTCATCCCCGGCAGACACCATCAACAAGCTCTACAAGCTTGATACCCTGATATGATTGTTGAGTGGAGATAAGAAAGAAGAAGTAAAACTCGCTCACAGTCATTATTGACTGTATTGACTCATCCATTGATGAGCTCTACTCATCCCCGGCAGACACCATCAACAAGCTTTACAAGCTTGATATCCTGATATGATTGTTGAGTTGAGATAAGAAAGAAGAAGAAGAATATTCTGATACTATATAGATATTCAAAAAACTCTCAGTGGAGACTAGACGAAGTAGATAGACGAAGGAAAATCACCTCTCTAATCTGATTACCACATCTCCGTAACAAATGGTGCGGCGTTTCCAAACGGTTAGCTTTCCCAACACACACGCACAGTGCTAGTTAATACTAGTCTTCGTTACTGGGGTCGGAATACTTAGCACAGAATGCACTGGAAGAATATCCTGAACAAATCTACGATCTTTAACGAAAAACTCTTAAAACGATAATCTTTATGAACACAGGAAAACTCTATTGAAATATTAGACCTCCAGAGAAAAGTTTGTTTTTTTAAAACATTTTTTATTTATAAATCACTTGAAAGCTTTCGGGTATGAAAGCCCTTCTACAGGAGAAATTTTTTTTTTGCATTAAATCGCCAATACAATAAGAGTTAAAAATCAAATTGGTGATTTAATGTAAACTATTTTCTCCTGTAGATGAGCTTTCATACCCGAAAGCTTGAGAGATTTGTAAATGAAAAATATTTTTAAAAGAAAGTTTTCCCTGGATGCTTAATGTTCTTATTCTAATATTGATTCAAGGAATTATTTTATCAAACAGGAAAACTCTATAAACGAAACTATTTATCAAAATACGGGAAAGTTTTATACAAAACATTTGCTATAGACAAAAACTCACTAATAGTAAATTCTTTATAAAGAAAACTCTTGCTGTTGGAACAATCTATATATAAAAAAAATCTCCCTATAACGAAACTGTTAAGAAGAAAAATTCACTCCCTAACATAACCCACACACACACACTATATAAGGAGAGAAAAATTCTCTTTAACGAAACTATAGAGATGAAATGGAATCAATTAATAAATACTGTAATCTTATTTTAAAAAAGCATTTTTTTAAAATGCACTAAAAATAATTTAAACATTTAATCTACATGTAATGCATCAATCGTCAGGGAACGATCATCAAAAATCTCCAACTTTAATGAATATATATTTGTGGCAAAATATCCTCACAATTATTTATAACTCTAGTTCACACTATCAAGTTATTTTTTTTATGGAATTCCAGACGTTCATTACGCCACAAACAGCTGCACCTATTTTCTTTTTTTGAATATATGCAAATTTTATTGTATAGTTTATTCCAGACCGACCATATAGAATTCTGATATTTTATACAATTGCATTGTTATCTTGAGTGAGCGAGTGTAGACAATTTCAGACTTCTACGTGGTCTAGAAATACATTAAAAATTGATCAAAACATATGAAAATAAATAGAGAAATTTGTCCAGTTCCTACAACCCAGAAGTCTTAAAATTTTGTATACTTGCATTGTTATCTTGAGTGAGCGAGTGTATACAATTTTAGACTTCTACGTGGTCTGGAAGTACATTACGAATTGACCACAACATATGAAAAAAAAAAAGAAATTTGTCCAATTCCGACAACCCAGAAGTCTTAAATTTTGTATACTTGCATTGTTAGCTGGATTGAGCGAGTGTACATCAGACTTCTATATTGCCTGTAAATATATTAAAAACTGAGCGAGTGTACACAATTTTAGACTTCTACGTGGTCTGGAAGTATATTAAAAATTGATCTCAACATATGAAAAAAAAAAAATATATATATATATAGAGAGAGAGAAATTTGTCCAGTTCCGACAACCTAGAAGTCTTAAATCTTGTAAACTTGCATTGTAGTGAGTGTACTGAATATCAATTTCTATGTCACCTGTAAGTATATTAAAACTTGGTCACAAAAATTAAGAGGAAATGTAGAAATTAGTGTAGTCGCGAACATCCTGACCCCTTGGAATTCCAGCCATTCATTACGCCAAAGAAACGGCTAAGTCTATTTCCCTTCGTTTGAAAAGAAATACAAAATTCTCTTTTATAGTCTATTCTCGAACACCACAGATACCTATAAGTATGACATTTTTTACACTTGAATTGTTAGTAGGAATTAAATAGTCTGTAATATACCTAACTTCTACGTGGTCAGGAAGTAGTTTAAAATTAATCACAAAATTCGAAAGGAAATATGGAAAAAAAAAAGAGTCAACTACCGACCACTCCAACAACCCAGAAGTCTGAAATTCTGTCAACTTGCATTGACATAAGGTGTGAACAAGTGTGCCAAATATTATACTTCTAGTTGCTCTAAGTTTGTTAAAAATTACAAGATTTGTGGACAAGCAGAACGATAGATAGAAAAGCAAGTTAAATAAAAGCTTTTAAAATATATATTTATTGCTTTTTGTCAATTCCATAGGTGCACAGTATGCACAATTATTATTAGAAAGGTAAAATTAGTGAAAATAACATATAAATGCTATGTATAATGGTTATTTATGTAGTGTACCTATTGTGGTTGCCTCAAATCTCAGACATCATAAAAGATGAACTTGTATTTTGACAAATTCAACTCTCTTCAGCATACACCAACACCGTATATAAATATCCTTTTATTAAAAATAAAAAAGGCATGTCCTGACCAGGAGCACATGTGCTTTTCAGAAGGCAGAGCGCCATCTGGTGAAACAGAAATCAACTATTCATTGATTTAGCCTGTTCAATGAATATTTTATTTCTGTTCCACCAGATGGCGCTCTGCCTTCTGAAAAGCACATGTGCTCCTGGTCAGGATATACCTTTTTTTATTTTTAATATCAACACCTGACCTTTTTTTTTTTTCTATTGTTTTTTTCATATCCTTTTATATTTACATAATTTTTCTTTAATGCAAAATATACATATTTACGGCATTTGAAAAGAAAAAAAGAAAGAGAACAAATCAGCATATGAAGTGATACAATGTACAAGGTCCCACTGATGCAGGTTACAATGGAATGTCACCAACAAGTCTCCAGCGACACTGCGCATTTCTTGGCCGACGAAATAAACGTAAATTTCAAACTTGGTCTACTAGATGATGGCAGGGTCCTCGAGACCGACCGGGAAGAGTAAAGAGAAAGAAGGCTAACGTTGTCAAAAAGATATTCGATGGTTTAAACAGGTTAATGAGTACAAACAAGAATGCTATAGAATGGTTGTCATATATAAACTTCTAATTTTGCTTTGAGAGAGAGAGAATATGAACAAACTATTATTGAATATATCCATTGCCAATATTTACAAGGTTTTACAGGATTTCTCATCACGCTGATCAAAAACAAGGGCGACAATCCAACCAAAGGTAGGAAAACTAGACAATCTGTTATATTTATAAACCTAACGTTACGCCACATCCAACCCGGGTTTTCCCAATCTGCCCCTCGATAGTACGGCCCAGAGAATGTAAGGGGGGCAATTGGTTCGATGTTGTTTCCCTAACTGACGAACCACAACACCGATCGTTCTTGAAGCCAAGTCCATCAAACAGTAGGAGCAAACTAGCCAACAACCTCAGGGCGAAGAGTCCAGAAAAATCTTCCTTTATCATTACAAGGGAAGATTAATGGTGGCAGACTTGAGTCTTCGACCTCAATCTCTGGTAGAAGATTGCTCCCTCCCCGGAGGGGGGTTCCTCCCCCCCTGCTTGCCTACTCTTTTTCCCGGTCCCCAAAATGGCCGAAATTTCCCCGTTGGCCTAGCTGGCCTACTCAACGGCTCGACCTGGCCTGGCCGACAGGGGTGGAAGGGTTTAAGACAGATTGGCTCGCCGCTCTTTTTGTCTATTGTCAAAACAACAAGATCGTGAGGCTTTTTGTGTGTTTATCGAATCCTAACAAACTTCCATTGATCATACAAGTTTCTTGTAGACATTGTAATAGCGTTGCTTTATTCTTGCCCTTTTACAGGAGAATTCACTTCCAGTACATTATACCGATAAATACAAGATAGATCAATCAGGAAGAGAAAAAAAAAAGTCCAGCTGGTGGCATTCAAGTTTTGCTTCCCTTGTTGACTGCGTGATTGGATAATCCTCCCTATCTGTTTCTTGCTTGTTTTCTATAATGCACAAATGTAAATAAAGTGGATTGAAACAGAGATGGCTGGGAGGGTTCACCACTGATGAGCCAAGTCTCCTTCCAATATTTTTATCTTCGCAGTAAGAACTGAAGGCAGAGCGCCATCTGGTGGAACAGAAATCAACTATTCATTGATTTAACCTGTTCAATGAATAGGTCATCTCTGTTCCACCAGATGGCGCTCTGCCTTCTGAAAAGCACATGTGCTCCTGGTCAGGATATGCCTTTTTTATTTTTAATATCAACACCTGACCTTTTTATTTTTTTCTATTGTTTTTTCATATCCTTTTATATTTACATTATTTTTCTTTTATTTAATGCAAAATATACCTATTTACGGCATTTGAAAAGAAAAAAGAAAGAGAACAAATCAGCATATGAAGTGATACAATGTACAAGGTCCCACCGATGCAGGTTACAATGGAACATCACCATCATTGTTTTATTCCTAAAAGAAAAAAATGCGTGCTTAATAATTTCATTTTGGATATATAGATGGCGCGTTTTTATTACCTAATTTTGAGATATATCTGATGTCCTAACTCGGCCATCAGCAGCAATTGAGGAAGAGGTTATCCGTTTATGCGTTCGGCCTAGAACTAATTCCATTTTCAGGACAGCATTAAGAAAAAAGATGTTTGCAGCGTGGCCAATTCATGACTGTCGCAGAACACGGTAATCCATCAATATCATCATCATCCAAATTAAATATTTAAAATGTAATATTCATAGATCGTGGCTTCCTTGACATCCTGACAATTGAGGTAGTGATTGAACCAGCCTACCATGGACACCTTAACTGATGGACCGCTACATACATTCACTAGTTCGTTTGGTTTTCGACCACTAGGACCCGGGTTCGATTCCCGCATTGGGCACTTTTTTCTGTTTAAAAAAAAAATGCTCCAATGGCCCCCGATTCTTGCAAAAGTCCAACCCCACCAGCGAGTTCAAGTAACCAAACGGGGCTCTGGCATTTGTAAGTGCAAAGTCGAACTGCTTTTCACATGTGTAGACATGTGGTGCGCTTACAGTAAAAGCAGTCGCTAACTACCCACCATGATTATCATGGCCTGTACCACGTGTACAAGGGATAAGCAAAAAAAAAACTAGTTCTAAAGAAATGTAGAGGGATAATATTCACATAGGAAAAGTATATTCATTCTAATAAATCCATAATATGCATAAAACAATGCGTCTTTTTAAAAATCGTATACACTCATGGACAAAATTTAAGGAAGTATATATAGCCGGTCGTCTGTTTTTTTTTTTTTTTTTAAGGAGACAGAGTCGATTTTGTTCACACTTAGTTATCTCATGTGTCTACAATAAAAGCTACTATGTTTAGCAGCAACACATAAAATTCCGAGGATAAGTTTCTTTTATTTTAAAATAATAATATTTTGAGCTTTCGGGCGTAAACAGCCCTTCTTCAGCTCAAAATATTATTATTTTAAAATAAAAGAAACTTATCCTCGGAATTTTATGTGTTGCTGCTAATTATACACCAGAGGATTACACCTTATGATTTATAAAAGCTACTATGTATCAAATATCTTTCAGAGTTATTGTCTGATTTCCGATATACATTCTAAAAGGTATAACTTACTTAAGTTTTGTCTATGAGTGTAATAATAATGAGAAGAAACGATCATTTATACACATATATAGTCCATTACTGTGTCTTTCCTTGTTTAAAAGATCCTGTCCTATTTCATACCAATGGACAGAAAGAATCCAGAGACATACACCTTGGAAATAGGCGATTAGTCTGATCGAAATATTGAAAGATTTTGTTGTTAGTGTCCAACATATGTCAACTCTTGGTGACATCATGGGGACAAATATTTTTCAATTTTATCTCTTAGTGACCATTACTCGTAACTCATCTAGTGACCATCTAGCTTCCCCTTTAGCAGATACCAATAAAAATAGTTGATCCAAAATAAGCGTTTCATCATTAATAAGGGAAGCATTTTCGGGCAGTAAAATAAAGAACTTACAATCTGACCGTTCTAGCTCCGCTTGAAACTTCCTCTAGTTGAAATAGATTCTGAACAATCCTCTATATCTAGAGTACCTTTGCCGGTCCCAAGCCCGAATGAAAAAGAAGAAGGGGAAGCAGTAACAAGCTCGCTAAAAAACCTGGGCTCAGCTGACCCGGCTGATAGTACCCTGTAAGAGCTCCAGAGATACAGGGTGAGCTGTACTCCATGTTAGGAGTGGCTGTACATGGTGTTTGTTACTCATGTCAGAAGTGGCCATTTCATATTTGAGCTAAGTCGACCTGCCACTGAGTAGTGCTCCCAGTAATAATGACAAAGACATTCTACTTCACCCAGTCATGATGGTTGTCAAATCCCTATTCTATTTCTACAGAATGTGTGTGGCGGTAAACACGGCACTCCAATAAATTTCGTAGATTGCAGGGACTTCGGCATTTCCACCGGTACAGTAGCCTCTCTACAAACCACATTACTGTCATATTTATACACACGTAGATCATCTAGTTACTAAATAGGCCACATTATTTACGATGTATTGCGTATGGAACACTGCAATATGTCCTTCATTCCCTCATATTTGGTTTCCATCGGAGTATGGAAGTTTCCGCCGTAGTAGGAAGTTGAGAACGTTTTCCCCCCAATTCTTAAAACAATTTTTGAGTTCTTTAAAGCGATAGTGACGATTGGTAAGGGTTTGTATACCTCATTAGGGAGGGTATATATTATATATATATATAAGCTCATGGACTAAACTTAAAGGAAGTGGAAAGTCTTTGGTGTCGCCGGTCCGTCTGTTTTCTTGAAGGAGACAGAGGTAATCTTGTTCACACTTAGTTATCTCGGGTGTCTTCAATAAAGGCCACTGTGCATCAAATATCTTTCAGATTTATTGTATGAATCCCGATATACATACGAAAATGTAAACTTCTTTAATTTTTTCCTTTTCTTAAAATATCGCAAATGAAGGGTGTATTATTAAGAGTAAAAAAAATAGGCTAAAAGAGTATTTTTTATTTGCATTATTTTCATTGCATTCAACTTAAGAACTTGAAGATCTTCAATGGGTCTATTTCTCTACAATTAAGTCCAATAATCTTGGCAAATATGGAAACCTTGTTGTTTTCTTGTGTATGCATATACGGCACGAATCTGGTCTAAGTTTTAATGGTTCTGAAGAAATATAATACATACATGGCTATTGTTTGTGATTAGAGATAGGCTTAGACTAACGAGGAAAATCTGTTTTCCCATTGATGTTATCTTGCGATAGGAATTCTTTAAGAGGTAATTGCTAGTAGCAATGTTGATGGACATTAAACAAGCCTAGCTAGATGTGTGGCAATTCCCAACAGGAAAACGGTCATATTCGAGAAAGGAAAATACTATGTCAACAAGAACCAGATCACTATCATATGGATAACTTTTACCTAGGATAGAATGCGATAAAGACATGTTTTAAAAACAATGAACTATGGTTTGAGCGAGTTCTCATGCTGTCTTGGTCCATTGAAGAATGTCACCACAGGACCTGTGACAGAGTTGAGAAGAAACCCGATCACAAAAGTGACAAAGATTGTACGCGGACACTGCAGGGTCAGGTTACCGGGGGGCAGTGTAACCTGCTTTTTTCTGACCTCCAAAAAAGGCAAACAACCCCTCGACACCAAACCCGTCCGTCCGTACCTTCCCACTCCGCCTTCTCCCCTCTCTATTTCTCTTTGTTTGTTTACTTCCTCACTTGGTCAGTTCGATATACCTAGTGCCACCTTTCTACTCTCTGCCTATAAGATGATTGTTACTGGAACTTACTTGTGTGTTGTAGTACTCCAAGCTTTCTTTGGCTTTCATTAAAAATAAATGTTCCCAACAGTGTTATTGGTTTGCATGTTGGATACAGAACAACAATACATGCTCTTTTTGTGTATGTATTAAATTCAATTATAATTACATATTTTTTTCCATTGAATTATCATTTAGAATTGTTCAATCTTCTATTTGTTATGTGGAAAAGTAATTGACTATATAAAAAAATTATTAATAATTGAATTATTATCTCTTGTAAAATATATTCGAATTTTGAATATATATATGTTATATAAAATATGTTTTCAAATATATTTCAAGGTTCTAATACTCTGTTAAATCGACCTCCAGAGGTCACACTTCCCCTATAAAAACTCATTGTTGTTGTATCCAGCTGTCCGGCTCAAAACTTTTGTACATTATGTAAATAAGCTTTTCATTTTTTATTCTTACGCCTTAAACCAGGCAGTACTTTTATCAAATTATCTTTTTATATATCTCATAAGCTCAATTAAAGCAATTTCTAATCTTTACTATAATTTTATTTTCTAGATTCTTGCCACGACTGCATTACCAATACCATTTAGTCCTAAAAAGAACCAGCAAATAATTTCCATAACATAATCTTAAAGATAATCAAAATCAAGCAGAAATTCTCATTTTTTTATATAACATATATATGTGTGTTTACACCACACAAGAAAGGCACCTCCCCTTTAATTATGCCGTGTTCTAATGGATATATAAAGGGAGAGGTGCCTCTTTCTTGGTACCTGAATACCATCCTCCTCCACAACTTTATGCTGTATGTATATATAAAGGTTGAGTAGTATTGTATAATTATAAAATAATATAAAGACAACAGTGGTATTACTGGTAACATAAAATGAATATCAAAATTCGAAACTATTATAGACGCGTATGATTATTTTAAAAATAAACAATTTCTACTGTCCTTACTGCAATGGAAAAATTAATTTGTAGGTTTCACCACTGATGAGTCCTGACCTCCCATTAATTTTTAATTTCAGTACGGACAGTAGAAATTGTTTATTTTTAAAAAGAATCATACGCGTCTATAATAGTTTCGAATTTTGATAACAGATGGCGCGCTAATGTATCATAATAACATGAATATCTTCTAACATTTAAAACTTAAATACCATATGTGTACAGAGTGATGGCAACGTATGTGAAGATATTTCTTTCATGCAAAGTCTATAGTTGAATATTCCATAAGGTATTCATGAAATTAAAATTTCTAGTTATAAATCTTCATCATATTCTATTCAAAATCTAAAAATGCAAAGTTTAATTTATATAATTAACTTACGTATACATAGGGTCCTGTTAATTAAAAAAGTATAAGTTACAATGTAAGACATACATGTGACTTAATTAGAAAGGTAGATAATTATAAAAAGTGAAGGAAAAGTAACTTAGCTCTTACAGCTATTGTCCGATAAATAATTTTTTTTCTCTTTAATTTCATCTTTTCAACTCTTCTATCTTATTCCAACTTAAAGAGAGACAAAAAAGAATTTCACAAAAAAGTTTCTTCTTTTTATCTAGCCAATTAAGAAGTATGAATGTAACTTTTTATTAAAGATTGGGGGATTTAAAAAAAATGCATTTTTCTCTTACTTTCATAGGATTTATGCATAGGTGAAATATTAGCGAAGTTCTTTGTTACGATTTTTTTTTCACTAAACACTATATAACGCGTAAAAATATTTTACTTTCCTTAATGAAAACTAGGAAGTAGAACGCTTTTTATTACTAAAAATTCTATGACATATCTCTTTTACCGAAAACCACTCTAATAAAAGCATGGTCTCGAGGACCACGCCATTACCATCTCCTCAACGGCGAAGTGCACGATCTACGTTATCATCGTAGATCGCAAAATACGTGGTGTCGCTGGAGACCCACTGGCGATTCTCCACCAAACTCTGCAGCGCTGGCAGAGGCGCCATATTCATTGTACATAGTTAATATAATCCATATTATCTTTTTTTTTAAATAGTGCAGACTGTGCACTTTGCATGTATTGACGAGATGTCAAAAAAATTATTTTAATTTTCAATTGTCAAAGCAGTATTATCTCAACATTGAACTGAGAGATTCTGTCCTTGTCTGGATGAAGACAAGATGGAACCTCCCTTCCTGAGAACAGCTTTTTGTATTTTATCACCAAATTGTAAATAATCACATTTATCTTTGTTTAATGTCTCATTAGTATTTGTAACAAAAAGAGTGTCAATACAATATTTTGAATTGTCAAAAAAAGTCTATAAATAAGACATTTATTTCTGTGTATCCTCAAAGAAAACTATGAAAGAACACTCTTCACTACGAAAAACTCTAACGAAAAAAACTCCTATACCGAAAAATACTCGAAGAGAGAATATATCTTGTTAAGATCACACATATCATCGCAGTAAGGACAGTAGAAGTTCGTTTTATGTATAAAAGAAACATTCGCGCTTTTAAATCCTTTTATTTTATATGTATAGATGGCGCGTTATTGCTTTGTGTTAATTTATGCTTAACTGGCCTTGTCTTTATAGTTTGCTGAAGAGCATTGCTCGAAGCAAATATTTGAATGTAATTCTACTGTCCTATAAGCTTATGTCCATAGTTTACTTGAAAACCATTTCTAAGATTCCATCCTTCAGTGTAGCATATAAAAGCAGAATGATCCAATACAGTATTAGAGCTCTGAGAAGCGGTCTGGTGGATTAAATTGGCGAAACCGCTGGGAGGGTTCACCACTGATGAGCCAAGCCCTCCCAATATATATTTTTTCATCGCAGTAAGGACAGTAGAAGTTCGTTTTATGTATAAAAGAAACATTCGCGCTTTTAAATCCTTTTATTTTATATATCACACATATATCGAAACATTTATTCGCCACAGAGAATTTATTGTTATAGGGCGTTTTGTTGTAAAGAGATTTACTTGAGAGAATTGAACCATTTATTCGCTACAGAGAGTTTATCGTTATAAGAAGTTGTAAAGAAAGATATATCGGGGTGTCATATAGAATGTGGGGCAGTGTAGAACAATATGTAGGAGTCGATACACACTCTTCAGGAAAGTTTCTAATGACGGCCTTATTCTTTTTTAATTGCCTGCGGCAGGGTGGGGCTCTTTGTCCGGGCTGCTGGGATATCCCAACTCTCTCTATTCCTTTTACTCCTTCTAATTAGGGAATACACGCAGGCAGGATATATAAGTTCAACGTCTTGTCAGAACATTTTTGGCAATCGTCTTAAACTATTAACTATCTGAATGCCAACAATGGCAGCGGCAATGGTAACAGAAAAATGAATCTACACTTGACGTTTTACGAGACCTCTCTATACCAGATCCTATCTACATTCCAACAATGTCAGCGGCAATGGTAGACCACTGTATAACTGACAACATATCTACACTCGACGTCTCCCTAGACCAGCTTCTATTTAAATTCTACCACAACAATAAAATTACGCAACAATGCTACCAGAAAACATATCTACACTCGACTTCCGAGACCTCTCTAGACCAGCTCCTATCTACATTCCAACAATGTCAGTGTGGCAATAATATCAGAAAACATATCTACACTTGAACATAAACTATTATATATAAGATTTCTAGTGTTACGTTCCGTACAAAGTCTGTGTAGAGTACTTATAACATCTTGTAGATATTTTTATAGAGGGATATAGGGTAGTGTTACATTCTCTACAGAAAAGCATCTCGGGATTTAGATAAAGACACGTAGTGAGTTCACATTAAAAGAGAGCGGTATATAAAGAAAGGTCCACATGGGTTGAGGTCGACGGCAGCCGGTCTAGAATGGCGAAACCGTCCTTCACCGACCCGTTCTGTCGCTCTTACACTCCCCCGCTCATATATTATCCTTCTTGTGGATGTTTAGTGTGCTCGGGAATCACAATCCCACACAGTTTGATATTAACGACGCAAGAAACTGAAAAATTCATTAGAAACCTGCAAAAAATGTACGCATAATGATAATGTGCATTATTGATATGAAATACTAATGTGTTTTGCTTTCTTTCAAATTGTAATACCTCTTGCTATTAGTTGCAATGCAATGTATTACATAGGTTCAATGTTACACCCATGTGTATGTTGTTGAGAAACGTTAGAATTTTCTTATTGTAGCCTCTTCAAGTGTTAGATGTTATTTTGTAATTGGAACGGTGAAAGAATGAAACACTGAGATGCTATATTGTAGTGTTGAAAATATATTTTCCTGTTTACTTTCGTGTTCGCTGCTCTTCGTGTTACAACGGTATTGTAACTGAGTGACGATAATTGGCTTCCTTGCTACAAAAATAACATTAAGTACGCTTAAATTCAGTAACTAGGTTCAGTTATAGACACTGTGAATTGACTTAATTGATAGACATTAACAATTTCTTGTGGTATTTCATTCAATGTACTTAGATCCAGCAACAAGTTTTAGCAATGTAACAATACGCACGATGGTTTATAAACCTCATTGTTATAAATAAACAACATGTAGTATATTCCGTTCAATGCACTTAGATTCAGTAACTAGTTTTAGCCATGTAACAATACGTACGGCGACTTATATACTTCATTGTTAGGAATAAACAACAATAAGTGGTATTACATTCAATGCACTTCGGTTCAGTAACAAGTTTTAGCGATATAACAATATTCACGATGGTTTATAAACCTCATTGTTAGAGATAAACAAACAATATATGATATTTCATTCAATACATTTCGGTTCAGTAATAAGTTTTAGCGATATAACAATACGCACTATGATTTATAAACCACATTGTTAGAAATAAACACAAACAATGTATGGTATTTCATTCAATACACTTCGGTTCAGTAACACGTTTTAGCGATATAACAATACGCACTGTGATTTATAAACCACATTGTTAGAAATAAACACAAACAATGTGTGATATTTCATTCAATACACTTAGATTCAGTAACAGGTTTTAGCGATATAACAATACTCACGATGGTTTATAAACTTCTTTGTGTTATAAATAAACAATAACAATCGGTATTCTATTCAATGTCTTTAGATTCAACAACTAGTTTTAGCAATGCAGCAATAAGTTCGTACGATTTTTTTTTAAATCTAAAATTATTTAATATATACGGAACAAATATATTACTTATATTTAGTAATTATTTCCTTAATATATCTAAGAAAAGTTTCGAGAGAAAGAATGGCTATAAAAGAGCTAGCACGTTGCTGGTTAAAATATAAAAATATATGAAGCAGACAATAAACACTATTGTATATTTTACAACACCCACTCTTATATATAATATACTAAACATTTTCACTATTTTGTATCATTGTTTCCTCAAACTACCCCTTTTAGATTGACGCGTTAAAAAAGTCATTTTTTCAGTTAGCGTTTCAATATGGTTTGTTTATACAAGAAGGTACTTGTATCTTTGGACTACAAACAAACTCTCGCTAAGTCCTAGCTGATGATCTTTCTTCATTTTGACACGAATACATATGGTCTCATACACATAAGATAACCAAATTCCTAAGATTAGTTTCTCACTTTGAGTAGATAAGTGAAAATGAAATGAAGAACAAACCGTTATTGCTTGTGTTAATTTATGTCTAACTGGCCTTGTCTTTATTGTTTGCTGAAGAGCATTGCTCGAAGCAAATATTTTAATGTAATTCTACTGCCCTATAAGCTTATGTCCATAGTTGTCTTGAAAACCATTTCTAAGATTCCATCCTTCAGTGCTGCGTATATAAGCAAAATCGTCCAATACAGTATTAGAGCTCTGAGAGGCGGTCTGGTGGATTAAATTGGCGAAACCGCTGGGAGGGTTCACCACTGATGAGCCAAGCCCTCCCAATATATTTTTTCATCACAGTAAGGGCAGTAGAAGTTTGTATTATGTATAAAAGAAACATTCGTGCTTTTAAATCCTTTCATTTTATATGTATAGATGGCGCGTTATTGCTTTGTGTTAAACCGTTATATTGTTGATATGAACCAGACCAACGTATCACAAACAAAAATTGAACACTTATTAATATGAAAAAAATAAAAAGGCATCTCTTTATCGTGCAACTGAAAGTTTCTGATGGCTTGCGCCATCTATCGGAATAAATATCAACTATTATGATAGATGACGCAAGCCATCAGCAACTTTCAGTTTCACGATAAGGAGATGCCTTTTTCATAATTTTTGCACATTATCCCCCAGTACAATATCACATTTGTACTATTTTTTCATTTATCAATATGTAAATTTATGGTAGGGTTTATAGTTTTGTGGTTTATATAGTTTTAATTTCGATTTTTCATTTTACTTAGTTTTTTTTAGGTTGAATCTTGATTTCGTTTTACCTTGACCTATTTTTAATCCGATGAAAAAGATTCTTCTATGAAAACTTGCCAAGTTTTTACTGAAGAAATTTGTTTCACATCCCTGGACACTTTTATTTTTCCGTTTATCATTACTCTTCACAATTCATCCTTTCATACTTCATTCCTAAGGTTAGAAATAATCGTTATTTCTCCTTGAAATAAATTTCGATTTTTCGTTCAAAAGAAACACATGCGGGGATAATTTTCAAATGTCGTTTTACAATCATAAGTCGCATTATATTGTATTATAAAGCCTTTTTTGATTGTTTATAGTTAATAAAAAACCTTCCAACTCAAATTTTGGAAATTCGAACATATATATGATTGTGCAGTCAAATAATGGTATTCTAATGTCCTCATCGCGAGTAATGCTAGGTAAATGCTTTGCGTGCATATGTCTTTTTCTATTATATATGTGTGTGTGCAAAAAAATAAATAAATAAATAAAATAGGTCAAGTGTTGATATTAAAAACAAAAAAGACATTTCCTAACCGCTCACATGAATATTTTCGATGGCATAGCGCCATCTAGTTGAACAAAAAACAACTATAACGTTGATTTAGGCTTTATCCGTAATATTTGGCTTATATACATGTGTGTGTGTACCAAAAATGTACCTTTTCTTTTAAAAACGCATTGCTTTAATGTATTATAAAGGGAGAGGTGCCTCTTTTGATACATGAATACCATCCTTCCACAACTTTATTCCATATTTCAATTCCATTTCCATATTCCTTATTCCAAGTGAGGTAAAAATCCTTCTTACTGAAGATAATGCAAATATGCATATCATGCTATTGTTAATAGGCTAATCCCCTAATAGAATGTTCAAATCAATAAGCTTGAGGGATAAGTATCCTATTGATTTGAACATCATGCTATTGTATTTATTTATATTTGTTGTTTATTTTATGTAAGTATTGAGAGAGACTAAGTGTCAATATAAAAGTATTTAAAATAAAATTGTCTAGCATACAAATATCCGTATATATGCATGAGGATATGTAACAACTGATAAGGAGCATTAGAGTTGTTATGAGAAAGTTAAACGTATACGTCAACCTTATTAACCTGTAGCAACACACACATCTAAAATTGTAACGCTAAAATATGATCAAAAATAAATATTTATCTTTTTCTATGTAGAAAATGAATGGAAACGGGTATATTTTTTTAAAAAATGTGATATTCGACGCTATTTTAAAAAAAAATGCAAACTACAAAATCCGTGCATTTCTACAGATGTCTTAAACATGCCCTCTTTAGAAATTTCATCAATAATTGGCAGGATCCCTCTAAAATGCAAACTACAAAACCCGTTCATTTCTACAGTTGTCTTCAGTTGTCATCAGAAACTGCATCAATAATTGGCAGGATCCCTCTAAAATGCAAACTACAAAACCCGTTCATTTCTACAGTTGTCTTCAGTTGTCATCAGAAACTGCATCAATAATTGGCAGGATCCCTCTAAAATGCAAACTACAAAACCCGTTCATTTCTACAGTTGTCTTCAGATGTCATCAGAAATTTCATCAATAATTGGCAGGATCCCTCTAAAATACAAACTACAAAATTCGTGAATTTCTACAGTTGCCTTCAGATGTCATCAGAAACTGCATCAATAATTGGCAGCAACCCTTTGTGACATTGTTTGGACGATACCCATTGAAACCGAAACGGTCAAGAAAATAAAAGATACGAATGAAACGAGAGCTATAGATTCTAGACACAATCACCCTACAGATGATATTCTAACCGTAATTGTACCAATCCAAGAATCCGTGTTTATATACTCTATCGTAGATGTAAAGCTATGATAAATATATAAAAGAAAACATAAAGGTAAATAGGAGAGATAAATAACGTTACCGGGGAAATAAAGAACTCTAATTTTGCGGAATAAACACTTCCGTAGTTTAGCGAAGAAGACTTTCATGAAGCTGCAGCGTTAGCAGCGGCCAAACGAAACTTTAGGAGGTAGACCCACCTGCAGCAGCCGATGGAGGGGGGGGAAGGGAAACTAGTTTAGGTCTGCCAACCAACCAATCACCGCTGGCCTACCTAGCGAGGTCGTCTGATGCACAATCGGCGCAGAATTATCATTTAATTGTCGCCTGCAAACTTTTTCCCCGGCAAATTCATCAAGATCTATAGTGAAGATTAGAATGTATGCAAAGAATATGATCTTTCCTCGATATCATTTTTATATAAAAATCCGTATTTCTCAATAGTTCTTTGATAAAATTTCAAATATAAGAAATCAAGAAAATGGTACAGGTTTCTGGATATGTGTTTCTTTTATCTTTATTTAAACATATTCTCGAACTTTCGGGTATCTCTGCTTTTCTACAGGGTAGTTCATAGAAACATATAAACGCCGTTAAGGTGAGGTTTACATGTTTCTATGTACCCCTGTAGAAGGACAGAGATACCCGAAAGATCAAGATTACGTTTAATAAAGATAAAGAAACACATTTCCAGAAACCTCTAGCATTTGTTTGATTGATATCCAGGATATTTAAATCAATCGATATATATTTAAGAAACTTATAAAATATACTTTTTTCCTTTTTTTTTAACCTAAAATTATATTTTATTGTTTCAAAACTAAAAAAATCTTTCAGAGAAGCTCTCCATAAACTATTATTAATCATTACCACTCAGTATCTTGTCATAGCTTATAATAAGTGTAGTTTAAAAGGAAATTCTCCATAAGCTCATCTCTTTCGTTTTGAAGCAATAAAAAAAAACTTGACGCAAATGGTAATGATATCCCTTTAATCATTGAAATACAAGGTTGTCCAAAAAGTTCGTAAAAACTTGCAAAAAATTAAAATACCATTTTTTAAAATTTCAATTTAAAGCGCTATGTCTCCCTAGGGACACTTGCGCTGTCATACATGTATACCTTTACATTTGTCTATACATATATATATATACAATAATTTTAGGCCGTGAATAGAATAGTCATATGATATTAACAATGAGAAAGAGAGAAAAAAAAACGAGAAAAGAACTGTGTACAAATTAAAGAAGTGTCTGGCAATATGTACAATAAGCATAATATAAATTATCAGTTTCTTAAAAGATAAATATAAATACCAATATTATTCGCCGTTATGTATAATGTCTTTGTGCGTATTCGCCGTAATATTATTATTCGCCAAGTAATAAGAAAAAAAAAACGAACTTTTGGGATAACCTTAGAGCATTCTCTCTAAAAAAGGTGTTTACCTTACAACTCTGAACACTCGGATTTTCCTGGAAAATCTCTTAAAGATTTCTTGAAAAAGCCATGGTCCACCTGTAGTGTGTGAACAGAAGAGCTTAAATTGACTTGTTCCATTATATGTATGTTCCATGTGTAAATACCTGTTTTTTTCCTCTTTTCGCTCTCCACTTCTTCCATCCATATTTCCAATTTTTTTTTTCATATTCTTATTTTCCATAGGATCATTCAAATAATAATCTGTATATATTTATCATGTGTATATAATCCTTCTCCATTTTTACCCCTTTGTATATTTCCCACTTTCATAGGTTTCTCCGTCTTGTAACCCCAAGGAAAATCCTCTGTAAGACCAGTGTGTCTTAATAAAGGTTTTTGTGTGTGTGTGTATCTTATAGATAGTCGGTACTCGATATATCGGGGTAAGTATGACAAACACGGTATATTGAATTCCACGGTTGATCCAAAAATGACCCAAGAATAAAAGCGTGCAATAAATCCTTTTAGGTGGGGGGCCGTTTAGACTGACCTCATTAAATTGGTCATCCGTTAAACCTGCCCCGTTAAATCTGAAGTTGTCTGCACAAATTTGTGTCATCTATTTGTCTTTGCAAATCAACAGATTCGGTTGGCTAAGATACCATCCAATCATATTTAATGAAGATATTAAGTGTCCACTAGACGACTCTATGAAGCTATGGCATTGGTGCATCTTGCATAGGAGATTTGTTATCAAGTTTGCTCCAATTAGAATCTTTGAGATTGATCTATGATCCATAAATTCTTGTGTTTGGAACACGGTAAATATGGACTTTTATATATTGTAGAAAAGCATTTATTATTTTATTAACAGAGTATCATTTTTTTTGTTCATATTTTGCTACTCTGTAAACTTCCCTCATTGCTTATCTTTTGTTTATCATTCATAGTTTGTTCTTGTCTTAAATAAATTGTTGTGTCATCCTGAAGTTTGTCTTTGGACTAGACGATCATTCTCAAATGGCCAATTAGTCGAGTTAAGAAGAAGTTTGTCTTTCCTAATTTTCCACGTGGCAATATAAAGGGAACTTCTTCGAGCAAATTTCACCTCCCCAAAGTAATTTCTTCAGAACTTCCTATTTCAAATCGAACAATTCTGATTAAACATATCATTGTGGAATATATATATTTGAATGAAATAATTTGTTGACAAGTTTCTCTTAGTATGCTATCACTTGTAAACGAAGTATTTGATTCAAATTCTAACAAATGTAAAACATTCAACAACAGGGCAATTCAAAATATAAAAAGCCATCAAAACGATATTTGAAAAGGACCTTTTTTCATCATTTTTGAAATAATCCAAAGCAATAAAAGACAAACGGAGAGATTATATTCCCAGCTTTATATATATATATATAAACATTGCAAAAAATATTTAAAATTAAACTTTCAGAAATATTTAGTCAACTTTTCAGCATTATCCGTTAGTTAGTGCAGCTAAAGAACACGTTGACCCTGTTCTTTAAGACGGTCAAAATCATCTTCAATATTTGTTTTCGTAAAATTGATCATATGCTGATTGAATGATATCAATTTTGATTAGAATCTTGTTGACAGAGTGGCATTGATAGAAAAAAATAAATATACTCATAAACAAAACTTAATGAAGCTGTACTTTTTAGCTTGTATATCGGTATTCAGACAATAACTCTGAAAGATATTACAGTGACCTTTATTGAAGACACACGAGATAACCAAGTATGAAGAAAATTGCCTCTGTTTCCCTAAAAAAAAAAAACAGACGACCGGCGACATTAAATACTTTCAACGTCCTTACGTTTTGTCTACGAATGTATACAATTTCAAAAGTTTTCGGATAATTTGTATAAATATATTGTATCAAAGGTACCCAACTCTCCCTTTGAAATGCATTAAAAAATGCATTTTGGTTTATCTCAAATGGTTAACTCTTCTTTATTGAAAACGTCTTATACTAGCTAAGCGCCATGCATATATAGTTGAAAGGATGAAATTTAAAAACAGTACAGTTAAACCTGTCTATAGCGCCCCCTCTAAATAGCGCCTACCTCTCTATAGCGCCCGATATTAAATACGTAGTTCGATGCGATTTACATTAAAAGTGACCTGTCTATAGCACCTTATTTTGGTTAGTCCCAAGAGGGGGCGCTATAGGCAGGTTTAACTGTATCTTTTATTAACTAGCAGAAACCTCACCACACGGAGTGAGGAGACAAAGTTTAATTAAAATTACTTGGGCGGTCATTTAAAGGGTCATTTACTGTAATCTAATTACTAGGGCCATTCCTTAGGTGGAAACATGTGTGTATGGACTTTACATAGACGTCTCGTGGTGAAACCAACCTTGTTTGAGTTTAGATGGGTTATGGGGTAGCGGAGAATATGAAGATGAAAAACTTACATAACCACATTGTCTTTATATAATTTATCCTGTATATAAATATCATATTTACTATTAAGGTACTATTACTGTTTTTTCTGGATGTATCCTACATTTATGCTTGGAGAATCTGTATATGACTAAAAGGTCTTAATAAAGATTTTTGTTTTGGTGAATAAATAAACTCCTATAAATCTTTAAATAAAAAGGCATATATTGGATCAAAAAATCATTTATTTTACCAATATTTCAGTTGGCTGAACGCCAACCTTTATCAAGGTATTATAACATTATAAAGTGTGTCCATCATTGGTAAAAATAAATGATTTTTTGATCCAATATATGCCTTTTTATTTAAAGATTTATTTATGGATTGCTCTATTTTAAAAAATAAACTCCTATATGAAACCAACAAATCAAACAGATATATGGCTTTCCATCCTTCTATTGCCTATAGTTATAGTTTAGTAGTTCGTTTATAGAATGTTGGTTATGTATATAGGACAATCTGTACGTACACTCTCCTAGCTTGTACTCCAATCTAGGATTCTCTCTTGTGACATAATGCGACTTCTGGGGATTAGCTTATCTGATGGGCGGGTTTCTCTTCTTTAAGGAGGCTGAGTGATCTTGATGGAAAAGGTCGTTCTTTGTCCCTTGTTCCGTCTTTGGTGTCAGCCTCTTGTTTTCTCGCAGATCACTTCTGTAGAAGGCTTTATTAACTGGTACACATTATTTCAGCCACATCGATACAAGATCATCTATAGGGATAATCTGCTTTCTTACCGTTTATATTGCTTTTTGTTTTGAGGGAAATATGTAAAATGGACGATATATATTCGGTGAAAACTCTTGGCTTGTTATCTTTCCGTGGTAAAGGTACGATTTCTTAGTGTGAATAAATCTTTATACTAGATTTCTGGACAGCTTGTGTTATGGCTAATTCTTTTTATCTCATGTCTGTTTCCTTAAGTGAAACTTAACACTTACTTCTTAAATATCTGTGAAATATTGCAGAATTGCATTATATATATGATCATCGTATATATTCGTATATATAAGTTCTTCGTATATATATATATATATATATATATATATATAAGGAAAAATAGGATGAATTCCTGTTCAAATTCTCTACATCGTCAAAGTGCCGGCTCCAATCCGAAAGTCAGCATTCACGGAGTTTGATCCTCCATAATCCTGGGGCTTCTTTATTAGAGGCAGCATGTCTCCTCGAATATATATATATTATATTTAATTTCTATTTTTTTAAAAATAGTGCTTGTGGTGAGATGAGATTGAGCAGCCGAGGCCTTTTGATTAAAGAAGATCAAAACACTCCACTCTTGACGGGTTTATTTAGTAACCAATCGTCAAAGTTTTACAAAATTAATGGTAATAACAAACTTGAGGAATCTTAACAGGTAGAATACCTCAATTTTGAGAGAGAAAAAAACTTAATTAAACAAAAATATACTAAATTCACATATTTGAAAACAAAAAAAGTCTAACTAACTCGACTAAGCAAAAAAAAAAAACAATATTTATATCTACATCAGCGCCGTCTGGACTTCTCGGCGTCATATAGTTCATCTATGAAATAAACAATAAAGTATTAATAAAAATATAATTTATGTAGAAAATAATGTGGTAAAATTATTTACAACATATATATAATATATAATGAGAGAGAGATACAATTTAGTACAAAAATCTGTGCCAAATATTCATGTTCTATCACTATATATAGTTAAAAATTAACTATTTCCTATTACTACAGCTGTATATTTATTCAAGCATTTTATCATCAAATAAATTGAGAAACGGAGAAATCGAAGAGAGATTTTTACTTCATCAAAACAATAGAGGAAAATGTTTTGAATACGATAATGGTTTGAATCGCCTAGAGGCGTCAAAAACAAATTCCAATTTTTTTTTCTGTAAATTTAAAATGGAGTTTAAAATTAAATTGCTGACATGTGCCTAAAATATGATTATTATTGACTTCGCGCAATATTATTACATTATTTTATTAATTTTATCTCTTAAAAAGTAAATGAGGGGAAGTAGATATTTATTTTTTCTACCAATAAAATTTGTTTTAAAAATGTGAAAAGCTTTACATTCTATTTTATCTTTGTTATCATGTTTTTTTAAAAATAAGAAAATCATATGAATTGTGTTCTAT
Organism: Cordylochernes scorpioides; assembly: GCA_030710605.1. NCBI lineage: Eukaryota > Metazoa > Arthropoda > Arachnida > Pseudoscorpiones > Chernetidae > Cordylochernes > Cordylochernes scorpioides. The sequence goes on along the minus strand of CP092883.1, from coordinate 17,658,481 downwards.
TTCTATTATCAGGGTGAATTTTTTAAAATATAAATTTTGGAAATTAATTTTATAAAGAAAAGTTAGAATTTTTCGATTTAAAAACACAACTTTGTGGAAAATAAACGTGCTTTGTTCTCTGAATGAAATATAAATATTTTGACCAACACAAAATAAACACATTTATTTTCGTTTATATGCTATATAAGATTTATGAAATAATATATTTTTTTTTATAAAGAAAGTAGTGTGAAACAAATAAAGAAAATATAATAAGAGCCAAATCCGAGAAATAATTTGGTCAACGGTCAAAATTATTTTTCTTCTAAATTCATAGAACAACACCATTTGGCATAGTTTTTTTTTTTGTGTATTTACTCTCGTAATATTTTTTTATGGGTTATATAATACTTTATTTCTATATATATATTTACACAACAATATTATTTTTGATTTAAGGAAATTAATAAACTTTTAGCAAAGTAAAAAATGTTAAGTTAATCTTGATAAATAACTTTATATATTTTTACCCAGCGAAAAAAAAAAATGTTTATATAAGATTTAAGTATTGAATCTTTATTTTTCTCTCTCTCATAGTTATATTTAATGTATCTAATTTTATTTTCTGATTTCTATTTATATTGTGAATTTTTTTCGATTATTTTTGCTATTAAATAAATTTACACTAGGTTTTAATACCGAAAAAAAAAAAACAAATTTGTACGTTTTAATGAAGACGATAAATATTTTCTTATTTTAAATTAATTCCAAGAGAGGATCAAGCTAGAGGCCTGTTGTTCTCGAATTATTTAAAAAAAAAATAGAAATATACATACACAAGATTCTGGAAGAGTTTTTAAGCGTTTGTAATTAATAATTACATTTACAATAGAACATGCTCCATGAGAGGATACTCCCGCTACAAGACACCTCTCTACAAAAAAAAAGTTATTAATTGCCTGAATCATTATTTTTACTAAAGAGCAACTCTGTATAATCTTATATCAACGATTAATAAAGGTAATTTCAATCTCAATCTCTCTAAAGAACGGTTGGTATATCTATATTAATTTTTAAATTTCTAAGTAAATAAAAAAAAAAAAGATTGTGTTTCCATATACAGTTAAACCTGTCTATAGCGCCCCCTCTAAATAGCGCCTTCCTCTCTATAGCGCCCGATTTTGAATACGTAGTACGACGCGATTTACATTAAAAGTGACCTGTCTATAGCACCTCCTCTCTATAGCACCCTATTTTAGAGAGTCCCAAGAGGGGGCGCTATAGACAAGTTTAACTGTATATTTGACTTTTAGCACAAATCCATTTATCTATTGTGAGAGAAAGAGAGACCAATATATCCGTCGTGTATTTATCTACACTTGTAGATAAGAGGCGTTGACCATCTATCTATCGACAGTAGCTACCAACACATGTATCTCAGACGTTTCCCACTTTGAGGAGATTAATTGTTAAGATGAGGGATTAGGTGGTGCGTTAATCATTTAAACTTTGAGGAAACACGCGGCTCTACCTAATTCTGGAGTGTTGGGGATATCTGATGTTTCATTCTCTCTTTGGATTTCTCTATTGCTTCAAAAGTGAGGATTTTCAACCGAAAACTTGTTCACTACGGTTAAAACTAAACATAATCAAACTCCATATAACAGAAAACTGGCTAAATAGAGGCTCCTTATAACGGAAAACTGACTGAATCCAAACCCCCTTTAACGGAAAACTGACTGAATCGAAACCCCCTTTAACGGAAAACTGACTGAATCGAAACCCCCTTTAACGGAAAACTGACTGAATCGAAACCCCCTTTAACGGAAAACTGACTGAATCGAAACCCCCTTTAACGGAAAACTGACTCAGTCTCTCTTCAATTTCATTATAAGTCGTCTTCTTAAATTTCTCCTCAAAATTCGTTACGGATAGGTCACCACTGTCATTCTCACGAACCACGGATATGTCGTCGCAAACTTTGCTCTCTGGCATCGTGATACGGATCCCATTTGCCTTGCTTGGAAGAACCACAGACAGTGGATTATCTCCTATTTAACTGTCCAGCACAAAATACAGACAGCATTACTATATTATGGTCTGGCCCAACTCGTTTCTGCGTCGTTGGCCCGACTCCCAGATTCTCTGCAATAATGGAGATTCCTGGTAAACTGGTTCAGCTCTGTAACCTGCACAGGCCGTTATGGCTAGAACTTTATAGTAGACTCCTGTACATCCCGGGTAGTTGGCGTTCGACACTACAGAACCTGGGTTATGACTTAGTTCTTTCTCTTCACTGTTTTCTTAAGTGAAACTTGACACTTGATATTCTGTAAGATCTGAGAAACATTGCAGAATTACCGTAAATGACTACAATATGTATTTGTAGAGTTAATAAGAAGACAACTAGCTTTTATGTGTACCACATTCTTTCTTTTTTGCTTCAAAATGATGAGCAGCATTTCTTTGATCTCCATCATTATGAACGATGCCATTTTACCATCTTCTGTAACAGAATTATAAATCAAGGAATATCCTCTGAATCCTAATCATTTCCTCTTTTTTTTTTCAGAATGAAAGAATTTGGAGAAAGTATTTTCACTTTATTATAGAAGGGAGGCAACATAAAACGTCTGATTGTAGATACAGTTAAACCTGTCTATAGCGCCCCCCTCTAAATAGCGCCCGATTTTAAATACGTAGTACGATGCGATTTACATTAAAAGTGACCTGTCTATAGCACCCCCTCTTTATAACACCCTATTTTGGTGAGTCCCAAGAGGGGGCGCTATAGACAGGTTTAACTATATATTAAACTCTACAATTCTAACGATAATACAATTATTGTCCCTGTTGATGTTCCTGCAATGAAGAATCCACTCGATACGATATTGTAGCGAATAATTTATTATTTTTATAGTTGTTATTATTTTACACTAGTATTAACAGAGTATCATTTTTTATGTTTATATTTTACTACTCTGTAAATTTCTCTCATTCCTTATCTTTTGTTTACCATTCATAGTTTGTCCTTGCCTAAAATAAATTGTTGTCTCCTCCTGAAGTTTTTGACTTCCCTAATTTTCCTCGTGGCAATATAAAGAGAGAGGTATTGTACGATATATTGTTAGATTTATCTCTGCAGTAAGAAAACCTGTAGCTGCGGTAGGGGGGCAGCAATAAGGTGACATGTGGGGGAACATGACAAATGTGGTGACATCCATCATAACGACGTCATTGCGGCCAAGATGGATCACTCAGGTTGGCCGGAGGTAGAAACCTTGCCGATTGATAAAAATCTAACAAAATATAATCAACTTCTACAACTATCCAGAAAGAGGTAGAAATACTTGAAATATCTCCATTTATAAAGATTCTCTGTCTAAGATATAAATCTTTAAATGAGAAAAACCAATCAAATTCCATCATCATTCTAATCTTTGGTTTCAATCACAGATTTTTTTGCAAGAAGACATTGAAGAAAGTAAAAAATGAAAAAGAATGCTAACAAACTAAAATATATATCCAATGTGAGTGCAGTTAATAAATGAATCTGTAATCAGCCGATCAATAAGGTGATGGTATTTCTACCTAGCTATTCAGAGATTGTAGAATCTCTCCCTTTATGATATTATTATTAATATTAAATAAGAATATACAATTGATAACTTTACAAAATAATATTAGAAATTATAGTCCTACCTTATGTTTACTATAAAGGCATTCTAATTTTTCATATGAAATTTCAACTTCGTTTTTATTTTATTTTACTTAGTATTTTAGCTTCAATATTGATTTTTCTATCAATTTCTAACTACTTTTACTTTGTGTCGATTTTTGTGTGTGGCCTGTAGAAAAAGATTCTTCCATGAAAGCTTGGAAAAGTTCAAATAAAGAAATGTATTGGGAGATAGAAAGTGTTGTTTTGCTGTGATTACTGTAAAGGTTTTTCAGAACTTGGCAAATCTAATGTTGGTTCTACAGCATCTATCTCTGGGTAAACCGGCAAAATGAAACATTGTTCTACCTTCTGATTAGAGAAAGATAATGAATAAATAATATAATAGACCGCTAATCAACAACGTATAAAGAAGATATTGAAATTAATTGAACAAATCAAAAACATATGGAAATATTGTAGAACGACATTTGAAAATATCCCGCATGTGTTTATTTTGATGTGAAAACACATGCGGGATATTTTCAAATGTCGTTCTACAATCATAAGCCGCATTATATTGTATATGGAAATATTGCCGGGAGGATATTGATCTATAAAAATAGTCACCACTCTCCCGTCAAAATAGACGCTAAAACTAAGCGGAATCTATTGGCCGTCTCCGCGGACTCGGGTCGGTTAAAACGAAGTAAAATTTAGTATTTACATCAGACCAGGGTTCGGCAACCTGCGGCTCGCGAGACACATGCGGCTCTTTGGATGTGAAGCTGTGTGTTTTTATTTATGCGAGTACTAATTATTGTTGGCAAGAAAAAAAATTTGTGGCTCTTTAAAAACTTTGAAATTTATTAAATTACAAGGGTCACTCCAAAAGGTTTTGCAAATAATATTAAATAATTAAAATATCAAAAAATAAATTATACCATTAAAATCTACATGCATTCTTTTACCTAACATAAACATTTTCACAAAATAGTAACAACAATCTACTGTCCTTACAGCGAGAGGAAAAATATATTGGGAAGGCTAGGTTCATCAGTGGTGAACCCTCCCAGCGGTTTCACCAATTTAATCGTCCAGGCCGCTTCTTAGAGCTCTAATACTGTATTGGATCTTGCTGCTTATAGAGTAGAATCTCCCTGTGAAGGACACCTAATTGCAGAGCTAAAGTGTCCTTCAGATAGAGGTGTCTTCTTACCGGAGAGTTGCAAAATAGTAAAAATGGTAATTTTGCAAATGAAAACTGTCCTTTGTAGAGAGGTGTCCTCTAGCACAAGTGTCCTCTCATGGAGGTTCTACTGTATATGCTACACTGAATAGTGGAATCTCAGAAATGGTATTCAAGCAAACTATGGATATAAACTTTTGGAACAGTAGAATTACATATAAATATTGAAGTTACGGTATTCGAATTGGCTAGGAAGATAATGTTCAAATTCTGCCAAAGAGTTCGATGTTCCAGAAATGGAATCAAAGTTCTCAACTATAATTGCTCCATTTTCGAAGGTCATCTTTCAGATTAAGAATACCTGAGAACTATATAAAAAAAGACTAATTCAAAGACCTCCAAATTTCCAACAACAAAAAAGTGGGGGAGCAAATGGTCAGACCACGCTCACCAAATATTTACAGGAGCTACCAACCTTCACTGGCATGTTACATGGTAATACTATGGCATTATGCAAAAGAGGGATAAAAAGTAACTCGAGCGAATTGCTAAAAATACTTTGCTAACCTGCTGGAGTCGAGGCCATAGTGATCTTTGGGAGAGTCTGACCGCATACCTGGGGAACACTTCCAGTAATACGTCCTAACTTCGTCTTGAAGAGCTTTTCACGATACAAAGAGTAAGAAGCAATAACACCCATAATTAAAATATTATATTTGTAATACATTGGCGATGAATTTCTTTTAATATAACAAATATAATCTTTACAGACCTTACTGCAATGATAACAGTTATTGAATAAGACGGCTTGGCTCATAAGTGGTGAACCTCTCAGCGGTTTCGCCGAATTAATCTCCAGATCGATCTACTATTGTATTGGATTGGTTTTCTTAAATACCTTAAATTTACTAAGGAAGACAGCTTAGGGACATAATCTCTATATCTCAAATCTATGGACATAAACTCATAGTTATCTGTAGAGGTTCATATATATAGTTTCAAGCAATTGCACCGAGCAATACTCTTCTAAAAATATGTTTTCATATCAAAGCTATTATTAACAAATTACACAGCTTATAATTTCAATTACCATCTCATTGACAAAAAGAATGTATTTCAAATTGTATCTATAAATGGCAATTGTATTTATAAACGAAAATATTATATATTTCTCTAGTTTAAACAACCAATGTATGTGCTTGGAGTTTTGTTTAGTAGAAGTTTGACTCTCTGAGAAACAGGACGTTCTTCGAAAAGGATGACAGGTAGTTATAAGGTCGGGAGAATTAAAAAATGAATATTAGAGTTAATACTGAACAATTATATTAAAAAAATCAAATCTTAGTTACACAGGATTAGCAAAATGGTGATTTTCTAAAATAACATGATCATATGTCTTAGATTCCTATCTCATGATTTGTACGTGGCTAATCCATGATCTCAAACATAAGCTGATACATACAGTTAATCTCTTCAGAGCTTAACATAGCAATCCGTGTTCATCTCATATGTCAAAATACCTTTTAGTAGAGCCTAACAATTCCCTCTTAATTTCATAGTACATTTTTTAATGATCATCAGATAATATTCCGGATAGAGGGGCAAACTTAAACCCCTATAGAGCAGGGATGTTCAGTAAAAAAATATATTATGACCAATTGGTACGGCAAGTTTATACGAATGTTATCGAATCTTAATTTGCCGTAGTGTCAGTACAGCGCGATGTACGATATAGAATTGGATGGGAATCGTAAAAGGAATCCAGGCAGTCAATTTGTCTCGAGAGACCACCGGCCATTGAGAGGACAAGCAGGGAACAGATTGGACAGGAGGAGATTGCACTAAGTAGAAATAACGAGACGGCGGCCGCCGAACTTGAAGTTTAATTACGACGTCTTCTTCCCGCGGGATATTGGCTGGTGATCTTACTGCTTCTCCCCTCCCACTCTACTAGTGTCCTTCTTTCTACACTCCTATTTATCTATCTCACACTCCAAAACTTTCTACACTCCTACGTAACTACCTTGAATTATACAACTTTCTACACTCCTGCTTATCTATCTCCGACTCTACATTTCTACACTCCTACGTATATGCCTTGAATTATACAACTTGCTACACTCCTATCTATCTACCTCCAACTCTCTACAACTTTCTACACTCCTACGTAACTACCTTGAATTATACAACTTTCTACACTCCTGCTTATCTACATCGAATTCTACAACTTTCTACACTTCTGATCATCTACTTCGAACTCTACAATTTTCAACACTCCTATCGTTCTTCTTTCTACACTCCCGCTTAACTACCTCGAACTCTACAACTTTCTACACTCCTGCTTCTTTTCTCCCCTCAACTTCTATTATTTCAAAATAAATGTGCCTCCTAATAAAGAACTTGTAAGAGGACTAGAAGAACGAGACTATGAAGAAAGAACCGATGAGAGAAGACATCAGGAAGAAATATAAAGAAACTATACGGAACTCCAGAGAAGAATAAAAAACAATAAGGAAGTAGGCAGTTAGCGACTTACCGGAGAAGCACCCAGAGACAATTGACAATTAACATTATTGTATCGACATTCAGTCGATTACCAAGGTACACAATTCTCACAATGTCGCTGGAGGCCGCTTCACACGACAACGGTGGCAGAGCTGCCTTGTATATATTCATTATGAGAGAGAGCCCCGTAAAAGAAATGTATATCGCTAGAGAAGAGCCTAGAATGGTAATCTAGAAGCCTAGAGAAAAGTGAAAAATCATTAGTTTCTAGTACATTAGTGAGAAGAATTAGTAATAGAAGATATAAATAGCAAGAAGAATCCAGAGCTGTATTCAAGCAGAAGATATCAGCATGGAAGACTCTAAGGCTCCGAAGAAGTAGAATTCACCAAGAATGAACCCAGAGAAGAATTAGACATAATCATATGTGAACTCAGAGACCAAGAGAAGATATTATTTTGTAAAACCTACTGTCCCAGGTGATAATAAATCACCAGGTGAGAATTAAAAAAAAAAAAACAGGAAGTAAAGATATTATCGGAGAAGAGCCTAGATCACCAGAGAAAAAATATGGTCACCAGGGATGTGCACAGAGCCCCTGAGAATGAAAAAATGTCACCGGAAAGTACCCAAAGCCCCTGAGAATGAAAAGATATCACAAGGGAAGAGCCCAGAGCTCCTGAGAAGAAAATATGTCACCGGGGAAGAACCCAGAGAATGAAAAGATGTCACCAGAGAAGAACACAGAGCCCCAGAGAAATAAAATGTCACCAAGGAAGAACCCAGGGCCCCAGAGAATAAAAAGATGTCACCAAGGAAGAACCCAGAGAAGAAAAGGATGTTACCTGGGAAGAACCCAGAGAAGAAAAGGATGTTACCTGGGAAGAACCCAGAGAAGAAAAGGATGTTACCTGGGAAGAACCCAGAGCCCCAGAGAAGAAAAATATGTAATCACAGAAGAACCCAAGAGAAGAAAAATATGTCACCAGGAAAAAACCTAGAGCCCAAAAGAAGAAAGAACCCAGAACCCAATAGAAGAAAAGGATGCCACCCCAAGGAAGAACCCAGAGCCCCAGAGAAGAACCCAGAACCCAAGAGAATAAAAAAGATGTCACCAGGGAAGAACCCAGAGCCCCAGAGAAGAACCCAGAACCCAATAGAATAAAAAAGATGTCACCAGGGAAGAACCCAGAGATCTACGTGACATAAAAACCAGCATGACGTCTTAGTCAGCGGGAGGTGGTCTCAACGGGAACGTTGTTGGTCGCTGGGGTCAGAGTACCCTGGATGTGAAGGCTTCCATTCTACCCCGTTGATTGGATGCCCGCCAACTGAAAGGAAGAGAAGCCCTATAGAATCCTCCTGTAGATATGTAAAGTGGGGGAGAAGAATTTCGCGCCTTAAATGCATAAGTAATGAGGTGAAATTCGTTTTTTTTAGATATTGAGTTTGAGATTTAAAAATAATTTAACAAAATAATTAAAGACATAAACTTTCTCGATATTCCGTCAAATTATTTTATTTCTTTAAAAAAGAAGAAGAAAATATTAGCCTTCTGAGTATCAACTTAATCTACATCATTGACAAGATATCGAATAGCAATTTCTATAACTTGATATAGATTAATTCAAAACTGGGCAACTCTGTGCTTCACTTCCATCAATAATTGACAATATGACCCAGAATAAGTATATTGCTACGGCGTTTTATGGTTTCCACAAGTCCATATCTCAGAAGAAGGCCAAGTGACACTCACTCCTCACTTTCTTACTGCTACTCTTTTTGTGTTGTTTTTCTTGCTTCCCTCTTTCTCTTTCTTGTTTTTTTTTTCTTTTTCTTCTGTCTATATCGTTATTTCCTTTGTCTCACTGCTTTGTTCTTATGCATACCTCTGGTGAATCCTGTATAGGGTTAGTGACCCTAAATAAAGGCTTTTTGTTGTTGTTGTTGATATAGATTAATGAGCTTCTTCTAAAACTAATCTTTTCTTTCCTTTATGAATAAATAGAATAATTTGATACAAGGTACACAATTCTCACAATGTCGCTGGGAGACCGTTGGCGATGCGGACACAACAACGGTGGCAAAGATGTCTTATTTATAATCATTATGAGGGAGAGCCCCGAAAAATAAATATATATCACAAGAGAAGAGCCTAGCTCAAGGGGTCGGAAAACTGCGGCTCGCGAGTCACATGCGGCTCTTTGGATGTGAAGCTCTTTATATAGTTCCATATGTAAATATTATTTATGCGAGTACTATTTATTGTTGCCAATATAAACATTTGTGGCTCTTTAAAAACTTAAAAATTTTGTAAATTATCATTTTTTAACTCTTCCGATTCAAAGATTGCCAACCCATGGCCTAGAGTAATAATCCATAGAGCCCTAGAGAAAATTAAATAAAATTCATTAGTTACTAGTGAAATAGTAATGGAGATTTCAATAACCAAGAATCCAGAGCTTTAGCAGAAGACATGAAAACCCTGGAAGATCCCAGGATTCCAAAGAAGTGGAAATCACCAAGAAAGAATCCAGAGAAAATTAAGATACGATGCAAATCATCTTATATATATGTATATTTATCTTAGATATCTTTCATGAATAACTGATCATTTTCTTTTTTCCATTTATAGAATTCCTATTGGTTGATTATTCCCTCGCGTGTGACAAGAATAAATAGACAGAATTGATGTCAGACGTATGCCATATATATATATATATAAGGAAATATGTCTTAAACTTTATTACTGTTGACAGTTCTAATTGCTACTTGATTCTCGACATAAGGAACCTTTACTATAGAACGACACAATGTGTCATTATTTTCTATCTAAAGCAAAGATGGATAATATGAAAATTTGTTGAAGGCTTAGGTATAGAGTGAGACAACTGAGATCCATTTTTATCTCTATTGAGAAGTTAATATAGTGTGAAGGAGTGATTCTCTAGAAGACAAAAAAATCTTTGACTCAATGAGTTGATAAGCATATGAAACTTTACACTATTTTGTATTTACTCATTTGAAGCAATTCATTATTTAACAATGAATCATTCACTGTGTGATAAACGTAACAAGTAAAAGATTTACAAGCTTTTTCTCTGATTCATTGGCCGATGTCAGCTTTGTATACTACAAGTTACACCGTTCAACATAAAAGCTGAAAATATTGTTTAGAAATATAACTAGCGAACAAACAGTTATCTTCTTACCAAGAGATTGTATAAATAAAGATGATTAGGTTTTACTTTATTGATTCTTTCTACCAACAACAACAAAAAGGCTTTTATTAGGGCCCATTGCCCTGTATGGATTCGCCATACAAAACAATACAGATTTTTTTTCTCCCTTTCCCCATGTGCACGTGAGCCTTTGTTTGAAAAGGGATTTATTTACACATCTGTTCTTCTTTCTACCATTATTTTCATTATTATTTTTCTTTTTTTTTTTTTTTTTTGGACTCCGGGACAAAAGTCGATGTAAGACGAAATGTCTTAATAAGAAGGGTTTTGTTGTTGTCGCCTGTGAGAACCGACATCAGGTTGACAAAGAAGACAATTTGAAACACCATCCTGATGGTAACCATCTTGGCGTCACAAACAATGTGTCACCGTGTAGGGGCGTAGTGATCCAGACCGGCGGCCTTCCCAATCAAGGACGTCTCCACCCTTCACGCGCTGGGATTCCCGCGTCACATTCCTCCCTGGACCTCTTCTTAAGACATCGCCTTGTTATATACGTGGACTTGAAACTGTATGTCTTATTTAAAACAATTCTAAAACGACTAAACCCTTTGTTATGTCAATATATGCATTTATAATGACATTTTGGTATTGTTTTGTATAGAAACCATACAAATAACAAGATTTATATAAAGTGGACAGATGTCGGGAACTGGCAGAACAAAAATTCTACAGATTATAATCCCTCTCTCTATAAAGAACCTATTTATACCAACAACTATCTATAACAGAGCATTTGAAGAAAAAAACTCAATAACACAACTCTTTATAAGGAAAAACTCAATAATGGGAGAACCTTAGAGAGAACCAATCTACAAAAGGAAGTTCTTTATAATACAATATAATGCGGCTATGGTTATAAAACGATGTTTAACAAGTTTTACCGGAAATGTTTCTTTTAAACGAAATATCCAAATTTATTATAAGGAGAAATAACGACCAATCCTTAGGGATGAAGTATGAATGGATGAATTGTGAAGAGTAATGATAAACGGAAAAATAAAAGTGTCCAAGGATGGGAATCCCTATAATTTCATACTTCATCCCTAAGGATAGAAATAGTGGTTATTTCTCCTTAAAATAAATTACGATTTTTCGTTCAAAAGAAACATTTGCGGTAAAACTTGTCAAAAATCGTTTTACAATCATAACCCGCATTATATTATATATAAAAAAAAATGTTTACTATCCCTATTGCGACTATTGATTCATTCTTAGAAACATTTTCAACTGTTACCTGGCACATCTTTGATTAGAAATTTCTAAATATTGTTATTCATGCCGTCGTGATTATATCAAAAAAGAAATCTCAACGATGTCAGTGAGAGATGCATCTAGCAAGAAAGGGAAGATTACAAACCAAGTGTCTAATAGTCTTGTAAGCACAAGTGATGTGTTTTCAAGACTTTGCTGCTTCTCTGTCAAGTAAGGAATAAAAATGTAGATCATCTGTAGATTTTCGGGCAAGAGTAACCCAGAAAAAGGCCATTTTCACACAAACTAGATCCTTTCTTGTAGAGCGTTTCAAATTTTAGGGATATCTATCTTCTTTTAGATGTATAGATATACTCTATGGAGTCAACTTGGATTGAACTTTAGGTCATAGAAGTGTAAGATTTATTTATATGTTGCCGTGTCCAAATTTGTTTATATACCATTGGTTAAAGAGTATGTGGTTTAACTTATTAATATAAAACACAAATAATCTCGGTGTTTGAGACAACTAAAGGTTTCACTTGAACGAAGTGATAGTTTTTAAAGTGTTCAGGAGAACTGTCAAGCGTGTAGTTGCATGGTAGATGCGACCTACCTCGGACCACGATCCTGTTCCCGGCCAGGTGGTAGGTGTCGAACTGTAGAGACAGCGGGGTGTTGGAGCCGTCCAGGTACAGCCGCACGCTCTCGATGTCCACGTTCCGCCGTTCCAGGACTCCACTGATGGCCTCTCTGTGGTCACACGACATGTGCTGTCTATGTTGTTGTCAGTGTCGTCATAGCAGCGCTATCAGTGTCATAGAAGCACTGTCAATATAATGGTGGGGCTTTCAGAGTCACAGAAGCTCTTTCAGTGTCATAGCAACACTGCCAGCATCATAGTGGGTCTCTCAACGTCACAGCAGCTCTCTCGGTATTACAGCATCACCCTTAATGTCATAGTAGCATTCTCAGTGTTACAGAGGGTCTCTCAGCGTCACACCAGTACTGTATATGTCATAGTAGCCCGGTCATTGTTACAGAGTCACTTTCAGTGTCATAGTAGCACTGTCAGCATCATAAAGGGTCTCTCAACGTCACAGCAGCTCTCTCAGTATATTAAAGCATCATTTTCAGTGTCATAGTAGCATTCTCAGTGTTACAGAGGGTCTCTCAGCGTCACACCAGTACTGTATATGTCATAGTAGCCCGGTCATTGTTACAGAGTCACTTTCAGTGTCATAGTAGCACTGTCAGCATCATAAAGGGTCTCTCAACGTCACAGCAGCTCTCTAAGTATTACAGCATCATTTTCAGTGTCATAGTAGCATTCTCAGTGTTACAGAGGGTCTCTCAGTGTCACACCAGTACTGTATATGTCATAGCAGCACGGTCATTGTTACAGAGTCACTTTCAGTGTCATAGTAGCACTCTCAGTGTTTCAACGTAATTTCAGTGTCACAGCAGCACACTATCAGTGTTATAATTGGCCTGCTAATGTCATAGCAGCATTGACAGGGTTTCAGAGTCCCTTTCAGCGCTACAAAATATTTCTGAACGACTATAAAAACCGTCTGTCTTGACTGATCTTGCTCCCGTTATCCATCTAAATTTTGAATTTGTACAGGTTCTTATTTCTTATTGGCTAGATATATTAATCCTCTATTTTATTATGGACATGTTCTCTCCTTTACTCCTGTGTATTTTTCCACTGCTGTAAAAAAATTCTAGGAGAAGGTGTTGTGTGTTGTATTTGTTGTTGCATTGTGTGTTGAATAGAGAGACGTTCACGAATATAACAGAAAAAACCCGATCTTTCAAACCAGGAAAATGACCTCCCAATGCATAATGATATCATTTATATAAAAGTCACATGTTTATATAATAAAACCACAAAAATATCGAAACGTTAAAAAATGGGCATTATTTACGTAGTGCTACTTTTATCTATCAAGAAACTGCGGAGATAAAACACTATTTGAGTACTCTACTATAAAAATAAAACTGAGTGAAAGGAAGATGTTTATACTTGAACAATACCTTCTATTTAGAATGGGAAGATGGCGTGAAACAATTTACGTACACATTCTTATAACCCTTCCCCACTAACACGCACGCACGCAAACAGAGTGGCTGGAATCTAGAGTTGACGAGAGAGAATTTCAAACTACAATTTCAAGTTAAGTTGTGAAATCTTGGACCGAACTGTACTCTGGACTAGAGATCTTGTCTAGAACCTAGAACAACCATTTGATGTAGAAGCAAACTTTGAGGAATTCTCATTGGTACAAATTGTGTAGTTGCTAAGTCCAAGTTAAGTTGTGAAATCTTGGACCGAACTGTACTTTAGACTCGTCTAGAATCTAGAACAACCTCTTGATGTAGAAGCAAACATTGAGGAATTCTCATTGGTAAAATTGTGTAGTGGCTAAGTTCAAGCTAAGTTGTGAAATCTTGAAAAGAACTGTACTCTGGACCTGAGAACCTGTCTAGAATCTAGAACAACCATTTGATATAGAAGTAAACATTGAGGAATTTTCATGGGTAAAATTGTGTATTTGCTTTCTCCTTGTCTTCCGTAAACATATACCATTGACCTAAAGTAGATTCATCCGTATTTTGGAAGCCGTTTTTATTTAAAGAAACAAGTAAGTACACACCCATTGCTTTTGAAGTGTGAACATGGAGATATCTACTCAGAGCACCATGGATAGATAAAAAGACAAATATTTCAATATCTAACTCAAAATAGAGTTTGGCGATTCCCTAGAATCCTAAATATGTAAACAAAGACTAACCTTAAACACAAGGTAATAGCACGCCCTCTATAATCAAGAAATGAAATCACTTTAGCACCATTTGTTTTTCTTTGATATATAAGACGTTTACTACTGTCCTGGTGTGGAACCTACCCACATATTCTCATGTCCAGTAATGATAGAGAACATTATGACTGCTGCGATAGAGATGCACGGAGACATCTGAGGCTCTTCTTTGGACACGAAATCAACTATTACTGTCCTTACTGTGATGTAAAAAATATTGGTGAAATGCCTGGTTCATCGATGGTGGCAAATAGGCCAGCGGGAGAGTGTGAAGTCAAGTTTTACCGTTTTAAAATTTAAAAAAAGAAGAATATTAATTACAATCCAATCTCAGAAGAACATTTTGATATTCAATGTAAAACCTGACTAGTTTGGTGTTTTGTTTCTTCTTCAGAACCTAGCTAGATCATAATCCCCCATTTACATATACCTTCATTTACATATATACCTTCATTTACATAATGCTTCATTTACATATACCTTCATTTACATATACCACCATTTACATATACCACCATTTACATATACCACCATTTACATATACCTTCATTTACATATACCTTCATTTACATATACCACCATTTACATATACCTTCATTTACATATACCACCATTTACATATACCTTCATTTACATATACCTTCATTTACATATACCACCATTTACATATACCTTCATTTACATATACCTTCATTTACATATACCTTCATTTACATATATACCGTACAATACACATCAGCATAAAGACTCCAATATGTTTCAAACACCAATTCTAAATGGAATGAAAAGAAAGAAATAAAAAGTGTGAAATACCAACAGTGATAGAAGAGATTCCCATCAAATAATCCCGCTAATAAAATTCCACCTCGTAAATCGCCAAAGTATTTTACGGGTTGATAATTCTGGGTGTAAATTCACAGCTTTGTTATCTAACTTGGCAGGTCGATAGTATCACGTGGCTACAACTCGGCATCCTATTGGCTGGTTACTTCTGGGAGCGGCTTACGTCATTCACAGGTCGAAGTTGGGAGACCAACTAAGTGGCTAGCTGGGGACCAAAACTTGGTACTCCTCAACCACGTGGGCGGCGTCTTACACCGTATATAACTGGTATAAAAGTAATTATCTACAAAATAATTCAATATATACCTTAGTGTATATATGTCATAATATATACTCTTCCTGGAATAATAAAACAAACCTACAGCCAACCCAGAGAGAGAGATGGGCAGCTAAAGGGTGTCACTTTAGACATCACGACATTCCAAGGGGGCTCCTGGGGTCCGTCACTCAACACCTCGGGACTTTGGACAGTTGGTGAGTGTCCGACACGAACGGCCGCTCAGCGGTGGCAGGCCTCTCTCGCTCCCCTCTCTCTCTCTGATTGCTTGGGTTACATCTTCCAAATCGTGGTGTGATTATTTCTCTTTCCCCACCACATTATTATCACTATATTGCCACATATATATATAGTAAAAACACACAAAAAAAAGCATATCCTGACCGCCCTCACATGAGCATTTCTAGATGACAGAAACGCCATCTAGTGTAATAAAAATAAACTAAACGTTTATTTAACATGTTCCGTGATATTTGGCCATCCAATTTCTTATTTAAATCATGAAACGCAAACCAGGTACGTGTTTCGGGCTGTTGGTCCTCGTCAGTGTGGTGTAGGCTGTACCTCTACGACCATGTTCGTTTTATTCGCCTTCTGATTGGCTGTTCACTGTCACGTGACCTTATCAGCGCCGAATTCATTAGCCAATCAACTTGTAGCTTAGATGTTCAATTAAACAACACAGGATTCCTTTATTACATATAAGATCGTGTGGGTTTAATTCTAGGAAGTTATCTGTAATTAAAATATGTATAATTAATAAATAAAAATATATATTTTTTTATAATATCGCGCGTATAATATATTTACTTATTTAATCAAACAAATGCTACAGGTTTCTGGAGATGATTTGCTTTTTAAATCTTTATTAAATGTAATCTCGAGCTTTTGGGCATCTCTGCCCTTCTACAGGGGTACATAGAAACATATCGAGATTACGATTTATAAAAATAAAGAAATTCATTACCAGAAACCTGTAGCATTTGTTTGTTTTTAACATCCAGGATAGGATTTAAATCAATCAATATTTACATTAACACAAAGCAATAGCGCGCCATCTATACATATAAAATGGAAGGATTTAAAAGCACGAATGTTTCTTTTATACATAATACAAACTTCTACTGTCCTTACTGCGACGAAAAAAAATTTTGGGAGGGCTTGGCTCATCAGTGGTTGAATGTAATTCTACTGTCCTATAAGCTTATGTCCATAGTTCTCTTGAAAATCATTTCTGAGATAGGGTTCACCACTGATGAGCCAAGCCCTCCCAATATATTTTTTCATCGCAGTAAGGGCAGTAGAAGTTTGTATTATGTATAAAAGAAACATTCGTGCTTTTAAATCCTTCGATATTTACTTATTTATTTATATTCGTGGTTGACTTTTCATCAAGAAAATGGGTTGGCCAAATATCAGGGAACAGGCTAAATCAACGTTTAGTTGATTTCTGTTCCACTAGATGGCGCTCTGCCTTTTTAAAAGTTTATGTGAACTTAGTTAGGATATACCTCTTTTGATTATATTTATATTTCATTAAAAAAAAAATCGCTAGTACTTTAACTTGTCCTGTTTCTTGTGGCTTTAAGAACGGCTTTGTCGTCGTATCGTCTATAGGGACATCGTCATCTTGGAGAGAAGTCTTGGATTTAACACGGCGGTGGAATCCTGGAGTCAATCACTGAAAATATAGATCACAGCACCCATTGCCTCAAGGTCTTCTCGGCGATCTTCAGTTTGTCTTCCCTAATTTACCCAGCATCTCCACCAAATATCACGTAGAAATTAGAGAAAGACAAATTTCAGGATGACACGGCAATTTTTTCAAGTCACAACCAAAAAAATTATAAAATACAAGAGAATCAATAAGGGAAGTATACAGAGTAGCAAAATATAAATAAAAAGATTAATAATCAGTTTAAAAAATAAATATTTCGCTACAATATATTCCATTTTTATATATATGTTATATTAAAATATAATTTTATTTAAAATTATATTTCATAGATTCAAATACTCTGTTAAATCGACAGCCAGAGGTCACGTTTCCTCTATAAAAACTCATTGTTGTTGTTTTCCGATGGCCGGCTCAAAACTTTTGTACATTATGTAAATAAGTTTTTCATTCTTACGCCTTAAATCAGGCATACCTTTATCAATTTTGTTTTTATATATTCCTTTAGCTCAAATGAAGCAATTTCTGATCAAAACTATTTTAATTATTATACTTTCAAGATTTTTAACCGCGACTGCATTAACATAGTTTATTCCTCAAGAT
The DNA here is from genome assembly GCA_030710605.1 of Cordylochernes scorpioides. Classification (NCBI taxonomy): domain Eukaryota; kingdom Metazoa; phylum Arthropoda; class Arachnida; order Pseudoscorpiones; family Chernetidae; genus Cordylochernes; species Cordylochernes scorpioides. Next base: position 17,640,491 of record CP092883.1, on the reverse strand, counting down.
AATCAAAAATCAGCATAAATATAATTTTTTATATAACGTATATATATATATATATATAGAGAGAGAGAGAGAGAGAGAGATGGCGATGTATGGATACACTCCAGGAGCCTGGGTTACCTTTATGTTACTGCGACTGTATAGAGAGAGCTATCTGAATTTCTATCATTAAAATATTAGCGCAAAATACCCCCCATCAATATTCCAGAGAAAAAAAAAAAAAACTAACGACAAAAATGGATTCAAATTGTGCGTGAAATAATTTTTTTTTCAAATTCTTAATAAAAACATTGGAAAATTCCATTTCAAATCTCTTTTTTTTTTCTAGAGTCTAATAGAAAAATGATTTTTGGAATATCAAACAATCCCAAACACAGATTTGCCATTCAAAAGTCAGATTGTATTTCAATGAAAAAGCAATTTCTCAACAATCGATTGTTGATTCACTCATCGTCTGCTATCGAGATATTCTTTTTTTTTTACTGCCATCTATCGGAAAAATAATGAAATATATTTTATAATATTATTCGCGCGGGCAGACACACATAAAAAAACATTTTTTTTTTCCTATTTCGTTTTCTAACAAAGATGAATTTGTTTTGTTAATTCAAAAACAAAATAAATATAAATAAATATTGATATAATATATATATAAATTCGTATTTTGTATTTTGATTTATATCGTAAAACATTTTTTAAACAAAAACTTTAAAACTTAGAATATGAAATATATAAAACATGTGCGTGTTGAATAGTTTTGACTATGTATAAAATTTTAAAGTAGTTAATTAATTAATTAAAAAAAAGGTCGATTTTTTATTCAAGACCAAATCTTTTGGTCTTAAATTTAATATATATATATATAACGTCAAATGGCGTCAGGTTTTTGACGTTTATTTTGACGGGAGAGGCGCCCTATGCTTCTATGGATCAATTTCCTCCCGGAAAATTTTCTATCTATATATATATATATATATATATATAATCTCTCATTTGCCTTATTGAAAACCCATTAAACAATGACACTATGAAGAAAAACCCTTTACAACAAACAAAAACAACAGCTAAGTTCTTCAATTTTATTAGATATCTTTTTCAAATTATAAATTATTCAAGCGCATATATATATATATATAGAAAATAAGGAAGAAAAAAGAGAAATATAAAGAGTAAGATAAGTTTATATTATTATTTCTGCGTTAAATATTATGAATATATCAACAAATATTTAAAATGTTTAACAGCAAGATTTAACAACGGAACCAACATTTAAATCGGCTTTGACACGTCATGTGCTTGTCCAACAAACAAAGAAAAAAACTGTGGTAACGAATTAGATATTTTTCAATGGTGGTGGTGTCTTGTCCATGGAGCAGATCAGATCGGTCCGTGCACCCTGATCACAATACCGGCAAACTGAGGTGCCGTATCGATATCTTCTTCTGGATTGATATCTGCCATATAGTCGGCTGCAAGGATGGCCGGGTATATATGGTCCGGAGTGAGTTGAGTGTTGTGACAGTTATTGCAATTCCTGTAGGATCTAGTCATGTATGATATTCTTCAATCAAATATATACATATATATATATATATATATATGGTAATAAAAGGTGGGGAAATAAACGCACCACAAGTTGGAAGAGGAACCCAGGCAACCAGAGGGAGAGACGGGGACCGGCACAGCCGGGCAGCCGTTCGTGTCATACACAATCCTCAACGGTCTTAAAAGTCCCGAGATGTTAACTAACGTGAGGTCGCCCCTTGGAATGTCTCTGGTATCTCAAGTGACCGGACTTCACCCTCCCGTCTCTCTCTGGGTTGTCTGTAGGTTTGCTTTATTATTCCTGGAAGAGTATATAATATGACATATATATATATATATCTTATATTTAAGAATGATTTCTGCTGTTGACTTTGTAATATTATTTTCAAATTATTTTTTGGATACATGAGTATCATTACGATATTGTTTTGCAGTCGTGGCAATAATAATAATAGTCTTGATCAGAGATTTCTTTATTTGAGCTAAGGAATATATATAAAACATAATTTGATAAAAGTAATGCCTGTCTTAAGGCGTAAAAATCTAAAAAATGAAAAACTTATTTAAATAATGTACAAAAGATTTGAGCCGGCCAACGGGAAACAACAACAACGAGTTTTTATAGTGAAAATGGCGACCTCTGGTGGTCGATTTAGCAGAGTATTTTGTCTATGAAATATATTTGAAAAACATATTTTAAAAAACATATATATATATATATATATATATCTAAATATATATTGTGTGGAACTGGTCAATCCCCCACTGACCAATATCGACTTGCAGTGTCAAGTTTGACAGACAGAGAGAGGACCTTCCAAACAGAGATCAGCTTTGAAAAAAAAATTAAAAAGAGAGAGAGCAGAGAATGTCATTAACTAGAGATCGATAAACACAAGATGCAAATTATGAAACAACTTTTGGTTAAAAAAAACAGTTTTTTTCAAAGTTGATAAAGTTAATTTGATGAGGCTGCTTTTTTTGTTGTTTGTTATTAGGAAGGGGAAAAAGCTAATGAATTTTCCTTCTTAAAAATGGAACATTATTCATAATGAGGAATATTACTGAATATTAGCTCCAAAAACAAACCGTTATTATATAAGAATCAGTTTTTAAAGGAGATATCCTAGTACAAAAATAATTCAATATTTATTTTGAAACTGATAAATGGTACAAACCATCAGTAACGTTTAGTTTCACGTACAGAAGACACCCTGTTAATCCGTTTTACTCCTCCAATACATTACTCACATCGCTTTTTTAATAGCGTGTTTAAAGAGTTAATAATAATTTCATATATGAAGCACTTAGATAATATAAAGGCATCTATTGGATTGAATAAAAGATTTATTTGTCAATATTTCGGTTGGTTGAACGTCAACCTTTATCAATGCATTACTTTTTTGTATGGGGGGGAGAAGTCCGACCACACCTCCCTGCGGTCCCCCCTGGACCCTTGGAATATTCGACCAAATCCTGGTTCGTTTCCAAGGTGACTAACGTGGCAACGGCACCCATTTTCCAATGAAGAGCAAGATAGTGGATATTGCTGCTGCTGTGATAGAGATGCATGGAGACATCTGAGACTCTTCTTTGGACACGACAACAACAACATTTTTGTATAAACAAAATCAGCACAAACTCTTTTATTCAATCCAATATATGCCTTTTCATTATCTAAAGATTTAAATATGGATTGCTCTATATTCAGAACGATATATGAAACTATGTATTAAGAAAAAGGGTTCTCCTTATCGTGCAACTGAAAGTTGCTGATGTCTTGCGCCATTTATCGGAATAAATATCAACTATTCTCGTTAATTTTTAATTATTCCAGAATTGGCCAAATACCTATTATTGATTAATCAAGAAAATCTAACCACGGACTAATTTATTTTTTGCTTTACATATCTAAAGTCAATGTAACCTTTCAATTGTGTCTAAAGAGTTTTCAGTTGTAATATGACAATGTGCTTTTTAAATTCTTTTTCTTATCATTGTAACTAAATGATTATCATCACTTAATGTATGAACTATGTACTCGGCATTATGTCTCTCTTAACTGTATTCCCCCTTTCCATCCAATCAACTACTGAATATTTTGAAAGGAAATCAAATTGAGGATTCAGGAGAGAAATGAACGGAAAGAGAATGGCAAAGAAGAAGACAATTGACAATTACACTTTACTGACACAATTAGTTAATGTGTAAATAAGTAAAATAGATAAAAATAAACAAAAATGAAGATTGATATATACAAGGATTACTCTGAAAATTTTGCAATACAAGAAAATACAACTGATAAAATTTTTATTTTTCTCACAATAATCACCTTTACACTTAAATACATTTTACCATCCTTTGAACCCAGTAAGCAAATTATTTTCCACACATCTGGTCTTCAATATCTCCAGCATTAGGACTTGTGAATTTGATTCAACGATAACTTTCTTTAACTTTTGGAAACAATTAAAAGTCACAGGAAGCAAGATCAGAGATTAATGGTGAGTCTCCAAGCAACTGAATACGATTTACCTTTAAAACCATTTTTATTGAAGCTTTGTGGGATGCGGCATTGTCATGATGGAAAAGATTCCTCTGGTTCCAGTCTTTAGTGATAGAATATTTACAGTTGTGTTTTCAGTGATTGGCAAAGAAGAAGAATTAGATTGAAGGACCGAATGAGGCAGAAGAAGCATTGAAGAGAAATAAAGAGAAGAGATCAAGAGAGAGATAAGCATGGAGACCTGAATCTATTCAAGAGAAGAGATACTGAATATTTTTGAAACTATTATAGACGCGTATGATTCTTTTTAAAAATAAACAATTTCTACTGCCCTTACTGCAATGGAAAAATTAATGGGAGGGCCTGGCTTGTCAGTGGTGAACCTTCCCAGCGGTTTCGCCAGTTTAATCTACCATACCGCTTGTTATATTGAATTTTTCGATCTTCCTTTTATAGTGATACTGATGCTAGACTCTTGGAATATGGGTATTTTAGATGAACTATGGATATAGGCTTTGAGGGCAGCAGCATTACATACAAATATAAATATATTTAATATGCTTCGAGCGAAAGCACTGACGAGCCAGGCCCTCCCATTAATTTCTACATTGTAGTAAGGGCAGTAGAAATTGTTTATCCTTATAAAGAATCATAGGCGTTTATAATAGTTTCGAATTTTGATAACAGATGGCGCGCTAATGCATCATAATACTGAATATATGGAAACAATTACTGAATAAATACTTGAAAAATCTCTCAATATACACTAATACATAGACCTGCTCACTTTGTGGGAAAGATCTTTGGCGGTCCATCGATGGCGGAGTCTTTCCTGCGGTGGGCGCCAACAATAAAGAATGAAAAAAGAGCACATTCCAGAATAGAATGTTTTTAGAACGTTGTAGAATAATGTATAAAAATAGGAGAACAATTGATTGGCCAATTTAAATTGATTATGCAACTTTTAGTGCTGACTGCTTTCTAATTGGCTAACTGGCCTTGAGCGTTCTGGAAAGATCTACAGATTTGAAGATCTAAAACGACCTATACTCAAAAAGCCATGTAAAACAAAGAGGTTGGAGATAGATCAGATTTCTACTTAAGACAGCTTTGGTGAACAACAGAGGAATCCGATAACAAAAAAATGGTGACAAAATCTTGCTGTAGATGACAAGAGTCACCAAACGTGTGTCTTGTAACTACAACTCCTAACTATAAGAAATAAAGCCATTAGCCACCAAGTTTTACAAATAAACCAAAATTTCTACTAATTACTGCGATGGAAAATATTGGAAGGGCTTGGCTCTCATTAGAGGTGATCCCTCCCAGCTAATTTAATCAACCGCTCTGTTTTATTAGAAAAAAAGACGTGCTTACGTAAAAAATGATTTAATTTCTAATATTTGGAAAAATAATAGAAAAAAATAAATAAAAAGGTCAGGTGTTGATATAAAAAATAAAGAAGGCATATCCTGACGAGGAGCACATGTGCTCAATCAAATCAATGTTTAGTTGTTTTCTGTTCCACTAGATGGCGGTCTGCCATCTAAATTTTTTAAACTTTCCAGTTGGTCTCGAGGACCACGCCATCTCCTCAACGGCGAAGTACGCGAACTACGTATTCTTCGTAGATCACTAAATACGTGGTGTCGCTGGAGACCCGCTGGTGATTCTCCATCAAACTCTGCAGCGGTGACAGAGGCGCCATGTACATAGTGTATATAATGCATATTATCTTTTTTTAAAGAGTGCAGACTGTGCACTTTGCATGTATTGACAAGATTTCAATAGAATATTTTTAATTGTCTACAATCTGAAAATCACATGTAGTCCTGGTCAAGATATGCTTTCTTTATTTTTAATTTCTTATAGGTAAATGGTACGTTCTGTTTAAAACTCCTAATATATGAAAAAAAAATACAAAAGTGTGTTAAAATGTACTGGGTTCAGGTTTGTAAATTTAGACGAAAGACTTCTCCTAATCAGCAACTAAAGGTTAACGATGTCCCATCTGTCACAATAAATATCAACTAATCCTTGATTTATAATTATTCCTGAATTTTCCACAGATAACCTATCTTAATTTATCGCGGTTAGAATGTCTTGAGTAATCAAGAAAATGGCCACAATTGTGTAATAATTAAAGAATCTACGATTAGTTGAAATTTATATATACAGATGGCGCAAGCTATCAGTAAATTTTATTTGCACGATCAAAAGAAACCTCTTTCTTAATCCTAACGTATGGTTAATGTGATATATATATTTTTTGCTTATTCCTAGTACACGTGGTACAGGCCATGATAATCATGGTGGGTAGTTAGTGACTGCTTTTTACTGTAAGTGCACCACATGTCTACACATGTGAAAAGCAGTTCGACTTTGCGCTTACAAATGTGCCAGAGCCCCCGTTTGGTTACTTGCACTCGCTGGTGGGGTTGGACTTTTGCATTGGAGCATTTTTTTTTTAAACAGAAAAAAGTGTCCAATGCGGGAATCGAAACCGGTTCGTAGTGGTCGAAAACCAAACGGTTTAACCAGCCTTCCACCGAACATATGATATGTTAAGCAGATAAATATTGGGACTGCATTTTATATTATCAAAAGAACAAAATGGCGAAGATATTCTTTTAGTTTTTTTATTTTTATTATTATTTAGCCGATTTTTCGAGTATTTCTGCCCTACTACAGGGGTAAAAATGAGTTATATTTTTACTCCTGTAGAAGATCTGCAGAAATGTTCGAAAGCTCGACTAAATAAAAAAAAAAAACATACAAAAAAATCTTCTGAAGCAAGAAGTTGAATATTCTTTGAGTGTGAAAGCTTGTAAAAAATAGGAACTTACCCTCTATTATTAATTTGTTTATTAATCTTTGTCGTCTTTTTTGCATAAGTTGAATCTGGTTAGAACGATGTATGTAAATTAGATAATTCTTTTGTTGCCTTAAATACGAGGTAATTAACTCTCTCTATATCTAAAAATGTTTAAAGTTTAATAAATTGATTCTATAAATCCGAGAGTTTTTTTGTCTTCACACACACACAAAAAACGATCCAACATCTTCGCATCAAGAGATTTTGTATTTTTGATAATACAGTGGTACCTCGACATACGAGCGCCCCAACATACGAGTTTTTCGAGATACGAGCCGACGAGCAAGTGATTTTTTGCTTTGAGTTACGAGCGAAATTCGAGATACGAGTTCGGTTCGGTAGTGTTGAAATTAAATGGGATTTTAAATGGGAATTTTGTATGGAGAAATTTGCTTCGAGATACGAGTAATTCAAGATACGAGCAAGGTTGCGGAACGAATTAAACTCGTATGTCGAGGTACCACTGTATACTGCTCCAGGTCATTATCCAACTTATCGATTGCATTACACGTATTATATTGGAGCCCTCTATATTTTCCATAGAAGTGATTAGCGCGCCATCTATACATTAAAATTGGAACTATTTGGAACGATTTTTTTTCTCTTTTTAAACCAATAAAACAACTTCCTCAAAGTTTATGTCCATAGTTCCTTAAATGCCTTTATCAAGAATTCCTAAAACCTGCCGTCGGATATATAAAGAAAACATCCCACAATACAATATTATAAAACGGTCTCTGATAGCCTAAACTGGTGAAACTACTGGAAGGATTTACCACTGATGAGCCAGGCTCTCCTAATATGATTTAATTACAGTATTTTATTTGAGGTAAAACATGCTAAATAGTTTTATTTCTTATGTATATGAGAATGGCAGTGACTTGTGTTTAAAATATTTATTTCTGTAAGTCAGGACTCTGAACCGATAGATTTGTCTACAGACAGCAAACCAAAGAAGACAAACGTATTCCGTGAACAAGCCGAAATCGCCAGCTGTTCTGAAAGAAAGGAACACCAACAGAAATTAGCAGGCGAAAAAGTTAGGAGCCGGTCACGTGACCATTAGGTCACGATTGGCCAATTGCTCCTCTACTCACATTGGCTCCATCTATCGTGCAGTTTTTAAATTAAAATTCACTAAAACTTCTCTTTTTTTTTCTTTTGTTGTTATTTGATCCAAGATTCTATATAATAAAGTTACCAACTTCGCATTGAAAATATTTTTATATATAAAAATAAAAATATCATATATACTCGAACAATATTTAAAATTATATTTTTTAACATTTTTACCCATTTATTTTTGATGAAGGAACTTTTTTTAAACTATTCCTTATATAATTCAAAAGACATATATCTTTGTAAATATGTAACAAATTTTACCATATATTTAGCCATATAAATAGTAATTCGTTGATCTAATGTGAGACAGTAATGCACACCTTAGTGGATCGGTAATGTACAGTCTACACGGGCACTATCTCATGTATCTTCAATGAAGTTCACTGTAATATCTTTCAGAGTTATTGTCTGAATCCAGATATACATGTGGTTATCTCTAGTGTCTTCAATAAAGGTCAATGGACAATATCTTTCAGTGTTATTGTCTGAATCCAGATATACATGTTAATCCATGAGTATAAATCCGCATCATATAACAACAATAACTACTACAAAAGAGGAGATAGATGTTTTATAAAAACCCGTCTCTACAACCCATCAGTGTGAGGTATGCGAAGATAGTGTAATTGTAGTCACATACCACCGGGGGGTGTTATATACAAGCCAGGGAATATTGAGTAAGTATAATTGTCTATTGTCTCTGATAGGGTATGTGTGTGGTATCATTAGATTACCATCTGTAGCATATGTAGGTCGGCACTGTCGAATCTCTAACACGAGTGTCTATACCTCTATACCATGGTCTTATTACCTGTATAGACATGGGATTTGTTTATTGTACAAGCAGTCGTACCTCTCTACTCACCATAATTATCATGACCTGTTATAACAGGTGTGGACACATGTGATGTACTTATTGTTTAAGAAGTTATAAACCTGTATTTATCGTGATTATCATGACCTGGTACCACACGTGTAGGCATGTAGTGTGTACCTATAGTTTAAGAAGTTATAAACCTGTATTTACCGTGATTATCATGACCTGGTACCACACGTGTAGGCATGTAGTGTGTACCTATAGTTTAAGAAGTTATAATCCTGTATTTACCGTGATTATCATGGCCTGTTACTACATGTTTAGGCATGTAGTGTATACCTATAGTTTAAGAAGTTATAATCCTGTATTTACCGTGATTATCATGACCTGGTACCACACGTGTAGGCATGTAGTGTGTACCTATAGTTTAAGAAGTTATAAACCTGTATTTACCGTGATTATCATGACCTGGTACTACATGTGTAGGCATGTAGTGTGTACCTATAGTTTAAGAAGTTATAAACCTGTATTTACCGTGATTATCATGACCTGGTACCACATGTGTAGGCATGTAGTGTGTACCTATAGTTTAAGAAGTTATAAACCTGTATTTACCGTGATTATCATGACCTGGTACTACATGTGTAGGCATGTAGTGTGTACCTATAGTTTAAGAAGTTATAATCCTGTATTTACCGTGATTATCATGACCTGGTACCACACGTGTAGGCATGTAGTGTGTACCTATAGTTTAAGAAGTTATAAACCTGTATTTACCGTGATTATCATGGCCTGTTACTACATGTGTAGGCATGTAGTGTGTACCTATAGTTTAAGAAGTTATAAACCTGTATTTATCGTGATTATCATGACCTGGTACCACATGTGTAGGCATGTAGTGTGTACCTATAGTTTAAGAAGTTATAAACCTGTATTTACCGTGATTATCATGACCTGGTACTACATGTGTAGGCATGTAGTGTGTACCTATAGTTTAAGAAGTTATAAACCTGTATTTACCGTGATTATCATGACCTGGTACCACATGTGTAGGCATGTAGTGTGTACCTATAGTTTAAGAAGTTATAAACCTGTATTTACCGTGATTATCATGGCCTGTTACTACATGTGTAGGCATGTAGTGTGTACCTATAGTTTAAGAAGTTATAAACCTGTATTTACCGTGATTATCATGACCTGGTACCACACGTGTAGGCATGTAGTGTGTACCTATAGTTTAAGAAGTTATAAACCTGTATTTACCGTGATTATCATGGCCTGTTACTACATGTGTAGGCATGTAGTGTGTACCTATAGTTTAAGAAGTTATAAACCTGTATTTACCGTGATTATCATGACCTGGTACCACATGTGTAGGCATGTAGTGTGTACCTATATAGTTTAAGAAGTTATAATCCTGTATTTATCGTGATTATTATGACCTGGTACCACATGTGTAGGCATGTAGTGTGTACCTATAGTTTAAGAAGTTATAAACCTGTATTTACCGTGATTATCATGACCTGGTACCACATGTGTAGGCATGTAGTGTGTACCTATAGTTTAAGAAGTTATAAACCTGTATTTACCGTGATTATCATGACCTGGTACCACACGTGTAGGCATGTAGTGTGTACCTATAGTTTAAGAAGTTATAATCCTGTATTTACCGTGATTATCATGGCCTGTTACTACATGTTTAGGCATGTAGTGTATACCTATAGTTTAAGAAGTTATAAACCTGTATTTATCGTGATTATCATGACCTGGTACCACATGTGTAGGCATGTAGTGTGTACCTATAGTTTAAGAAGTTATAAACCTGTATTTACCGTGATTATCATGACCTGGTACCACACGTGTAGGCATGTAGTGTGTACCTATAGTTTAAGAAGTTATAATCCTGTATTTACCGTGATTATCATGGCCTGTTACTACATGTTTAGGCATGTAGTGTGTACCTATAGTTTAAGAAGTTATAAACCTGTATTTATCGTGATTATCATGACCTGGTACCACATGTGTAGGCATGTAGTGTGTACCTATAGTTTAAGAAGTTATAAACCTGTATTTATCGTGATTATCATGACCTGGTACCACATGTGTAGGCATGTAGTGTGTACCTATAGTTTAAGAAGTTATAATCCTGTATTTACCGTGATTATCATGGCCTGTTACTACATGTTTAGGCATGTAGTGTGTACCTATAGTTTAAGAAGTTATAAACCTGTATTTATCGTGATTATCATGACCTGGTACCACATGTGTAGGCATGTAGTGTGTACCTATAGTTTAAGAAGTTATAAACCTGTATTTATCGTGATTATCATGACCTGGTACCACATGTGTAGGCATGTAGTGTGTACCTATAGTTTAAGAAGTTATAATCCTGTATTTACCGTGATTATCATGGCCTGTTACTACATGTTTAGGCATGTAGTGTGTACCTATAGTTTAAGAAGTTATAAACCTGTATTTATCGTGATTATCATGACCTGGTACCACACGTGTAGGCATGTAGTGTGTACCTATAGTTTAAGAAGTTATAAACCTGTATTTACCGTGATTATCATGACCTGGTACCACACGTGTAGGCATGTAGTGTGTACCTATAGTTTAAGAAGTTATAAACCTGTATTTACCGTGATTATCATGACCTGTTACTACATGTTTAGGCATGTAGTGTGTACCTATAGTTTAAGAAGTTATAATCCTGTATTTACCGTGATTATCATGGCCTGTTACTACATGTTTAGGCATGTAGTGTGTACCTATAGTTTAAGAAGTTATAATCCTGTATTTACCGTGATTATCATGGCCTGTTACTACATGTTTAGGCATGTAGTGTGTACCTATAGTTTAAGAAGTTATAAACCTACACACAGCATGTATATCGGGATACAGACAATAACTCTGAAAGATATTACAGTGACCTTTATTGAAGATACATGAGATAACCAAATGTGAACAAAATTGCCTCTGTCTCCTCCTCTTGAGTGTATTCTATCTATTAAAGAGAGAAATTCGAGAAATTCAGTGAAGAGTGTTCAAGTTGTGACTTACAGATCCGACAAAATGTTCTCTATGAATAGAGGACGAATTTGGAACTAACACAACGACGTCCATATTAGAAAAAATAAATTGAATTAATTTTTAAGTTACGGTTTATCAAATGAATATAGTGTTAATATTTTTAAATATTGGATTCGTTTATATTAAATTTGCCAATTATTTCAACTGTCATCCCCTTAAATTGTTTCGGAATTTGAATGTAGCATTTTTATGTTGGTTAAAAGGACTCTTGTTACTTCAAAAGGGGCTATAATGCTAACGGGCAAATCCTAGGCGAATCCAGGTACATTCGGAGATAGCATTAATATACATGTATATGAATCATATAAGTATGGTTCCATATTGGCCACAAACAAAAAGGTTGACTTGTTATGAGAACCAAGGTTGAGAAATTAAAGAACGGACATCCTGCAGAGTAGGAAAGAAAGAACCATGTGCAAATAAGTTGCGGGACCCGTAAGATCCTGTAATCTTGGATTAGGGGGGATTGTCCCGGCGGATATTGGCTTTTCGCGGCCTATGCAAATCTTGCTCCAAACCGCCTTATTCGTTTCTAAGACGTATATATACACAACAAAAGTGGCACCTCTCCCTTTAAAAATGAATTAAAACAACGCATATTTTGTTTATCATCGCAATACAAAAGGAAATGGTTTTGATAATGAGCCACAACAATAGTTTTTGCTATTTCAGACAAAAAGTCAACTTAGAGAATAAATCATTGGTTTTCGGGTTTCGCCCCTGCCATCTCAACAGCTTAAACATCTTTTTAGGCATTTCGACTGATTTCATTCCTCCTCTTATAGGATGTTTAGGAATCGAAGACACTACTGATGAGGGCCGAAGCCCAAAACCATGGTATACAGGTTGGCATTTTGACTGAATATGCTAAAGACTGGAGAGTTGTCGCTCATTCATTATCACTAACATTAAGCTTTGTAGAATGACATTTGAATACTATCCCGCATGTGTTTCTTTTCAACAAAAAATCAAAATTTATTTCAAGGAGAAATAACGATTATTTCTAACCTTAGGGATGAAGTATGAAAGGATGAATTGTGAAGAGTAATGATAAACGGAAAAATAAAAGTGTCCAGGGATGGGAATCGAACCCACAGTATTCCGCTTACCGGGCAGATGCCATGTTCACTAGGCTACCCTGGACATATTTTTCCGTTCGTAAATAATACATAAAGTAATTTATAATACAATATAATGCGGCTTGTGATTGTAAAACGACATTTGAAATACTATCCCGCATGTGTTTCTTTTCAACGAAAAATCAAAATTTATTTCAAGGAGAAATAACGATTATTTCTAACCTTTGGGATGATGTATGAAAGGATGAATTGTGAAGAGTAATGATTTGTATTGAGTGATAAACAAAATGCATTTTTGCAATGCATTTTTAAAGGGAGAGGTTCCATTTTAGGTACATGTGACCATCCTCCCGCAACTTTATATTGCTATAGAAAGAAGATAAGGCCATCTCTACTGTAAAAGAAGACGTAAAAGCTATGTTCCATCTATTGAAGGTCTTTGCAATCTAACTGAGTTTCTTTTGAATCAATATCCTTCCGACAAAATTTCCATATAAAAAATACATTGGAAGAATAGGAATATATTTTGAATATTTATATTATATCACAATATGCGATATTTCCAAAAGCTATATGTACTTGGGAAGAAAAGAGAACAACTTTTGGAATAAACAACTCTCTCGTATCTTGATAATATTAAAATATGAAAAAACAATAGAAAAATAAAAAATAAGTGGGTCAGGTGTTGATATTAAAAATAAAATGGCTTTTCTTGATTTATCAAGAAATTGGATTGGCCATATATCAGGGAACAGACTAAATCAATGTTTAGTTGATTTCTGTTCCACTAGATGGCGCTCTGCCTTCTGAAAAGCACATGTGCTCCTGGTCAGGATATGCCATTTTTATTTTGAATATTAAAATAGTTTTCAAAATATAAATTTAACACATAAGTGATTAATATTTGAATAGATAGACAGTACACACAGCGTATTCTGTATGTGCTGTGTAGATAACACTATTTGCCTCTATAAAACGAAGTGAGATTTTTTTACTACAATTGGGGAACTGAATATGAAAAAATAATTGAGAAAACTTGGCTCATATGTTCTCAACAATTTCGCCAATCTACTTCACCGCTGTGAACACTTGTAGGTAATTATACTGGTGAAATCGCTGGGAAAGATAAGTTCGCTACTGATGAGCCAAGCCCTTCCTACAAAGGGCGAGCGGCCACGTCGAAATATTGAAAGATTTCAATAAATAATTTTGATCCAAGATAAGTGCTTTTAAATATCGCAACATATGTATATGATATTTAAACTTTTTTTTGACGCGAATGATTTTTTCGAAATAAAACAATTTTATACTGCACTTACTGCAATCATAAAATAATGGGAGGGCCTGGCTCATCAGTGGTGAACCCTCCCAGCGGTTTCGCCAGTTTCATGCGCTTTAAAATAGTTTAAATTTTTATAATAGATGGTGCGCTAATGCATCATATATATATGTATGGAAGCAATGTTCGCCTCTCCCGTCAAATTTCCCATCTATGTTTTGCCAATAGATTTGGCCCAGCCACATTGCCAGCAAAACACCTCTTTGGTAGATTGTGAGGATTCCATTAGATCCCGTGTGGATCTCATGGAATAAAGTCCGCCCTAGACTGACGAGGGCCATTAGCCCGAAACCATGGTCTCTAGGTGGACGCTTATCAGTTTGCCAAAGTTGGTGTTGTGGCTTTGTCACCGACCCGATGCCGCTAGTTGCGGCGACGGTCAATAGATGGCGTCAGATTCTGACGTTTATTTTGACGGGAGAGGCGAACATTGCTTCCATGGATTAATTTCCTCCCGGCAAATTTCCCATCTATATATATGTATGTATTAAAAAAAAGACATATCTAGACCGCTCTACTGAGCATTTTCAGGTGGCAGAGCGCCATCTAGCGAAACAAATATCAATTAAACCTTTATTTAACTTGTTCCGTGATATTTGGCCAACCCCATTTCTTGATAAATTAAGAAATACCCCCCCCCCTTCCCCTCCCACGAACGTGTTTCGGGCTGTTGACCTTCGTCAACGTGGTACAGGATGTACCACAACGACCAAAAATGTGGTCCAAGAGGCTTCCTGAGAAATCAATAAATGGGTATTTAAGGCCAATTTTGATAAATCAAGAAAATCCAACCACGAACGCGTTTCAGGTTGTTGACCTTCGTCAGCGTGGTACAGGCTATATCTCAAAGACCAAATACTTGTTTCAAGAAACTTCTTGATAAATCAATAAATGAGTACTTAAGGCCAATTTTGATAAATCAAGAAAAGTTAACAACAAACGCGTTTCAGTCTGTTGACACTCGTCATCGAAGTGTAGGCTCTACCTCAAAGACCAAATACTTGACTCAAGAGACTTCCTGAGAAATCAATAAATGGGCATTTAAGGCCAATTTTGCATATACACGCTGTTAATATGGAAAAATAGGAAAATAAATCACAAGGGCAGGCAGGCAGGCAGGCAGATACCGGCGGCTAATTAGCGTTTTCTCCCTTCACCAACTTGGCCGAGAGGAGCCCAGGAAACCTAATTTGCATTGTATAGAAATTAGGTGTTTTCCTTACACACTTTACTTTTGTGTTTTTTAGACCATTAAAACTACATTTTCCACTTCAACGCGATTCCTCATAATTATTCTTTTCTTTTACATAACGAGGTTTTTTTTTTAATTATGAAAGTATAGAGAGATTATAAAAATATATATTAAATAATATTTTTTTATATAAATAACTTGTATTATATAGGGCGTTAAACGCAAAAATGTAAAAATTACTGATTGCCATATATTAAAAGAGCGAAAGAAGCTGTTTAATAATTGTGAATAAAAATGGAAATTAACAGTTTTAAGTAAAATAATGTATAGGATAGAATATTATGAAAAATAGTACAAATGTAATATTTTACTGGGATAAGGTGAATAAATTATGAAAAAGGCATCTCCTTATCGTGTAACTGAGGGTTGCTGATGGCTTGTTTCGTGGCCTTAACTACCCGTTTCGTGATTTTTCAAGATGCCTGAATGACCAGTGTATTGGCCGTTGAGGTACAACTTGCACTACACTGACGAGGACCAACAGCCCGAAAAACGTACGTGGTTAGCTTTTCTTGATTAATCAAGAATGGGTATTTGGCTAGTTCTGTAATAATTAAAACTCAACGATAATAGTTGATATTTATTCCGATAGATGGCACAAACCATCAGCAACTTTCAGTTACATGATAGGGAGATGCTTTTTACATAATAGCGTTTTATAAAATGTTAATATTTCTTAATTAAAGTATTTATATATGCCTTTAAATTTATTTTTAAAACATGAATATATATATAGAGTTATTCTTTCACATATGGCAATTTGTTTTTGTTGAAAAACTACCAAAAACGCAAAATATCTTCTCACAAATTCTACCTGTCTAACAATGAAAGATTATTCTAAAGTAATTAGGTCTCCAGTTTGTGTATTGGAGAGTATTTACAGTAGAACCTTCTTGTAAAGGACAACACTTAATTGCAGAGCCAAAGTGTCCTTTAAGGAGAGGTGTTGTTATTAAGCGAAATACAAGAAATCGAGCCTTTACTTCCTCAGGTAACTTTTACACCAGGAAAGATTACGTTATAAAAATGATCTAATAAATGAAATATCTATAAGCTTCTTGTATTTAGCATAAATAATAGAAGTAGCGGTGTCCCCTATCTTTTTTATAAAAAATTCGCAAACCTTACGATTATGAACATTTCGATGCTATTCCAATAGCTTCGTTTTTTTTTCGGGTTGAAGTCCTTTCTTCAGTTTCCAGATTTCCTGAGACATAGGAAACAAACAGCTATCCTGCTTGGACTGACCCACCTCAACCCTACATCTATGGCCAGATTTCTAGACTCAATCTCAGCACGGAACTTCCTGGTCAACTGGTTCAACTAAGTAATCAAAAAACAGGACGTGATTAAAAGTGCTTAGCACAGGTCCATACTGGTGAGATGGCGGATAGTTGGCGTTCTGTGCTCTAGGAGCCTCGTAAATCTCTCTCTCTCTCTC
This sequence comes from Cordylochernes scorpioides, assembly GCA_030710605.1. Taxonomy (NCBI): domain Eukaryota; kingdom Metazoa; phylum Arthropoda; class Arachnida; order Pseudoscorpiones; family Chernetidae; genus Cordylochernes; species Cordylochernes scorpioides. Next base: position 17,623,425 of record CP092883.1, on the reverse strand, counting down.
TTAATGTCCCCAGATTATGTCAACAATGGTGTTGGATTAGATTCCATTTGCATATGCAGTTCAGGCGTACAGACTTAGGTCTAGGTAGCCCACTATCCAATGGTGCATATGCGGTTGTATCATTCTTCCCAAGTAGTTGGCGTTCGACGCTCCAGGAGAGAACCGGGTTATTTATATTTTACCTTCTTTTAGATTCTGTGGTGATTCCTTACCTGAGGGAGACGTTGCTCTGCGCAGGGATGTGCTCGTCCTGGCCGCCGTCGTCCGCACCCTCCAGACTGACGCTGAAGAACTCGTAGCTCGGGACCTGGACCATGACAGGACTGGTGTTTAGCCATTGAGTATGGAGTGGATAATGGGACACTTGTAAGATATGGGAATGGTAATAATCCCATAGATCCTTGGCACATCCATATGTATTGATTTAAGGTACTGACACCATTGGAAAGATACAGGGAATATTAGCATGGCCTCCACTATACACCAATATGGGCCAATTTAGATATTAGTAGCATGGCTCCTGCGATACTTGTTCCTTAGGTAAACTTCTACAATAGGAAGTAAACGGAGATGAATGGCATGATACCTGTGTTACCTTTTCAACGGTGCAACTAATATAATAGAAATAAAACGGAGAAGATTGGCCTGACCATCGCGATACATGTTCTGTGGTACAACTACTATAATAGAAATGATACACTTAAAAATTGGCCTATATCCTTCGATACATGTTCGTCGGTACAACTACTACCTTTGGAAGGATACAGAGATTAACTTGGCCCCTGTGATATCAGTTCAGCGGTAAAGCTACTACACTCGGAAGGATACAGAGAAGATTAGTATGGTCCCTGTGATAAATTCCAGACCGTACCAGCACTCCAATAGGGAATATACAGACAAAGAAGACTAACATATCACCTGAGATACTTCTTTGGCGATACAAGTACCCTAATAGGACCTATACGGAGAATAAAATAACACGTTTAATAACTAATTAATAACTATTACATATTAATTTATTTAATAAGTCTGTTTGTTTTCAAAATCTCTCATTAATATCATACGCGGATAACTCATTTTAACTAATCACACTAAAAAAATCTCAGTATTATTTATAATTGAACACAATAACGATAATACCTACTACAGTTAAACCTGTCTATATCGCCCCCCCTCTTGGGACTCACCGAAATAGGGTGCTATAGACAGTCACCTTTAATGTAAATCGCATCGAACTACGTATTTAAAATCGGGCGCTATAGAGAGGGAGGCGCTATTTAGAGAGGGCGCTATAGACAAGTTTAACTGTATATGGAAATTTACTATAGATAACACGAATAGAGAAATATTTATTTCCCATTATACCAGATTAAAAAAAGTGTGATTCTCAGCAACATATGAAGATTTATCAACCAACATTTCACCACCCACCTCTCTAAAACAAGAGAGTAACAGAGGTGTGGAGGAACAAGCAAATACTTTTAGAGATAATTCGACATCGCTTTGTCTTCATCCCAGATTCTATATTCTCCTACAGACTCTGATGTATTCCTCGACGTCATCAATATATATCATTTTTCTTAAATCTCCTGTGAATGTGCATCTATTTTTGGCCCTTTCTTCCCAATATCATTGAATAAGTTAGAATAAATTCAGATAATGTTTAACGTAAAAACAACAAAAATACTTTAAAAGATTTACTATTTTATCAAAATTTGTTCATTATACCAGATAATTATTTTTTAAAATAATAACATAGACGCCATCTAATGGAATAAAAATGAACTGAAGGTTGATTTAGGTTTATTCTATAATATTTAATATATAAGGTATAGGATCAAAGAGTTCCCGAACTTTTTTTAATTAATTATTTAATCATAGTAATTTAAACACTCAAATTTTTCAAAATAGGAACCTTGGTTATCTACACATTTTTTTCCAGCGTGAATATACGTATTTTTTTTATCACCACTTATAACCTTTCTCCTTGTTTCCTTTCTTTTTTTCACATATATAATTTGAATTTGTTTAAAACTGTTGAAAAAAAAGGAAGGAGAAGGCCGGGAAAGGGTCTTTAAAGAAAGAAAGTTTAATTAGTTATGCTCAAATTTTACATAAACTTAAAGCAGCTTACTTTACATACTCAAAAACAACAATGGTAGCAATTATCATATATACAGCGGTCAATTGGTCAAAAAAAAAATAAAAGAAGAGTAAAATGTTGAAATTGATTATTCCAACAAAAACGTACACCTATCCCCCGATTTACACGGTAGATACGTTCCTGAGAAAAACGTGTAAATCGGGGGATAGGTGTACACAGAAATAAAAATAAAATGCATTGACAGGTTAAAATATGTAGTCAGCACATAAGCTCGGGATTCCTCGTGAGATGTGTACACAGCGCATGTGTTCAATCACAGTAGCATTTAGTATAGTGCGATAAAAACAAAAAAAAAAACTTATTTGGAAAACCGTGTAAAAGCGAAAACGTGTAAAACAAGTACCGTATAAATCGGGGGATAGGTGTATTTTAAAATTAGGCAAATGTAAATTTAAAAATACGTGTTCAAATATTTTCAAAAATTCATTTTTTATACATAAAGCAATTAGGTTGACTTAAATACAATTCGGATAGTTATCGACAGCTTTTATACGCTACAGAATCCTGGGTTTATATAAATAAAATTTATAAAACTGGAAAATTATAAAAATATGTCAAATAGACCTCATGATTTATCATGGTAAAAGGATTTAATCAGTAAAATAAAAGAAAAATTAGGAAAATATGGATGGAAACTTTATATTTAAAATAAGGCATATATAAATTGAATATTTAAAATACGTATTTTACTCGGTATATGCTATATTTCAAATTTTGTAACAAATATATTCACTGGCAATGTGTTTGTTTTAAATAATATCATCAAATATAATCGCTACAGACCTTACTGTAATTATATAAGTTATTGAATGAGTATGGTCTGTAGAGATAATATTTGATTTATATTATTTAAAACAAACACATTGCTAGTAAATTTATTTGTTAAAATAGAATTTAACGATAGATGGCAATTAAATTTATAAATTTAATTTACCAATATAATAATAATAATTTTATTTGACATATCGGACGCGATATCCCAGCTCGGGATACTTGCGCCTAAATACATTTTAGTAGATTATATACAATTCATTTTATACAATTTAATAACCGGACTAAAAAACATAATTTAAAACTTAAACGATGGCACTCTAAAACAGAAGAGAAAATCCAAAATGGATTATTTTATCAACCTATATACAACTCAATAACCGACTAAAAACACAATTAAAACTGAAACGATGGTTTTCTCAAACAGAAGAGAAAATCCAAAATAAATTATTTTAGCAACCTATATACAATTCAGTATATACAACACAATAACCGGTTAAAAACAACAATTAAAACTGAAACTATATATATGGTTTTCTTAAACAGCAGAGAAAATCCAAAATGAACTTACAAAAATTATTAAATTTTACATAAGTGTCTTTGTTATATACAAATTCGCAAACCTCTTCGATGGGATAAAAATGATTACTTCTGTAGCTGTGGAATATCGGACATTCCATCAATAAATGCATTGAGTCTTGGTTTTCTTTTCCACAGAAACAGCTAGGATCATCCGTTGCCCCGATTTTCGACAGAAATTCTCCAAAATTACCATGACCCGTGACGAACTGTGAGTTATAAAAATTCGGACGAAAATAAAAAGGAATTCCAAATGGGAAAAATTTTCTGAATGTTTCATTAGTGTTAGCTATTGTTTCAGCCATTCTTGATTCTATGTAGTTATGAATTATAGTCGGGGCATGCGGTCTGAATACATTAATTTCTTCTTTTGATAAATTGGCCAAATCGTATTTTATTATCAACGATTCTATTTGATCTGTGAGAATAGGTATTTTTGCCAAACTATGAATACAGTTTGATGAGGTCGTTTTATAGGCTCTCACTACCCAAAGAAGAATCTGATATTGCTGAGAGTTTAATCTTTGCTTACTTCTTTTATTAATAAATTTATACCATATTTCAGATCCATAGGTTAGTATTGGCCTGAAAAGAGTTTTATATAAAATTAATCTTTTTTTAGCATCCAATCCCCACATCTTCCCACAGAGCGAAAACAAAAGATTTTTCATACGGTTGATTTTACAAAGAATATCATTAATGTGGGGTGTGAAGTTAATTTTAGACTTAATTCTGTGATTAGAAAATTTTACACCCAAAATTTTTACCTCTTCCACTGGTTTTATTATGAAATTTGGAGTTCCCATTGGAATTTTTTGTTTGCCGTGCATATGTATTAAGCCGGTTTTCTCAGGGCTTAGCTTTAGCTTATTTCTTGTACACCATTGTATTACATAATTTAAAGTTCTTTCTGTTTCATTTTTTAACCCTTCTATGGTCTTGTGCCAGCAAACAATCGAAACATCATCCGCATAACAGATTATTTCAGAATTTGGGGATGCGAAGTTGATCAACAAATCATTCAGGACTATATTCCACAATAAAGGTGATAATGGTCCGCCTTGAGGACATCCCTTTGATAAATATTTCGAGATTGTTGTATTCGAGAAGGTGAGACTTGTTTTTCTTCTCCGATTTAAAAATGATTGGATAATTTTTATAAGAACTGCTGGGACGTGGTCTTCGTCCATTCTTTTTATTAAGGCAGGCCACCACGCATTATCAAATGCACCACTTATATCAATGGCAATCAATGCGACCAATTCGTTTTGTTTGTGTTTCAGTATGGTCTCGGTTATTTTGTCCAATGCCGTTATTGTAGATTTTCTTTTCGTAAATCCATGTTGTCTATGGCTCAGTAAGTTATTATGATTATAATAATTGAGTATTTTATTTTTAATGATCGTTTCAAATATTTTTGAGAAATTTGATGTTAGTGAAATTGGGCGATAGCTATTAATTGCTTCGTAGTCAGCTTTTTGCGGTTTCGTAATAATTTTTAATACCGAATGTTTCCAGCTTTCAGGATAGTAACCCAGCACCAGACACTCATTAAAGAGTTTGACTAAACTGGGTAGGATTGATAATAATGAGTACTTAATCATATAATTACTCACGTTATCTGGACCAGGAGCCTTTCTGATATTAAGATTCGAGCACAAATCCTTTATTTCCTTTTCAGTAATAAAAATGATTTCCCTGTTGGTAAAACTTGGGATGTGATTTCTAATTAAAGTGTGTTCTTCATTGTCCAACCGCACATCATCATCAGGAAAAAATGCTGTTAGCATTTCCTTCATCTTTTGCTCTCTCATGCATTCTGCAGTTTTATTCAGTAATGGTATGCCCACTTGAATATCGGCCGATCTTAACCGTTTAAAAATCCTGTATGCATTCCCGAAAGCATTCGTAGACTCATTTTCTTCAATAAATATTTTCCACGACGTCTTTTTTGCTCTATAGATGGCTCTTAAGTATTTATTTCTTGCCGCTCTGTAAATACTCGGATTCAGGTTACCCCCTCTATAATACAAATTCCTGAGATAATGTAAATGTTCTTTTAATAGTTGAAGCTCTTTATTCCACCAATTTTTGGAAGTAGTCGTGTTTATAGAGGTGTGATGCTTAACGTCGAGAGAAGAGTATGCAGCTTCAATTACTAAATTTGTCAATTTGTTTACCACATTATCAATATCTTCACAATTGACAATGTGCTTAGAAGCTGAATTTAAATCCAGTAAATCCGAAGGCGAAATACTCTCTGAAAATTTGGTCCAATTCGCCGATTTTTCTCTGAATTTCCATGTCGATGTCTGTCTATTATTGCCTGCCAAGTTTATCATATTGAAGATATCAAAAAGTATTGCCAAATGGTCTGAGGTAACAGAAAGTGCTGAGGTTCTCCAGTTATGTATAAGACCAATGGAATGTTTATTAGAAATTGTCAAGTCGATTATGCTAGCATTTCTGCAAGTTGGGATTTTAAGATTATGAACAAATAGATTCTGCTCCTCGATAATAGACCTTAGAATGTATCCGTTTTTATTTGTCGTTGAATCGAACCAGAGTGGATGTCTTGAATTGAAATCTCCACAAAGGATAATTGGGAGTTGACCAAAGGCCTCAAGTATTTCTGAGATGAATTGGATATGAAATGCAGCCATTGAGTTTGGGTGTATATAGATATTGGCAATAACTATTCTTTTCCCGTTGAAATAGAGAGAGATCGCTGTACAGAAGGAATTTGTAAACCTGTTAATTTTCTCATATATTATGTTGCGGTTCAAAATAATAGTAGCAGTATAAATTTGCCTATCTGTGCTAGAATATACTATTCGTGAATTCTTGCCAAATTTCACTGTATCATTGCACATATATGGTTCTTGTAGAAATATGATGTCAGGAAGATCGTCTGCGATTGTCACACCTAACTCACTAGTTGCCATCATACTTTTCCTTGCATTAAATTGTATACATCTGATATTGTTATCATTCATCTGAATGGTATTGAGTTCTTTGTATTACTATTTCCATCTGGGTTTTGTACAGGGGACATTCGCTGGAGTTCGCCTTGTGATCAAGAGACCTTCCATTCTTGTACCTCGGGTGTTTAGCGCAGTTGAAACATTTTTGTTTACGCGAACACTCATGATTTCCCGCCGCGCCGCATATTAGGCAAATCTTTTCATGGGAGCATTCGCTGATTTTATGTCTTGGATTAAACTCAAAACATTTCTGGCACTGCCTAACTAATACTTTGTCGTGTATATGGCATCTCTCACAGTCGGTATAGATAAAATTACCCTTCTTCCTTAAGGTTTGATACACTCGTGGAGAAACTCGCAGCACTACATTGTGGTGAGAGGTATTGGATTTCATGGGGAACAGCACTCGGATTTCATTCTCTAGTCCACTCAAATCAGGATTCATGGTACATATGATTGGTATTAAATTATTAACTTCCGTTAATTTACTGACATTTTTTATAATAATTGTTGGGTCTCTAGGTTGCGGGGTAAAAATTTTACTATTTGCCTTCAATTCCGCCGCCATGCTCAGTTCCTTTAACAAGTGTTTAGCCTCTTCGTCGCTAGGAGTTTTTATTACTACTGCATTTTTGGTGTTAATCATTTTATTAATTCGTATCCCACTACCGTTTTCTCGTAACTTTTTTATATTAGTTGAAATTGCCTGAGCTATGTTGTTAATAGGCTCATTATTTAGAGGAACTGCGAGCAGTGTAGCTTCAGTGTTTAAGGTCCGTTGTCTTTCCTCAATAAATTTCTGTGTATGATCTCTCTGTGTAACTTGGGCATAAGATAATCCTTTCGAGGAGATCACGCTTCGAATATCACCGAGCTTCTCTTCCACTATGTTGCCGACGGTTTCCTTCATCTGTGCCATAAGGTTCTCGTTATCCGATTCAACCATAGAAGAAATTCCATCTTTCGTTTGTTTTAACATAGTCGAAAGATATGATAAATCATTTTTAGTCAAATTTTTTTGATTTTGTTGAAATTTATTCTCAAAGTATGCAAAAATTTCATCCAGTTTCAAATTTAGTAACCTAACCATAGAATTCATATTTAATCAAAAGAGAAACAATTCGAACCATATAAAAAAAAGCAAGGTAAACTTAAATAGCAAAACAATAAACCGATTTAAAACATTTCAACATAAGCATTCAGAAAATAAATTAAGAAATTTAGGCAGTGTTTACCAAAACCTGCGGAGCGAGATGACGCACGTCCAGCCAGATCGGCCACCTAGCGGCTACTCCTCTATATTTGTTTATAAATATAAAATTATAGTTAATTTAAAATATTTTAAACTTATTTTTTATATCTTTAAAATAAAAAAAAAAGTATAATACTTCATTTCAGTAAATAATTACCCATAAAATGTCATTTTATTACCTACTCATAAACCAAAGTTAATCCTTCAAGTAGGTTACTAATCGCAGACGACTCTTGTGGCCAAAATGGCGGTGATTCACAGCGGGGGCGCCATTTAATTTTGGCGCGTAATAATGCGAACAATGAAATTCTTGCAAGAAACTATTAGGGAGCGCTCATTGTTTTGTGTTGTCAAGCGTCAAAACCGGGTGACCGGGTGCGGAACATCCTCTGTGAAACTATTTTTCCATAGAAAAAAAATTAATACGAACAAAGAGGTAATTGGATAAAGAAGAGTGGTACACTTTTTTATATAAGGGATATCTCTAATAATTATATTTATAAATTTATATTTATATTTATAAATTTATATCTGTGTTTTATATCTCTTTATGTTTATATAATTATATTTATGATTTTTATTATTATTATATATATTTTATTATTTATATATATTTACGAATATATATATATTTAAATAAAAAGGCATATATAGGATCAAAATATAATTTATTTCACCAGTATTTACCAATATTTAAATACCGGAATTTGACTTCAGAATAAATTTATAACAAAATAAAAACAAAATTCCCCCGTTTTCAAGCGAATTGATAAAAATAAAATATTTCTAATAAAATATGTATATTTTATTTTCATTTAAAATTTACTTATTTTAATCAGAAAAGAATAAATTATAGTAATTTTCAGAACATGATATTGTATATTTTACAATCCCTTATATAATAAAAAATAAAATTAATATTATAAAAATCATTTATATATTATTTCAATATATCTTATTTAAGATAAGACTATATGTTGCGCAAAAGCTCAAGATAACGAAATGATATGAATTTCCAGTTCGTATGAGATATAAGGGCTAGGTGAAGATGGGAAAAAAAAGGTAGCACGTAGTAAAATTGTAGAAAAGTTTGGCCCCACACGGCTCAATAATGTACACCACCGAGTAAAAAATGTAAACCTCCTGAATAAACAAGCAGGGTTGCAAATTCCATTTACTTCGAGTCAGATTGTAGTTCGCCTTGTTAACACGGTTCAAAATAGCTTCTGAAATCACAAATTCTATCACATCTTTCTCAACTTTACTTTCTAAGCTACAAGTTTTAAATATATTTGTAAAAAATAAATAATACTATAATTAGTTATATTCAAAGCTAATTCGTTATAAGAAAAATAATTTTGCTGTTATTTAATATAAATTCGTTATTGTGTGGATATATGGATTTAGTTTTTAGAATTGAGAAGTAAATTGTTGGAAAAGGCTTAGTTTTGTAGTTAGAATGATTACTGAATACCTTTAGGAATTTATAAGCCCTAAGTTCTGATTTCTGTTTATACAGATGGTATGGGTTTTATGCAAATCCTCCACTTTTACGTATATTAATAAATTTGTTTTATAATTTGTTGGGAAATTTATGGAGTCGTAGAAGAAGAGAAAGATCCTTTATTACCTAAAGATATAAAACTTTAAAAGAAGGACAAGAGATATATTTACATCAGCAGCTCACGCCGACCTGCCCTATTCACCTAACCGCTAGCCTACTAAACAATCCAACAAGGCCGCGCTATATAGACATATGACAATTAGCATAGACAATACTAAAGTTATATGCCAATCACAAGAGTATTTTATCGTAGAAATATCCGAAATTGTAACTTTCAACATAATTATTTATATGAATTTTACTATGGCCACACCACATTTATTCATAATGCATATTGTAATTCTTTAATTGAATAACCTATAATTATCAGATAATCAAGTAATATTTGGTTTGCGTTGGTTATGAAAGTAACATGGTTTGAATTTGGTCAAAATGGTTTGATTTAGTGCTAAAAATATTATTAAAAGAAATATATGATAGTGATTTATAATCATATATAGAAAAGGAGCCATATTAATTAAAGATTATTTTCTTTATATTTCTACGTGCTATATTTTGATGACTTAATATCTTGAAAGTTTTCAAAATATCTTCTTGAAAAGGATAATAACATAGTCCAATCCAAACTTAGGGATATGAAGCTACAAATAAAATGAATTTGCGTGATTAATATAGAACTTTTTGTCGCATACATACATGAATATATATTCTAAATAATCAGCCTTAAATTTGCACAAGGCAAACTAAACTTTCCAATACCGAATCATCTAATAAACTTATTTATATTATTATACAATATAAATGCTCAATATTATTTTATAATGTGCAACTCTTTCTACATCAATTTTTTTTCTTAAAGAATTTTTTAAAATAATAAATATTATTTTAAATAAAATAAAGCATGAAGGAAGATGAGTTTCTTTTTTAATAAACGCGAGCGAGCTTTCGGGCCACACGCCCTTCTACTGGCTAAAAAGTTAAGAGATTCCAAAAAGATGCAAGCTTATTTATATTATGGTAGGCGATATTTTAGAATATTTACATTTTTTCAGAATATTTACATTATTTTCTTATAGACAAAGAAACAAAATACAACTATGATTACAATTAAGATATGCAAAATATATAGGAAAAAGACAATGAGGTAAATTTCTAAATCTGACACATTAGGGGAGACCGGGATATCACTATGAATGGGAAGACAGTAAAACACATCAGGACAGGAATACTTTATAAATATCGGGTAAGTCTATTTTCCTATTGAAACTGTTCAGTTTGACACAATTCTATCGCTTAAATATTATTTTATATATAAAAAAATAAAACATATTGAGGAATGATTGGCAGAAGCTGTTCTTTCTCAATTTGATCCTGTGAAAATTGTGAATGGAATTATACAAGTTTTAAAAGTTACGTGTTTTATTAGTATAAATGTATACATACATACAAGTTTGAAATTACCAAATGAAACTATAATAGTATTTTTTCTAACTACAAACCTATAAGTTGGTAAAATAGGTTTGACAAAGTGGTATTTTTCCGTTTCATCATTACTCTTCATAATTCACCCTTTCATACCTCATCCAAAAAGGTTAGAAATAGTCAATATTTCACCTTGAAATAAATTTTGATTTTTCATTGAAAAGAAACTCATGCGGTGTAAACTTCAAGTGTTGTTTTACAATCACAAGCCGCAGTGTATTATATTGTATTATAAGTTACTTTATGTATTATTTATGAACGGAAAAATACATCCAGGATAGCCTAGTGGACATGGCATCTGCCCGGTAAGCGGAACATTGTGGGTTCGATTCCCATTCCTGGACACTTTTATTTTTCCGTTTCATCATTACTCATCATAATTCACTCTTTCATACCTTATCCAAAAAGGTTAGAAATAGTCAATATTTCACCTTGAAATAAATTTAGATTTTTCATTGAAAAGAAACTCATGCGGTGTAAACTTCAAGTGTTGTTTTACAAAGTGGTATATAACTCCCAGTGTAAAGTATAGAGAGAGGTATTGGGGATTTATTCAATTACACATTGGGAGATTTAGACATAGAATCCGACGTACTCAAAAAAAGATAGATTTAATAAAATTTAGATAATTTAAAACGTTTTTTAATATGATCATCCATCCGAGAATTCTGTAATTAAATTATAGTAATTAGTTAATTCTATGTTGTATGTGTACCTTGGTAAAATGGCCACTAGGTGATTGTCCCAAGGTATATCAGTCCGACTTATATGCACATATGTTTTATATGCAACATTAAACCGTGTATTCATGATATGACCGGTCATTAATTCAACATACCAGAAGCCAAATACCACTACAAGAATATTAAGAACAAATATCAACGGTTACTTTTAGAATCTCTCATATCTAATGAATATAATAGAGCATAAACACAGGAAGATACCATCACAATACCTTAGATTTAATTTTAAAATAAGGCTTATTTTGGATTTCAATAAGATTATTTATTAATCCTATATTTCGATGGACCAATCGTCCATCTTTTACGAGGGTTTTTGTTATGAAGCACGCAGCAAGTCGCGTACTTCAGGTGAGCTACTGACGTCTTACAAGCTTATTGGGCGATAAACCATCTAATATACACATTTTCAAAATACCTTAGATATCTTAGAATAAATCAATAGAGATCAATTTTATAGGTTATGGTTGCCTTAAAAATGCGAAATAGACATATTCCATAACATTGTTAAATTACATTTCAATTTTAGAATATCAGTTGTAAATATTGTTGCACCAGGTTGTGGTCTGGCAGGTTCATCAACCTTTATCTTCTGTTCAGACATGTCCATTCTACAAGGTTAAACCAGTCAATAATAAGGCAGCTATATTTTTAGGTAACACCTAGAATATCTCTTTATTTATCACATCAAAGTTTTAAAAAAAGAAGGTGGGGTATTCAGTGTGTGTGTGTGTTTCAAAATACAAATAATTTTATATAAATTTCTGTCTGTCTGTCTGTTTCGCGATAAACTCAAAAACTACTGAACCAATTGGTACCAAATTTTGCATGTCGCTTTTTATAAACCTGAGGAAAATTTTCGGCTGCATTTTGATTAGTATTTTTGGCTATTTCTTTTTTTAATTTGAAGAACTTTTTTTACGCGGACTAATCCGGAATGGAATGAATACCTAAATATGGCCATTTTTTTTAAAGCATCGGTGGTTCAGTGGTAGAATGCTCGCCTGCCACGCGGGCGGCCCGGGTTCGATTCCCGGCCGATGCATTTTTTTTTTACAATTTTTAAAAATATATATTATTATATCAACTATATTAATTAAATCAAATACCTAAACACTAATATAATACAATTTTTGCCATCACACACAATTTTTTCCTGTAGTTTATGTGTTACTTCTGTATTGCTATTCTATGGCACTTCTAATATTTATTATTGATATATACTTTTAGTATGAAGGAAATTGCACCCAAGGGATTTCTCGGGCGAAGCCGGGTCATTCGCCTAGTATTTTATAATTATATATGTTTTATGAAAATTAATAAATATAAAATATAAATTAGAAATATATATGAAAAAATAATATTATAAATATTTCCAAAAATAGGTGCATTAACCATTATGCAACAATATCCACGCTGCGCGTGTATGCATTTGTAAATATTTCTTGTGGGATATAGCCGATGCTTTTTATTAAGCATGTTGAAGAGCGATTATCACTTGAAAGCTAGCATTTTAAAATAAAGAGAAACTCATTGTATTAAACAGTATTGTGTGTATAACAGTGTATGTTTAACAACATTGATATATTTACAAGACAAGCGTATCCCAGGCAGATAGAGATGCTAAATGTGATTTACAATATCTTTCAGAGTTATTGTCTGAATCCCGATATACATGCAAAAAGGTACAACTTCCTTAAGTTTTGTCCATGAGTGTGTATTGGTTATCTCGTGTGTCTTCAATAAAGGTCACTGTAATATCTTTCAGAGTTATTGTCTAAATCCCGATATACATGCTAAAAGGTATAACTTCCTTAAGTTTTGTCCATGAGTGTATATTGGTTATCTCGTGTGTCTTCAATAAAGGTCACTGTAATATCTTTAAGAGTTATTGTCTGAATCCCGATATACATGCTAAAAGGTATAACTTCCTTAAGTTTTGTCCATGAGTGTATATTGGTTATTTCGTGTGTCTTCAATAAAGGTCACTGTAATAACTTTCAGAGTTATTGTCTGAATCCTGATATACATGGCAAAAGGTACAACTTCCACCAGTTTTGTCTCTGAGTGTATATTGGTTATCTCGTGTGTCCTCAATAAAGGTCACTATAATATCTTTCAGAGTTATTGTCTGAATCCTGATATACATGCTAAAAAGTAAAACTTCCTTAAGTTTTGTCCATGAGTGTATATTGGTTATCTCGTGTGTCTTCAATAAAGGTCACTGTAATATCTTTCAGAGTTATTGTCTGAATTCCGATATACATGCTGAAAGGTACAACTTCCTTAATTCTTTGTCTCTTAGTGTAATAATAATTAGAAGACACACGATATAAGTTATACACATAAATAGTCCATTACTGTCACTTTCCTTGTTTAAAAGGTCCTGTCCATTTACATACCAATGGAGATAAGGAATCCAGAGGCATACTCTTTTGAAATAGATAGGCGATTAGTCTGATCGAAATATCGGAGAATACCAATACAGGATAGTTGAATTAAAAATAAGGTTTCAACCTTTGAAAAATAGCTGGGGGGGTCGGTGGAAGGCTGGGTAAATCGTTTGGTTTTCGACCACTAGGACCCGGGTTCGATTCCCGCATTGGGCACTTTTTTCTGTTTAAAAAAAAAAAAAATGCTCCAATGGCCCCCGATTCTTGCAAAAGTCCAACCCCACCAGCGAGTGCAAGTAACCAAACGGGGCTCTGGCATTTGTAAGTGCAAAGTCGAACTGCTTTTCACATGTGTAGATATGTGGTGCGCTTACAGTAAAAGCAGTCGCTAACTACCCACCATGATTATCATGGCCTGTACCACGTGTACTAGGGATAAACAAAAAAAAATAGCTGAGAAAAAAAAATACTCGACACAAAAAGACACTACATATAAAACAGAAAGGAACAACCATGTTTAAACAAAGATTTGAAAAACACAAGAAAGAAAGAGAGAAAAAATCATATTTGAAAAAAGATCATTAGAGGCGTACATTTAATTCGAAGAGAGAGTTTTTCAGAGAACAATTTAAACAGATTAAATAATAAAAACCACTTCCCTAACCGACATTTAAACAATTTAATTTCTTGGCTTTTAATGATTAGACATTAATAGAAAGAGAATCTTTGACATGGAGATAGAACTTTTAATTTCTTTATTTTTCTCTCTTTAACTGGGAATAGAAATATGTGAAAAAGCGTTTCCTACTTGAGACTAGATTGTGATTGGAATCTGAGGTTGTATACACACATAGATTTATTTGGGAAACCTATATGTGTTGAGTATTTGTTTAACACTTTATTTTGTAATTTTATTTATTGAGGATGGAAACTCTCTCTTAATGGGATTTAATTTTTCTTTAAATATAGAGGACGGTTTTTTACTACAATTAGAGTGTAGTTTAAATTGGAAAGGTTTGGTTCATCAATGGTCTTCTTCTTCTTTCTTATCTCCACTCAATCATATTAGGGTATCAAGCTTGTAGAGCTTGACAACCATAATGATTGGGTGAAGTAGAATGCGTCTGCCTTTGTCATTAAGACTGGGAACACTACTCAGTGGCAGGCCGACTTAGCTCCAAAAGAAATGGCCGCCTCTGATATGAGGAACAGACGCCATATACAGCCGCTCCTAACATGGAGTACAAACGCTGCTCATCCTGTATCCCTGGATTAGAAGCCCTTACAGGGTACTATCAGCCGGGCCAGCTGAGCTCAGGTTTTTAGCGAGCTTGTTACTGCTCCCCCTCCTCCTTTTTCATCCGGGCTTGGGACCGGCAAAGGCGGAGTTTCATCAATGGTAAACATTCCTAGCTATTTGGGCAATTAAATCTACCTGATCTGAGGTACACAACTGATATTTTGTTCATTTTGCAGTTTGTATTTTAATCGGTTTATTCTCGGTTATTGAACTTAACAAAACTATATGGAAAGATGCTTCTGTAATTGAAGAAAATGGCATACATATATTTGCTCCACAAGTAGGACAAGACAACCCATACAGATACACATATTTTCTCAACGTTTCAACAAAAAATAAAGATTTTTTGTACTCGTCAGAACAAAATAAAATGAAAGCATTCGGCAAGGCGCTATAAATGTAAAATTGTTTAGAAAATTTTGAAGCCTCTTGCCTAAATGCTTTAATTTTTATTTTTTCCTGACGAATACAAAAGATTTTTATCGAAACGCGTCGAGAAAATAAAAATAATTTCTAGCTGAAGTGTAATTTATTTTAAAGAACTTTAATATTAAAATTTCTAATTTTTAATTTGTTTTTTCTGTTTTGTTTGTTTCCTTTGTAATAGGCGCAAATATCGCGCCTAGTGTTGATTAATACATTTTAAAAAATAACTTGAATTATATCTGTGTACTTAATATTTTTCTCTATTTCATCCCATAAGGAAGTCATTTAAACAAAAGCCTGTTAGAAGTAGATAATTTAAAGTGTGGTGTCTATTTACCTCATAGAGAATAAAGAACGAGGGAATAATTAACTCTTCAAAAAAAGAAAGAAGAAGAGGCGCCAAGCTAAAATTTGATTTGCTCACCGTTGAACAAAGGATGAATGGCTTGGTTTAAAGGGGTATACTATAATCTTCTTACAGCGGTGTTTTTGGATTAGAGCCTCGCAGAGAGAGGTTATGGGGAAGATCAATCACTTAATCCCCCATCGCTGAAAATTATTTTTATTTTACTTAAGTAAAAATCTTTTTGTTTTACTCGCAGTGATCCTCTTTTGGGTTATCCCATCAATCTAACACCGTCAGGAAATCTGTAGTTGATTTTCTGTTGCGTATGATTATACGTTTCTTACATTTACTAGTTAAACTCCGCCTTTGCCGGTCCCAAGCCCGGATGAAAAAGGAGGAGAGGGAGCAGTAATAAGCTCACTAAAAAGCCTGGGCTCAGTTGGCCCAGCTGATAGTACCCTGTAAGGGCTCCAGGGATACAGGATGAGCAACGTTTGTACTCCATGTTAGGAGCAGCTGTACATGGCATCTGTTCCTCAGGTCAGAGGCAGCCATTTCTTTTGGAGCTAAGTCGGCGAGCCACTGAGTAGTGCTCCCAGCCTTAATGACAAAGGCAGACGCATTTTACTTCACCCAATCATTATGATTGTCCCCCGGCAAACACCATCAAAAGGCTCAAGTTTTACAAGCTGATTGAGTAGAGATAAGAAAGAAGAAGAAGAACACTAGTTAAACAATCTGAAAAAAAAAAATAATAGAAAAAAAAAAGGTGAAGTGTTGATATAAAAAACAAAAAAAGGCATATCCTAACATATGTTCTTTTTAGATGGCAGAGCGCCATCTAGTGGAACAGAAATCAACTAAACGTTGATTTAGCCTTATATTTGGCCCAACCCATTTTCTTGATAAATAAAAAAAGCCATCGAAGAACGCGTTTCGGGTTGTTGGCCCTCACCTGCGTAGGGCAGGCTGTACCACTGCGATCAAAAATATCCTTTGGTCCCAGAAGCTTCTTGAGAAACCAATAATATTTTTTTAGTTAAACAATATATATTCAAAATTTTTGAAAAATAGTGTAAAAGTAAAATTGTATTGTAATCATGTGTATAAATTAAGAAAAAGGTATCACCTCATCGTGCCACTAAAAGTTACTGATGGCTTACGCCATCTGTCGGAATAAATATCAACTAATTGTTGATTTTTTCAAATTATTACAGAATTTTTTATATATTTATTAACATAGAGATTCGAAACTATTATAGACGCGTATGATTCTTTTTAAAAATAAGCAATTTTGAGAAAAAGGCATCTTCAGATCGTGCCACTAAAGTTTTCTGATGGCGCGCGCGCGCTTGTGCCATCTAGTTACACAACCAGAAAATGCCTTTTTTCTCAATTTATCCACCTAATCCAAGTACAAATTCACTTTTATACTTTTTTCACTGGGTTTCACTACTGATGAGCCAGGGGCCCTCCCATTAATTTTTCCATTGCAGTAAGGACAGTAGAAATTGTTTAATTTTTAAAAAGAATCATACACGTCTATAATAGTTTCGAATTTTGATAACAGATGGCACGCTAATGCATCATAATTTAGAGATAAAAAAAAAAAGCTAATTTTATCCAATTTTCTATAAGCTAAAAATCCATGTAAAACATTCCAACAAACCTAAATTAGAATAAATACAATTTTCTAAATATCAAAGCTAATATTTACCTAGTGATGAGATTAATTGGGTTTTTTATGAATATAAAATGAAGTGTACAAAAGGTATTATTTCCTAAATTAATTACATTTTTTAAAATAACGAATGGGCCAATTTGACATACATTATTAAAAAGTAAAAAAGTGAATTTATTATTATTAAAAAGAGTGGGTTAGTTATAAATAAAAATATTGTGATAGCTAAAGATCTCATTAAGTATGGAATACAAATGAACAAACAACGTTCGAATTTACTTAATTAAGCTTTCTTTTATTTGAAGGTTTCGTTTGGTATTTATATTTCGTCTGCGCGAATATTTAAATAGGCTCTTAATATCTTTTGATATTTAATAAAATAACTACTATATATTATTTTTATTCTAAACTAATCAAAATTATCTTTATTTGCATATATATATTATTTTTATTAATTTATTTATTTAGAACAGAGTAAATACACAATTTTATTTTGTGTGCGCGCGTGAAAATATTATTTGTGTGTCTATCAAAAGAGAAGAAATTATAAAAACCTAAACTGCAAAAGAAAATTTGACAAATAGATACTGTGACGTCATTGTTTAATTTTCAAAAAGAACCATACAAGTCTATAATAGTTTTGAAATCTCAAAACTAGAATGTGTTTAAAAAGCTGTCCTTGCAAAAGCAAGCGAACAATCTACTTATCCATTATAAGACCCATTCATACCTATGATCATCCAATATTCATGACTATAAATAAAACTATGTTGAGATATTTGAAATCTTTGAACACCAAATCATCAGGAAAATAACCCCGTAGTTTGTCAGTAGCAGCATCAATAGAAATGATCAACAGATTGAAAACATAAACGATTTCATAAGACAATCATTCAAATCAGAAAAATTATAAAAACATGAAAAACATCACTATACAAGAAGCTTACAATTAAAAACAAGAAACGTATAAAAGGAATTCCAAAATTGAAGCAACTTATCTATCAATTGATAACAAAGGTAGATAAGTAGAAAAAAAAAAGAAATCAAATACATATAGCGAGGGTGAAAAAAAGAAAACAGCGCATTTGAGAAGAAAGAACATTTAGAGTTTAGGAATCCATACCACAAGACACTAACCTTGTAACTATATTGTGGAATAATGGCGTCCAGACGGCTTGGGTGACAGTAAACATGCAGGCGGCGCCAGCCGCCGACAAAGGACTAACAGAACACGGCTTGGTCTGCTACCCACCAGTCGGGTGTTTTCCTCTGTCCTCTTAATATGTATTAAATAAAGTTAGTTAGAAGGAGATTTTTACCCCCTCCTTTCTGCTATTTAGTGATCTTATTCAAATCCTTGCAACAGCCCACAAAGAATCATCACAGCGAATTCTTCTACCGAACTCGCTTCAGTGTTTTGTGAACCGACTACCCTACTTTTCTACACAAAGTGGCGTCCCCGGGTGGGCTTCTGACAAGGCAAGATCAAGTGGATTAACGGCGGAGTACAAGTTCAAGACTTAAGATAAGTACCTTTTGTTTTACCCTCTGTTTATAGTGTTTTTGAAAAATGTAAATTTTAAAAAGACATAGAAATTTACTTAGAAAGCGACTAACTCGCAGCTTGAAGACGACAGAAGAGTTTCTGTCAGGTACTCCACCGATACCTGTAGAGAACATTGAAAATAATAGAGAGATAATTGAAGAAACTCACAGTGAGCTTCTTGTGATCCAAGGCAAGATAAGAGACTTCATGCTAACTTCAGACGTTAGCGAAGAGGAACTAGAGCAAGACGATGAGGAAGCCTTGCAATATACCCAGAGATATAAGAGGATATATAAAAAATGTCTCGCTCTTGTTGAACCCAGGATCACTGCATCCAGTCCCACGACCAGTGAAGTGAGCTTCGCTTCTAGCTCACACCATAGAACTGTAAAACTTCCCATGATAGAATTAAAGAAGTTTACAGGAGAAATAAAAGATTGGTTGGGATGGTGGGCACAGTTCAACAAGATACATGTCGATCCCACTTTAGAAGACAGCGACAAGTTTCAATATCTTGTGCAATCTATGTCGCCGGGAAACAGAGCTAGTAAACTGGTTGATAGTTACCCCCTGACTGCCGAGAATTACCCCAAAGTTATAGAAACTTTGACAGAAAGATTTGGAAGGCCTGAACTTTTGCAACAAGTCTATGTCAGGGATCTTATACGCCTTATGATCGATTGCTCCTCCAAACAACAGTTGAAGGTGACTTCGTTTTATGATGAGTTGGTGACTCATTTGAGAGCATTGGAATCCTTAAAGATTGAGGCCAGACAGATGTCTGTATTTATATTTCCAATGATTGAGGCATGTCTCTCAGAGGAACTCATGAAGGCTTGGCAAAGAAGCCCCCTCCATGATGTCAAGATTGATGCTGATGATTCGACTCAAACTAGAGTTGACCTAATTATGGAGTTTCTCCAAAAGGAAGCTGCAACAGAACAAGACAGAGCCTTAGCTGGATCCAAGTTAGGACTTGGATCTCTGAAACAAGATAGAAACGTGGGCAGACAATCACATCCTGCTAAGATACCTACGGCCTCTGGACTCTTTGCTGGACGTGCCCAGAATTGCATCTTTTGTAATAAAGATCATAAAAACACTGAATGTATTCGATGTAAGAAGAAGCACCTTGATATTTTATGCCCTCTAAATGCTCCTGGACGAGAGTCAGCGGATGAAGACAAGGAACAGGTGGAAGACTGTGACGTTTCTTCTACAGTTGAAAACGGAGTTTCATTCTCCGGTCTTAGCGCTTCGTCTCTGATTTTGCTACAGACTCTGAAGATTAAGGTCGAAGGTGCGACTTCGGCAAAAGTAGTGCGTGCCCTCCTTGACACAGGTTCCCAACGATCCTATATTTTGTCTAAAACTGCCCAGGATCTCGGACTATCTCCCATTGGCCAGGAATCACTTAAACATGTGGTGTTTGGAGGTCATACTAGTGAAAGTGTCCACCAAGAATACAGAGTCAATTTGGGTCATGCATCGGGGAATTTTAAGATGGTTGCGAAGCTTCTTGACCAACAAAAAATCTGTGGTAACCTACCAAGATTGAGCCGCGGGCCATGGTTGAAAGAACTCAAAGCCCGCAGAATCTGGGTTCCTGATATTGGAAAGGATGACATGGAAATTGAAATACTTCTAGTATGCGATGTATTGGGATCTATTTTCATGATGAAATCTTGTGTGTTGTCAAATGGCTTGACTGCGTCGCAGACGCGTTTCGGATGGACTTTAATGGGAGAATGTCAGCCAGGTAGTGACGTTTCACTCGCTCATCATGTCACAACGATGACAATTTCGGAGAGCAGTATAACCAATCTGTGGAATCTCGATGTTCTTGGCATTATGGATCCTATTGAGGTTAAACAGAGAGATCAGAGAGACGCACTGGCGCGTCGACATTTTCTAAAAACAGTCCAACATTCTGTCTCTGGAAGATATGTTGTTTCCCTCCCGTGGACTGTAGAGAAAGCTAAAATCGCGGACAACAGGGAGGTTGCTATAAAGAGATTAGTACAGACGACTAAGAAATTAATCTCTTTGAATCTTTATGAGGACTATGATGATATTTTCCGAGGCTGGTTGGATGATGGGATAATTGAGAAAGTCCCAGCTGAACAACACGACGCTGAGGCCTTCTACCTGCCTCATCGTCCTGTGGTGAAACTCTCCAGTGGGACTACGCCTATCAGGCCTGTCTTTGATGCTTCTAGCAAGGTCTATAGATCCCCATCTTTAAATGACTGTCTTGAAAAGGGACCTAACCTCATAGAGATGATTCCCAACCTTATGCTAAGGTTTAGAAATGGCAAGTTTGGTGTCGTGGCAGACATTAAGAAAGCGTTTCTTCAGATTGAGGTGAATGAAAGGGACAGAGATTACCTGAGTTTTCTGTGGTATTCCCAAAATGGAGAAAAGACAGAAGTATTCCGACATAGACATGTTGTTTTCGGTGTTAACTGTAGTCCTTTCATTTTGGTGGCAGTAATCGAATACCACCTGTCTAATGTTCGACCTGAACATAAACCGTTAGCTCAGAGGTTGCAGAAATCCTTTTATGTGGACAATTTAGTCACAAGCGTGAACTCTTTTGAAGAGTTACAGGATCTCAAATTGACCGCAACGTCCATCATGGATAATGCTAGGTTGGAGCTAAGCCGTTGGGAGCATAGTCTGGACGTGGCCTCCGATACTTACCCCTTTGAAAGAACAGAGATATCTAAAGTGCGTGGTATATATTGGGATAAAAGGGAAGATTGTTTGTCATGTGAAATTCCCGTAGCCATACCCCCCAAGATAACCAAAAGGAGTATCCTGTCCTGCTTAGCTCAGATATATGACCCTATTGGATTTCTGAACCCAATATTAATAAAGCCTAAAATTCTATGGCAAAAGGTTTGGATAAAGCGCGATAACCAGTTGGGTACCTTTGTCGGGAATCGCGTGAAGGAGATATGCAGACTTAGTGATCCTAGAAATTGGAGATATGTTCCTAGCGAGTGCAATCCAGGTGATTTACCCTCCAGAGGATGCAGCCTCTCCCGACTGATACAGTCTACATGGTGGGAGGGCCCTTCCTGGTTAAAACTCTCCGAAGAATTTTGGCCTTCCAGGTATAAAGACCTGAATGAAGAAGAAATCTGTGTGAAAAGAATGCTCGGAACATCAACATTAACATATCAACAATTGATGACCCTGCTGTGTCATGCAGAGGCAGTGATAAATGGAAGGCCCATGACTTATGTCAGCGACGATCCGAATGATCTTGTGACAATATCACCTTCCATGTTTCTACAAGAACAGACAGATGTCGAGTTTCCCGAGTGCCAGAATATGGGATCTAATCCAACGACACAGAAACTGCGCTATTTGAGCAAGCTGAGGGAGGAGTTGAAATCACGATTCAGGAAGGAATATTTGTCCCTCCTGGTCCAGAGAAACAGACGCATTTACAATCCAAAACTCCAGGCTGGGGATGTTGTCCTTGTTGGTATGGACAATAAAAAGCGTAACTTCTGGCCTTTAGCAGTGATCGAGGAGATATTATTTGGAAGAGATGGAGTGAATAGATTAGTGAAGGTAAAAACCGCAGTAGGAACCTTCCTAAGACCTATTCAGAAAATATATCCCTTGGAAATATTGTAGAGTAGAATAAATTAAATATAATTCGATGTTGAGATTAAATATAGTTTATTTAAAGTAAGGTTACAAAGAAGAGAATAACGGGAGCTCGCGCAGTATGTTTACAAATGGCAGCCAAGAACCACCTCATCCGCGCATGCTCCCACTGTTCCACTGCGCACGCACCTCCCGGGCCTCCCCCCGCGCATCCTTTCCAAATGGCGATGCATTCATATTTCACAGCCCTCCCTCCAGGATGTCGACAGCGTCCTCGCTGTCCCAGCTATTGTAGTCTCCGGTCACCAGCTGTTGGCCAGGATCTCTGTAGGGCTTCATCCGGAGCACATGGACGACGTCCTTCTGGCTGCGTCTTCTCCGTCTTGAACTTTGTTCCAGAGCTTCCACTTCATAATTCACTTCCGACACCTTCCTCGTTATCTTATACGGCCCGAAGTATTTCTTTAGTAATTTCTCGGACAACCCTGTCTTTCGAACAGGGGTGAACACCCAGACGAGGTCCCCAACACGGTACTCAACAGATCGATGCACCTGGTCGTAATGGTACTTGTTATTCTCCTGGGCTCTCAAAATGTGTATCCGAGCGAGCTGCCGTGCTTCTTCTGCCTTGGTTACCATCTGATCTCCAAAGTCATGATCCGATGTTTCGTCTTCGTAAGGCAGCAGGACATCAAGGAGGGTCTCGGCCTCGCGACCATGAACCAAAAAGAAAGGAGAAAATCTGGTACTTCCTTGTTGGGCCGTGTTGTATGCAAAGATGACATACGGCAGAACGCTGTCCCAATCCCTCTGCTCGGCGTCCACATACATGGAGAGCATGTCACCCAGGGTCTTATTCAGCCTCTCTGTCAATCCGTTTGTTTGAGGGTGATAAGCCGTGGTGAACAGGTGGCTTATCTTGCAACGGGAAGTGACTTCTTTGACCATCTGAGACATGAAGGCCCGACCTCTGTCAGTTATTATTTCGCGTGGAGCGCCATGCTTCAAAATTACTTCTTCCAGTATGAAAGTCGCGATTTCTGCAGCCGTACCAGATGGCAGGGCTTTGGCGATTGCATATTTGGTCAAATAATCTGTACATACAATTATCCATCGATTTCCTTTGTCCGAAAGGGGAAACCTCCCCAGCAGGTCCATGCCTATTTTCTGGAACGGAAATGACGGGGGTTTAATGGGAATTAGTTTTCCAGCAGGCAGTTTGTTTTCTCCCTTTCTTCGCTGGCACTCCTTGCAATGGGCGACATAACGTCGAACGCTGTTGTAAAGTCCCGGCCAGAAGTATCTCTTTCTTATTCTGTCGTAGGTCCTTGCAAAACCTAGGTGGCCCGCGGTCGGAACATCGTGGAACTCCTTCAGGATATCTGGTCTCATACACTTCGGTATAACCAACAGCAAACGTCTACCCAATGGATCAAAATTACGCTTATAGAGTAGACCGTTCTTCATTTCGAATCTCTCGCCCCCTTCACCCTGGTTTAAGGCATTTGAAATTTTTGTTATATCAGGATCTAGATTCTGTTGTTCTCTTACTAATGTAAGCGACGTCAGAGCAGGCGACTCTGGCAGCGGGTATCTCGATAGGCAATCCGCGTCTTTGTGCTTGACCCCGCTTTTATAGGTGATGGTTGCGTCGAAATATTGCAGTTTGAGGGCCCATCTTGCTAGTCTTCCAGAAGGGTCCTTCAGACCAGCCAACCAGCACAAAGAATGATGGTCCGAAACAACCTCAAAGGGCCTTCCATATAAATATGGACGAAATTTTCCAATTGCCCAAATGACTGCTAGGCATTCTCGTTCAGTGGTGGAGTAGTTCTTTTCCGCCTTGGAAAGTGTTCTGGAGGCATAAGCAATAGGATTTTCTTGATTCTCCTGGATCTGTACCAGAACAGCACCCAAGCCGTAGCTACTGGCGTCGGTATGAAGTTTGGTGATGGCACTTTCTTTAAAATGTCCTAGTACCGGCTTCTGCATCAGAGCTTTCTTCAGGGACTCGAATGAATCTTTTTGCTCTTGTGTCCAAATAAACTTTTGATCTTTTTTCATCTTTCATCGTCGCTGCGTTGTCGGGGGTAAGTCCTTGTAATCTTCTGCTTCTTCTAATAGAGCGTTCTTCTTCTTTAGGTACCCAGCTGATCTCCGCCACTTTGTAGAGTAGAATAAATTAAATATAATTCGATGTTGAGATTAAATATAGTTTATTTAAAGTAAGGTTACAAAGAAGAGAATAACGGGAGCTCGCGCAGTATGTTTACAAATGGCAGCCAAGAACCACCTCATCCGCGCATGCTCCCACTGTTCCACTGCGCACGCACCTCCCGGGCCTCCCCCCGCGCATCCTTTCCAAATGGCGATGCATTCATATTTCACAATATCATCAACAGCAGCTTCTTCGCGTTTGCTGGACGATAAAGAGAAAACTGCAAAAATACAGACTAGATCGGGAAGAACCATTTGTATACCCAACAGATTGGACGATTATTATTGTTTTTCTGTGTGCCTAGATAAAAACAGGTGGGAGTATGTGGAATAATGGCGTCCAGACGGCTTGGGTGACAGTAAACATGCCGGCGGCGCCAGCCGCCGACAAAGGACTAACAGAACACGGCTTGGTCTGCTACCCACCAGTCGGGTGTTTTCCTCTGTCCTCTTAATATGTATTAAATAAAGTTAGTTAGAAGGAGATTTTTACCCCCTCCTTTCTGCTATTTAGTGATCTTATTCAAATCCTTGCAACAGCCCACAAAGAATCATCACAGCGAATTCTTCTACCGAACTCGCTTCAGTGTTTTGTGAACCGACTACCCTACATTTCTACACAATATAAAGACACTATACCAAAATCAATAAGGAACTAGGGTAGTTCTCTTAACTAAATTTAGATTTTCGTTCAAAAGAAACATTTGCGGTATAATTGCCAAATTCCGTTCTACAATCATAAGCCGCATTATATTGTATTATAAATTACTTTATATAATATTTAAGAACGGAAAAATATGTCCAGGGTAGCTTAGTGGACATGGCATCTGCCCGGTAAGCGGAATACTGTGGGTTCGATTTCAATCCCTGAACACTTTTATTTTTCCGTTTATCATTACTCTTTACAATTCATCATTTCATACTTCATCCCTAAGGTTAGAAATAATCGTTATTTCTCCTTAAAATAAATTTAGATTATCGTTCAAAAGAAACATTTGGCGGTATAATTGCCAAATTCCGTTCTACAATTTTTTACTTCTCGAGCTTTCGGACTAAACATGGCCCTTTAACATAGAGACCTAGAAGCATTACTTCGTGTTGAAGACACAGTGTAGAAAATACTATACCTACTACATATAGGTTTCTCTCTGCATTATTAGTTCTCTTTTCTTACTCTGTAAACTGGCGAATCCGGTATAGGACGAGAGGTCCTCAATAAAGGCTTTTGTTGTTGTTGTACTTCGTGTTGAAGCGCATGTTAGCTTAATAGCTCGAGAAATAAAAAAATAGATTCCTCATTGATTTTGTCAAATTATAAAAGAAGGAAAGAATCTTTAACATAAAGACACTGAAAATGACATGATCGTGTATATATTTCATTGTAAATATCATAATCTAGTTTATATAAAAGGACGTATCCTGGATCTGTAAAGAAAGAAAAAAAAAACATTTTTTTTTTCAAAATATTTCGAGAGATTGCTCCCTCTATATCAATATTTCGGGAAAATAATTATTTCTTCTTACAGATCCAGGTATGCCCTTTTAATATAAACTTAATTGATGGAACCCCTTTTGACTCAAATCATGATTTAGGTTGCAAATCTTTTTGAACGATGCCCAATAAAGTTGTTTTTGAACTGGGCACCTATTTAATCAAAAATATGAAAACCTAGAAAATACATCATTTCAAGAAATTCTGAAACTACAAATGTAAAAAAAGAATAATTTCTAACGCTTTGCCAAATGTTTTAATTTTTGTTCGCTCCTGACGAGGACAAAAGATTTTTGTCGAAACGTCGAGATAATAAAAATATTTACTGGCCGAAGTGTCTTTTATTTGAATAAATATGAATGCCGGCCAGGCAGCCTCTATCTTTATGATAAATGCAAAAAAGGAAAAAAAAGAAACTAACTACCTGGACTGATGCTCTTTCATCAACTCAGTCAAAATGATAAATGGAAGAAAAGAAAAATATAAATAACTAAAAAATCAAACAGGCAAGATAATAATTTTCAAAAAAATGAGGTCAAATTTTCCCCAAGATCAGAAGATTAATTTTATTTCAGTAAATGTGACGATTGCATGTACCTGGATCATTAATGTAAATATTCTAGGTGGCTCTTTTTTAAGGGGGTACTTAATAAAGTCAATTTGGAACAGGAGAGAATATATTTAATATAACATAAACTATTTCACAAGAAGGCAATCATTTTATTTCTGTATTAAAAAAATGGCTAAAAAGTGAAATTCTCGTTTTATCGCTGAGGTACAGCCTTACACTACGCTGACGAAGGCTAACAGTCTGAAACACGTATTTGGTTGGCTTTTCTGTATTTATCAATACTCTGGAATAATTTTTTCTAAGTCAACAATTATATGATATATATTCTGAAAGATGATGAAAACCCTAAGCAAATACACATCCAAAGCCTTTATTAATACAGCAGTCTTATACAGATTCTCCTCTCTCATTGCCGGCTTGCAACGATATACTCACGATGATTAATCATCATCATGCTCACGTGACAGTGAACAGCCAATCAGGGCATACATATAAACGCTAAGACTTATATTATAGTATTGGATAATCGACCATCTATTGATACGCTTCAGGAGCCTGGTAAGGGGGTCGGTGGAAGGATGGTCTAAACCTTTGTTTTTAGACCGCTACGACCAGGGTTCGATTCCCGCATTGAGCACTTTTTTCTGATAAAAAAAAAATGCCCCAATGCCTCCGAATTCTTGCAAAAGTCCAACCCCACCAGCGAGTGCATGTAACCAAACGGGGCTCTGGCACATTTATAAGTGCAAAGTCGAACTGCTTTTCACATGTGTAGACATGTGGTGCACTTACAGTAAAAGCAGTCGTCTACTTCTACCCATCAAGTAGAGAAAAACGAGACTAAAAACATAATAATTTATACAGATTCAAAAGCCGCCATCTTTGCTATTAAAAACTGCTACTATTCACAAGACAGACTCCTCAAAAACATTGCTGCAGAAATCAACAAACTGAATAAAAATACCAAAATAAGTCTACAATGGATTCCATCACATGTGGGAGTCCCTGGAAATGAGGAGGCCGACAGATTGGCTAAGGAAGGAGCAGCTGGACATCCTGATGCGGTGAACTCCGAGACCTATCTTTCAGCAAGGGACCATACCAATAAACTGAAACTACAACTAATAAGGAACCATAGAGATAGTTTCCATCATTCTTGGTACCAGGCAGAAAACCCCAAAAAACAGACCCTCCAACTAAACAGAAGGGAATCGACACAGTTAGCCAGATGGAAATCTGGTCACCTGCGCCCTCTAGTCTATAAAAGAGGGAGCCAAAAGCTTCCCCATGTGCACTAGGTGCAAAACCGTAGAGGCCACTCCCCAACATACGCTAAATTGTATTGGAAAGGACAAAAGATCCCTGTACAGTGAACCAAGAAGAGTTCTTGAGCTTCTTTACGAGCACGGCCTCCAAGATCTTGTCTAATTTAGACTAAAAGGATAAGTAAAAAAAAAAAAAAGATTATCATGGCCTGTACCACGTGTACTAGGGATAAGCAAGAGAGAGAATGAGTTGGTTGTTACCTATATCTTATTTTATTACAGAAGATATTATTCAAATTGAAGACTTCATCAACCGTTTTATAAATGTTTATTGTCCTTTGATGTTTCGGAGATCCACTGTCGCTCTTAAAAAAAAGGTAGAAAGATTTTTAGTGAAGTATTGTCAATGCTTTAACGCCAGCCGCCGAGAAAACTGAGAGACCCCACTGCCAGCTTCTGTACATGGACAGTAACAGAAAGGAACTGCATATACACCATCTAGATAGCTTTGGTATTTTAGTTGTGGAATCGTGTTAACTATGTATTGTGTATTGACAGCAGAGTGTCATTGACTTATCGTTTATTTAACATCATCATACCTCTGTATATGAGTCAGACCAAATAAAGAACTATCATCTTATGTCACCAACTTGCCTCTCCTAGATCCTACATGTCATTGAAGATATATCACTATGTTTGTTGTTTGCATTGAAAATAAATAATAATTTCAAATCTTCTGACTAGAATATATTACAGAAAACAGGAACGAAGAAACCATTCAGTGTAATAAAAAGTGAAACCTTTAATAGATATTTTCTATAGAAAGAGAATGTGGCGTCTATTCTAGTGAACATGTTAGAGCGAATAACTTCATAAAGACAAACATACTTCAGACTTACTTGTTATATAGAATTTTAACTGAGTCAAAATTCGAAACTATTATAGACGTATATGATTCTTTTTAAAAATAAACAATTTCTAATGTCCATTAATTTTTACATTGCAGTAAGGACAGTAGAAATTGTTTATTTTTAAAAAGAATCATACGCGTCTATAATAGTTTCGAATTTTGATAACAGATGGCGCGCTAATGTATCATAATTTAACAGAGTGTTTATTGAGAAAATACAATTTAATAAATACAATACATAATAAACATGAGAGATATTAAACGGATATTAAAATGTAATTCTTCGCTCTGCTGGAATATTAGAAAGAAATGACAAATATCCAATAAAAGTGCAAATTCTACTGGAACACTGAAAAAATCAATATACAGTTAAACCTGTCAATAGCGCCCCCTCTAAATAGCGCCTTCCTCTCTATAGCACCCGATTTTAAATACGTAGTACGATGCGATTTACTTTAAAAGTGACCTGTCTATAGCACCCTATTTTGGTGAATTCCAAGAGGGGGCGCCATAGACAGGTTTAACTTTACAACCGCTACTAGACTTTTAAACACAAACATCACTGATATCTCTCTGTATTTTTTTAAAAATAGAATAATTAAAAAATTGTGCTTCTCACTCTCGAATTATCATTGTATAGCATATACTGTTGATTCACGCAGTTTAAAGCGGGTGGTTTAAACCGTTGGTTTTTTGACCGAAATATCTGGAAGTAAATACATCAAGAACAGTTTATACAAACAGCTTATATACTGCCAAAAAGCTCCATCCAGATTGGGACACCTGTCAATCATCCCTGGACCCCGGGGGGGACTACAGGTGTGAGGGGTTCTCGGAATCTGATCTGCAAATAAGGAAAACGAGATGCCTCGGTGGCTGACGACGCTCATTATTATTATCTTTACCTTGGGATAAGTTGTTCTCCCTATAAATACCTCTTGTATATAGTTTTATTGGAGAACTTAAAGGTAAATATCCCTTTATAATAAATTAATTATTCCCAAATTTGCCCTTGCTTTATTTATCTGCGCGACAATATTATGATGCATTAGCGTCATATCTGTTATCAAAATTCGAAACTATTATAGACGCGTATGATTATTCTTTATGATTGTTTATAGTATTGTATAATAGTTTCGAATTTTGACACACATCTATATTTTTTTTAACCGATCTCGTTTAAAAGACCAAATTAAATTTAAGAAGATTTCAAATTAAGGAAACAAAAAACATCTCTTGATCGTGAAACTGAAAATTTCT
Organism: Cordylochernes scorpioides; assembly: GCA_030710605.1. NCBI lineage: Eukaryota > Metazoa > Arthropoda > Arachnida > Pseudoscorpiones > Chernetidae > Cordylochernes > Cordylochernes scorpioides. The sequence continues at coordinate 17,592,858 of CP092883.1, read as the reverse complement.
GATTGCTTGCGCCATCTAACGGAATAAATATAAACTAATCGTGAATAAAAAAAAAATCTTCGGCATATTGGCCGAAAATAGAATTTTTTTGATCAATCAAGAAAGTCAAGAACCTACGAGTTTCTAATTATTTTAGGGCGTAGTCGATTTTAGGAGTTTTTTTCTGTCTTAATTAATACATCGCGTACATTCCCACTTTTTAAAAATTCTTTTTCAAGACGTTAAGATTTTTTCTAATTTCAGGTTGAAAGGATTTAAAAGCACGAATGTTTCTTTTATACATAATACAAACTTCTACTGTCCTTACTGCGATGAAAAAAATATATTGGAAGGGCTTGGCTCATCAGTAGTGAACCCTCCCAGCGGTTCCGCCAATTTAATCCACCAGACAGCTTCTCAGAGCTCTAATATTGTATTGGACGTTTCTGCTTATATACGCAGCACTGAAGGATGGAATCTCAGAAATGGTTTTCAAGTAAACTATGGACATAATCTTATAGGACAGTAGAATTACATTCAAATATATTTTTTCATCGCAGTAAGGACAGTAGAAGTTTGTATTATGTATAAAAGAAACATTCGTGCTTTTAAATCTTTTCATTATATATATATATATATATATATATACAGGGTGTACCAGGTAAATTGGGACTAACTTTGACAGTCCATAAAACAAAAACTACTTGAGATTAAAAACTTGTTTTTTTTTTCATTACGTAGCCATATTCATGTAAAATGCAACAGTACATGTGTGCGCAGTGTAGTGATGAAGAGTAACCGAGAATTTGAAAATCGAGCTGCCATCATCGTTGCTCTGCGCGCCGGAAGGAGCCCCAAAGAGATAGTGGATTTTCTTAAGTTGCCCAAAACCACTATTTATCGTGTCAAGAAGCAGTTTGATGAGGCCGACAGTAACAAAGAGGGGATAGCTACAAGGAAAAAGCACTCGCGTCGATCGGACAGGGTAAGAGGCGAAGAATTTGTCAAAAATGTCAAGGAGAAGATTGATGGAAACCCTGGGAAGAGCATGAGGGCCATAGCCAAGGAAATGGACGCTGGCTCTATGACAATTGTCAGAACTATCCATGAGGACCTTGGTCTCAAGTCTTATGCCCTTCGGAAAGGTCAGTTGCTGACTGAGAATATGAAGAATAACAGAAAATGAAAGGCTGCTGCCCTCCTCAACAACCTGAAACACGTCTCTTTTGGCATGCTAAGGTTCTTCTCTGACGAAAAGAACTTTGACGTGGACCAAAAGGTAAATCCCAGGAATGATCGCTGGATCTGTAAAGACACCTCAGAGATACCTGTCGTGATGCACACGAAATTTCCTGCCTCCGTAATGGTCCTTGGCGTTATCAGCAGTGAAGGTGATGTCATGCCTCCCCATTTCTTTGAGAAGGGCCTTAGGATGAACGCTGACACCTACATCAATGTTCTGGAGACAGTTGTGAAGCCTTGGATGGACATGGTGGCCTCAGGAAGGAAGTATGTCTTCCAACAGGACTCAGCTCCAGCCCATAAGGCAAAAAAGACACAATCGTGGCTGACACTTAACGTCCCTAGTCACTGGGGTCCTGATATTTGGCCCCTAATTCTCCAGATTGCAATCCCCTCGACTACTATGTATGGGGCGTTGTTGAGAGAGATGTCAACAAAGCTCCTCATACCACCATCCAGTCTGTCAAGAAAGCAGTTCACACGGTGATGACCCAAATGGACAAGGTCATCGTCGCCAAGGCCTGTGCTTCATTCCGCACTCGCCTCGAGACTGTTGTAGCTAATAATGGAAACTACATTGAATAAATAAAAACTATATCCTTTTATCTACTACTGTGTCAAATTTCATTCGGATATTTTAATTTTTACTTGCAAAATATTTCAGTTAAAATACCATTGTTGAAATTCCCAATTTACCTGGTACACCCTGTATATGTCATAATATATGCTCTTCCAGGATTAATAAAACAAACCTACAGTCAACGAGAGAGAGATGGGCAGCTAAAGCGAGTCACTTTAGACATCACGACATTCCAAAGGGGCGGCAAAAGGGGCCCGCCCGTCAACACCTGAGGACTATTTTTGGGACAGTAGTCGGGGGGTGGTGGCCACACACAGACGGTCGTTCAGCGGACAGCCCTTTGCGCTACCTCTCTCTCTCGGATGGCTTCCAAATTCCTCTTCCAACTCGTCGTGTGATTATTTCTCTCCTCACCACATTATTACCACTATATTGTCATATATATATATATAGCGCGTTATTGCTTTGTGTTAATTTCATGTTGATCGCAATAAAAACGAAAATTGTGTTCATTTTCAAAATGGGGATCGTTATAGAAATGGGTAATTTTTACATTTGTTATAAGACAATAACGCGTCATCTAAATATAAGAAATGAAGCACGAATGTTTTTTATATATATATATAAAATAAACTTCTACTATCCTTAGCCTTCTCGGGCCATGAGGCCGATGCCGCCCTCAAGTTGGCCCTTCATGCTCTTCCCCACCCGGCCCATCCTGCCTCGGCCGGCTCCTCTTGTCCTGCCTGCGGGTCCGTCGACTGCTCCCTGGGCCACCGTTACTGGAGCTGCCAGTCCATCAGGCCCCTCGTCCGGGAGGCCTTCAACATCATCGGGCGGCCCCTTGACCTGCAGGCTTGGATATTCGGGTCCGGCCTTGAGGACGAGGCCCTGACCATCCTCGCGTCGGCAAAGTTACGGATCTACCGCCACTTTGTTCAGGTTGGGCTCGGTGGCGTGGAGGCCCCGCTCATCGCCTGGAGGAGAACACTCGCGCGCCGAGGATGCCTCCCCTCATCCTCTATTATATAACTTTTTTTTGTACATATTTTAAATTTTCCTATTTATTATTATATTATTTTACTATTATAACTCTCTTTGAGTGTAAATATTGACAAGATGTCAATAAAAGTTGTTTCAATTGTCACTACTATCCTTACCGCGATGCCCTCTCAATATTTTTCCATCACAGTAAAGATGGTAGAAGTTTGTTTTGTGTGTAAAAGAAACATTCATGATTCAATGCTTTCTTTTCTTTTACATTTGTATATTTGACAGTATTTTAAACTAGATTATTTAAAGGATTTTTCAGTGGTTTAATAATAATATTATAAAGAAGCGAAAGCATCCGTACTTTTCTTTCTCAAATGAAAAACTTCCTTTTATTATTACTGCGCTGTGAAGCGGAGGGCCTAGCTTACCAGTGGTGAACCCTGGGGCGTTAATGCTTCAGGTTTAAGGATATGTTGATATTACAATACCTATTTAAGACCGGATTGAAGAAATGTCCTCTGGTGTGGAACTAACACCTACCCACATATTCTCATGTCCAACAATGGCCACAACCTTGCAGAAAATTGACATAGACCCAGAACAGCAGCTTTAAACACCAAAGGTATAGGACATTGATGTGATAGATATGTACGGAGACATCTGAGCCCTCTTTATTGTACACGACAACAACAACAACAGAAATTTTACCAAGAACAGCAGCTTTACACACCCAAGATAGAGAACATTGCGACTGCTGTGATTGAGGTGTATGGAGACATCTGAACCTCTTCATTGGACACGACAACAACAACAAACTAAAATTGACATGGACCCAGAGCAGCAGCTTTAAACACCAAAGATAGAAGACATTGCGACTGCTGTGATAGAGACGCATGGAGACATCTGAGGTTCTTCATTGGACACGACTACAACAACAGAAAATTGAAATGGACCCAGAACAGTAGTTTTACACACCCAAGATAGTGGACATTGCGACTGCTGTGATAGAGATGCATGGAGACATCTGAACCTCTTCATTGGACACGACAACAACAACCCAAAATTGACATGGACCTAGAGCAGCAGCTTTAAACACCAAAGATAGAGAACATTGCGACTGCTGTGATAGAAATGCATGGGGACATCTGAGGCTCTTCATCGGACACGGAAACAACAACAAACCTGATTGAAGTCCGATAAATTCTGGTCTTCTAGATAGGTCTTAAGTAGAGAATGTATTTTTCTACAATTAACTAAAAATAACAAATATAAAGGATCATATATAAGAGCGTTATTTTTATCTTAATTTTCTTAGTTAGGAAAGTGAGAAAGAGGACAAAAGAGGTGGCTGACGACGCCGTAATCTCCATTGATTGCAGATTTATACAAAGGGATTAATGAAATCTTGGGGTCAATCACCCAAATCCCACTCTACCTGCTGTAAATAATTGAATTTACCCCGAGATAAAGGCTTTTTCTAAACATCAATCTTGGGTATAAGGCCTGGTAGAGAAGGTAGATAAGTATTCAGATTAAAATAAAGGAATATAAAGGAAATTTTAGATCGTCTTAATTCTACCTAATGGCTTTGTTTCCACCGCAGTTGTTTCCTGCTTGGATTGGCTAAACGTAGTCATCAAGAAAAATGTTTAAAATGCTGTAAATTATTGAACGAAGAGAGCTTAACATTTTCGTTTGTTGTGATATATATTTTAAGATAGATGTTTTCGTTAGGGGTGTGAACATTTAAAAAACGATGAAAGTAAATGAAAACAGACTCATTAAAATATTTCGGGTGATAAGAATAAAATAAAACGAATTATGAGTGTGCCAATGAGGTAAAAAAAAATCAATTATGATTGTGTCAGTAATGTGTAAATTAATATAACGTAATATTAGGTTATTATGTTGTATACGTCTTTTGTATGTATGCGTGTGTCAAAATCATAAAATCAATAAATCCTTTCTTATTATAGGATCAATGATTATTTTAAATATCAGTGAATATTAGCGAAATTAGGATTTATATCACAAAAACTAAAATGTTAAGCTCTCTTCGTGCAATAATTTACAGCATTTTAAACATTTTTCTTGATGACTACGTTTAGCCAATCCAAGCAGGAAACAATTGCGGTGGAGAGACAAAGCCTATATAAATAAAGTGAACCTAAAATATTTTGTGAAATATTATTTGAATGGTTTAAATTTAAAAAATAAGCAATTACGGCATATATATTGCTACAAATTAGACTTGTGTTAGTGATGTATGGGTTTTATTGAATAAGATAATCAAATGGGGGGGAGAGAGAATCGGTAGTTAATTCTTGTTGTCGTATATATATTATTTACATTTTAAAAGTAATTTCTAGAAATCTCATATTTAAGAAAATAAAAATATTTGACCACGTACAATAAATAAACAGACTAAAACAAGGTAATAAGACCAAATCCAAATAAATAAATAGTGTGTGATATATAACAGCGTTGTTACCGATACATCACACACGATTTATTTATTTGGATTTGGTCTTATTACCTTGTTTTATAATCTATAGTCCAAATTGTGCCTTATCAATTAAACAGATTAAAGTCAAGACGACATAAAAATAAGCCATTTATCTCTAAATAAGAGATTATTTTAAAATATTATAAATACACAGCGCGAACTCTTGAAAAAAAGAGAATAACTTTCTACAAAAGTTTACAATTAGCTGAATGTTAAGGTGAGTTGAATTCCAACTAGCCCATTATTTATTCGAGTTCCAGAGCTGTGTGTACCTGCGCCATAAATCAGTACCTACCTTCAGGTCATACTCCGTATTCACCTGACAGTTAGGGTAATCTTGTTTACTTCGAACGTGCTCATTTGAAGGGTTGGCCTTTCTTGGTTTGTTTTCTCCTCACATCTATTTCTTCTTATCCCTGGCTTAGATAACCTTAGATCAGAGGTCGGCAACCTGTAGATCGCGAGCTACATGCGGCTTCTTTGGATGTGAAGATGCGTGTAGTACTAGCATAAATTTATTTTATTTCAACATACAAATCCCTGCTAGAGATAATTGCGTCGATTTAAATTTTTAAACAGAAACAGTCATAAACATGATGCACTAGTGCGCCATCTCTTATCAAAATTCGAAACTATTTTAAAGGCGTAAGATTCTTTTTTAAATTAAACAATTTCTACTGCCTTTACTGCCATTGCAGTAAGGGCAGTAGAAATTGTTTAATTTCAAAAAGAATCTTACGCCTTTAAAATAGTTTCGAATTTTAAGTCATAAACATATTATACAAGAAAAAATAATAATCAAAAAGAAAAAAGAAAAACAATAATATATATGAGGAACCTGAACCTTTCAGGTTAGAAAGATATATATATATATATATATATAATCATAAAAATATTTACAAAAATAGTTAAATCTGCGACAATTTTCTCTAGTATTTACAAATTTATATAGATCTACAACAGATAAACACTGTTAAATAAAAACTTTATTTATGTGAGTACTCTCTATTTATTGTTGGCAAGAAAAAAAAATGTGTGGCTCTCTTTAAAAACTTTGAAACTTTGTAAATTTATATTTTTGACTCTTCGACTCAAAAGGTTGCCAATCCCTGCCCTAGACGACCTCTTGACAGTTGGAAATTCTATGTTTTGGATATCCTCTAAGAGCTTGTTGCCAACCAAAGTACTGAATGGATGTGGAAAATGCCTTATTTTATAGGATCCTTACAAAATCTCGACCTGGAACAGCTACCTAGCGGAGAGTAGACAACACCCTAGAGCTACTAAACCAGGAGGGGGTCGAGCAGAGAAAGAGACAAGTCTCCAACTCCATCCTCATATGAAATATGGCACTGACTTGTCCGTCAAGTACGTATCGGCTTCTAAAGGGGGATGAATCTATTATTAAGTCAACAGCATATGGATGTGGAAGGCAAGAAGAAACAACATTCTCAATGAATAGACCAACTGGACGAAATCAATGTCTTTCCACCACGCTATGTCTATAGATCTTTGCTTCAGAAGAGAAAATTGCTATAAAGTATACAATAAGAATATAAACAATAGCAATGCGTTTCTTTATTCGTGCAAAATACAAGCTTTATAGCTATGCCTGTAGAAAGATTATAAAGTTCTGAAAGCTTGTATTTTTCACGAAAAAAAAAAAAGAAACGCTACTATTTATATTCTTATTGTATAGAGCTTTGCCTTGGGAGAGTTTGATTAAAGGACAGAGAAGCTGGGAGCTAGAGGAACAGACCAATAGACTGGCAGATAGAAGAACAAAGATAGAATAAGGGACAGTAAAGCGGCTAGATAAAGAAACAGATGTAGAAAGTTTCCGTCATGACAAAACTGTGCTAAGCCACTGTGACTAAAACATCTCCGTGGTTAAGTTCCCCATAAAGTAGGATGAAGGAAAGTGTGTTTGCTCTGAGATATTTGAGCAACAGTATCATCATGGAGACGGATGTGGCTATGGGTACACAGAACAAACTGATAGAACAAACTTCAGACTGACTTATGGCTAATGTCCTAGGATGGCATAATATCACTGAAAACCTTGTCTGAGAGATAGCCTTTCCCAACACTCAAAGTCAACATCCGTTATCCAGTTAAAGAAATCTCTTACTACCCTCGTCGAGTCTCTAATATAATTTAAGTTGCCAGCAGATATAAACTTCACACACGCCCAAGAAATCAAATCTGATATTTTTCAATAATTTGCTTTAGCAGTAAAACGAGCACATTCAGGAACGGAATCTCTCTTTCTTCTAGCTAAGAAAAAAGGATAAAACGAAATAAAATAGATATAAATCAAGATCCAATCTAAAACGCTTTAAAAAAGGTAAAATACAAAATATAATCGAATGTTATTATTATAGACATAACAATCTTAAAAATACTAAATCGAAATTGAATGTGAATGTATATAGATATAAAAAAAAAAAATATATGTGGAGAGGTAAATACTTATTTTTTTTTGGATTACCTGATGAAAAGCATTTTGCTTGAAAGCTTGTAATTTTAATAAAAAGAAACTCACCACGCTATATTTTCGTTTTCTCTTTAACTTTTAAAACGTGGCTAAAGTATGTATATAGATATGTCTGAATATTTGCATATGTCTGGAGTTTGAATAAAATTCGTATGTAGGGTTATTCTTCGTATTTACATATTGACACGGAGCATCCTTTTATATTCTACATGTTTCTTCAAGTAAAATAGAGTCATATATGAACAAAAACATATTCTCGTCGTACCAACAAACCTTACTGCTAAATTATCAACTCTTTTAATTATTTTATATTAATTTAGAATATTGATCCAAAATTTCATATTTATTCCGATAGATGGCGCAAATCAATATTTAGTTTTACTATATAATAGGAGAAGCACAAAAATATATAATTTAAGAGTCTACCTCTCAAAATACGATAACATGTCTCTACATGCATACAACATATACCCACAAGAGGAATTCTTAATTATAAATGTGATAGACCCTATCCGCCCACTTCATTAATTTAAATAGAATATATACATATAAGAGCATATGCAAATGGCATATCTCTATATATAATTACATAATAATGTACATATATATATTCTATGTGCTTATACATGTGGTTATATCCACTAAGAAGTGAGTCCGCTAGCTTCTTCCTTATCAAAACCGACTGTACATGATGTTAACCATATCCTATTTAAGGTGCTACTGTTCATGAAGACGATGGGCCTAGACTGGAGAAATCTATTTGTAACATGGTCAATAGATAACGCCTAGTCTTGAAGTATATTTTGACGGGAGAGCCGATCTTTGCTTTTATAAACCATTTACTACTTTCTACAAGTTTTTTTTTGTGGACCTTGAAAAAATAATTTACGAAGACGCCCCTGAAGAGGATTTTTCGTCATCAGAGGAGCTTCTTCGACTGTACATCGTATCTTTTGACTGACAAAGAATTTGGATTCAAAGTTTATTTATTTCAGAATAAACGTGTGATACACACTCATGGAAAAAACCTAAGGAAGTGGAAAGTCATGTTGTCGCCGGTAATCTTTTCTTTTTGAAGAAGAAGAAGAAGACGGAGGCAATTTTGTTTACACTTGGTTATCTCGTGTGTCTTCAGTAAAGGTCACTGTAATATCTTTCAGAGTTATTGTCTGAATCCCGATATAAATGCCTGGTTATCTCGTGTGTCTTCAGTAAAGGTCACTGTAATCTCTTTCAGAGTTATTGTCTGAATCCCGATATACATGCTAAAAGGTATTACTTCATTAAGTTTTGTCCACGAGTGTATACACACTTAGTTATCTCGTGTCTTCAATAAAGGTCACTGTAATATCTTTCAGAGTTATTGTCTGAATCCCGATATAAATGCTAAAAGGTACAGCTTCCTTAAGTTTTGTCCACGAGTGTATACACGCCTGGTTATCTCGTGTGTCTTCAGTAAAGGTCACCGTAATATCTTTCAGAGTTATTGTCTGAATCCCGATATAAATGCTAAAAGGTACAGCTTCCTTAAGTTTTGTCCACGAGTGTATACACGCCTGGTTATCTCGTGTGTCTTCAGTAAAGGTCACTGTAATATCTTTCAGAGTTATTGTCTGAATCCCGATATAAATGCTAAAAGGTACAACTTCCTTAAGTTTTGTCCACGAGTGTAAACACGCCTGGTTATCTCGTGTGTCTTCAGTAAAGGTCACTGTAATATCTTTCAGAGTTATTGTCTGAATCCCGATATACATGTTGAAAGGTAAAACTTCATTAAGTTTTGTCCATTAGTGTATACACACTTGGTTATCTCGTGTGTCTTCAGTAAAGGTCACTGTAATATCTTTCAGAGTTATTGTCTGAATCCTGATATGCATGCTAAAAGGTATAACTTCATTAAGTTTTGTCCACGAGTGTATACACACTTAGTTATCTCGTGTGTCTTCAATATGTGTCACTGTAATAAATTTCAGAGTTATTGTCTCAATCCCGATATACATGCTAAATGGTACAACTTCCTTAAGTTTTGTCCACGAGTGTATACACGCCTGGTTATCTCGTGTGTCTTCAATAAAGGACACTGTAATATCTTTCAGAGTTATTGTCTGAATCCCGATATAAATGCTAAATGGTACAACTTCCTTAAGTTTGGTATATGTGTGTGGTCTAAATTTATCTGAGAAAGAGCCAGTCCCGAAAGCTTTTAAATATTTCGATTAGTTATAATAAATAGCAGCAACGTAATCTTCTTCTCTCTCTCTCTTTTTCTGGTACATAGCGAAATTTCCAAACTTATGAAGAATCTATAGATCTAGTAGATGTGTACATTCAACTTATTTAGGGTTTTTATTTGAAATTTGGAGCTATTTGGTGTAATTTATTTTATTCTTTAAAAAATAAAATTCATACACTTTTTCTTTTCGGCGATGAAACATTTATTGGCATTCTGGTAGATTAAATTATCTAAACAACTGGGAAGGTTCACCACTGATAAGCTAGGCAATCTTAATCATTTTTCAATTGTACAGAGAGGACAGTGGGACAATTATTATTTTGTAAAGAAAAAAAAATGGCACTGAAAGGTTTTAAACTTCAAATATAGATGGCGTGATATCTACTTATATATTTAGAATATATTTGGGACTATATATATATATATATATATATATATATATATATATATATATATATATATATATATATATATATATATATATATATATATATATATATATATATGTTACCCAATAATATTGGGGAGTTAATTTTACCGTGGAGTGTATTTTTCTATCGGTGAAAAATATATTTTAAAAATACTTTACTAACTTCGGTGAGAGAAAAAAAGTGGAAATTTTCCTCTTGACTTAATATTTACCAAATTTGCAATCCAAATTTGATTATAAACGATTTGGGGGAATAAATAAACACTTCTCACAGGTTGAACTTAATATGGAGGGAAAATTGTTAATAAATTTACTTCCAGAATGTTGGATTTTTTTTTTGTATTGGAAGCTACTGCATGTATATGTACTAGCATGTATATCGGGATTCAGGTAATAACTCTGAAAGATATTTGATACACAGCAACTCTTATTAAAGACACACTAGATAACCGAGTGTGAACAAAATTTCTTCTGTCTTCTTGAAGAAAGAAAAAGTAGACGACCGGCGACATCAAAGAACTTCAACTTCCTTAAGTTTTGACCATGAGTGCATGTACCAAAACTAGGGACATTTACTCCTTTAAAATGAAATAAAATAATACATAAAGATGTAGACCTATAGTGTACATGGATATTATCCTATCTCAATATAAAATATAAATTCAGCACAAGTGTTTTGTTATCAGTTTCCAAGTAGTATCGGGTTAAAGTTAGAACAAGTTAACTTTTCTTCAAAACTGATTTGAAATGAAAAAAAGATTGAACGGACGGGGGAAGAAGTAATCGGTGAATGGACCGGTTGGATAGAGTAGAATCCCAAGTGGCGCGCGGTTTGATGGAAACTGGAGTTTTTGTAAAGTTCCTGGTGTACATCTCGACTCTTTTGGCTGGATGGATATCACGTCATGTTGTGGATAAACATGACGTCTTGATTGAATATTTACTGGATAAATAACACGATTGTATTTGTTATAAAATAAATGAAGCTTCCAGGGTTAAGTTTCTTGTACAACTTTTTATTTTCAAGCTTTCGGACTTGTCAGTTCTTCAACAGCATTACCAATTTAACAATTCAATAATAAATACATTTTTATATACACGTTATTAAAATATTTTAAATACATACTATATAATAAGAGAAAAAATATTCTACATTATTTCTGTTTGAAAATCTTTTTTTTTTTTTTTGCATTAAGACGTTTCGGTCACTCACTTTTTTTTTCAGGGATTAGATAAGATGATAAAGCCTCTCTCTCTCTAGATATGTTGTAGGTTTTTATTCATCAAATAAAACTATTAGGCATCAAAATTTTATCTAAATGAAACAAGCTATCTACTTTCCTTGCAGAGATGGATATATATTGGATGAGCTTAGTTCATTCCTGCTTCCTTCTCCTACCCCAGAACTATAATTAAAAGCTGAGACAATGGAACCCAATGGAGATCGTTTAAAAGACTTGGGAAATAATCAACAACAACAACAGTTCATCAGTGCTGAACCTTCCTAGAAATTATGTCAGTTTAATCGATCATGCTGTGTTTTAGAGATCTACTGTTGTATTGGACGTTTCTTCTTATATCCGACATTGTTTGGTTGATTCTTGATTATGGTATTCAAGTAAACTATGGGCATATAAACTTATAGAACTTAAACTATCAACTAAAACTATTTAAACACGGCATTTTTTATCAAAATAAAACAAGCTTTCTACTTTCCTTGCTGAGATGGATAAATATTGGCTTGGCTCAGCAATGGTAAACCCTCCCAGCAGTTACGCTTGTTTTTAACCAACGTTACTGATTTTTAGAGGCCTATTATTGTATTAGATGATTCTGCTTGTATATCCGACATTGTTGGGTTGATTCTATATTAGGGTATTTAAATAAACTATGGGCATTTAAGCTTAGAAAAGAGTTCAGAAATATATTTTTATTTTTTTACACAAATAAATTTACTGGCAATGCGTTTCTTTTAAATATTATCAAATATTATCTCTACAGACCTTACTGCAATGATATGATTTATTGAATGAGCCAAGCCCTCTCATTCAATAAATCATATCATTGCAGTAAGGTCTGTAGAGATAATATTTGATAATAATTTTTAAAAAACGCATTACCAGCAAATTTATTTGTGTAAATTTTTTACGATAGATGGCAATTGAATTTAATTTACTAATACATTTTTATAACTGTTATGCTTGGTTAATCCAATGAAAAAGGCTAGTGACCGTTTTTAGGGTAAAGAAGGAAACTTACTTTATTCTGAAGAACACGGGATTAAACATGATTATGTCTAGCGAAAATCAGCCAGGGAGAAGGCTATAGGCATAACTCTTTCGTTTCCCTCAGAGGCTACGTCAAGATACCACAATAACCAAACCTGCCGAAGAGTGAAAAGAACGACAATTACAACTATAGCCTCATATAGATTTAACTGGAAACACCCAATTAAAATATACACCTATCCCCCGATTTACACGGTAGATACGTTCCTGAGAAAAACGTGTAAATCGAGGGATAGGTGTATATTAAACTGTCAAATCTGAATAGGTGTTCGCCCCTTCATGAATCAGAGCCTCCCAATATTCTTTTCAACATAGGTAGTATAGAGTAGAATATCGCATTTAGTATAGTGCGATAAAAAAAAAACTTATTTGGAAAACCGTGTAAAAGCGAAAACGTGTAAAACAAGTACCGTGTAAATCAGGGGATAGGTGTAGTGTGCTCATAAAATCTATGGGTAGATCGTATTTATGGAGGGAAGTCTTGACTTTGAGACATGGCGGTGGAATCCTGGAGTTAGTCGCGGTAAATGTAATTCACAGTACCTATTAGCCTCAAGGTCTGCTCGACGATCTTCAGTTTGTCTTCCCATATCTACTCAGCATCTCCATCAAAATGTAACGTAGATAAACTTCAGGATGAGAAACGGCAATTTTTTCTGACCAAAACACAAATCGGCCGCATCTACATAAAATTAAAGAGAGAGAGAGAGAAGCGCAGGAAGAGAAATTTGCTGATTCGTCAAAAATATCAACATTACTATTCATTTTATGATGCATTAGCTCGCCATCTGTTATGAAAATTAAAAACTATTATAGACGCGTATATAATTCTTTTTAAAATTAAACAATTTCTACTATGGTATGGTAGATTAAACTGGCGAAACCGCTGAGAGGGTTCACAACTGATGAATCAGGCCCTTCCATTAATTTTTCCATTGCAGTAAGGGCAGTAGAAATTGTTTAATTTTTAAAAGAATCATACGCGTCTATAATAGTTTCGAATTTCCATTACTATTCATTGGATATAATTGATAAACCATTAGAGATACAATAGTGCTTTATACGATTATTGTGGTTTAGAAGAAAGCATTTATGGTTGGGAAGAAATGGCTCATAAGATATCGTGGTACAAGAAATCCCGAGCAGACGAAGGCGGAAAGAGCGGGAAGCAATCAGCTTTAGCCTGAGGGAAATTGGGACGTAATCCTTTTACATACTCTCCTCATCATTATCACCTTCAAGATGGGGCCCCTGGTGTTATGGAAGACATTTGCTAGTATCATGTGTTAGTCAGTTCTTCTTTTACTTTTAAAATATTCAAATAGAATGCATTAACACGTCATCTGTATTAAAAATGACACTTCAATCTTTTCTTTTTATAAATGTTGAAATTGACAATTCCGGATATTTCTACGATAGAATACTCTTTGTGATTTGCATAGCATTTTAGTATTGTCTATGTTAATTGATACTGTCTATATAGCACAGCTTTGTTGGATTGTTCAGTAGGCTAGCTGTTATTGGATAGGACAGGCCGGCGTGAGCTGCTGATGTACATATAGTTTGTCCTTCTTTTATTGTCTTATATCTTTAAGTAATAAAGGATCTTTCTCTTCTTCTACGAATATATATTTTTTCCCAACAATGAAAGCCATACTTTATAACGGACAAAATTGCGATTCCCTTTAAAATTTCATTGATAATGAACAAATTGGCCTTTAGATTGTTATAAAGAGAACAGACTGTGTCTGTAGAGTGTGGAAAAATGCTTCTTTTAAAATAAAAATAATTTCTATTGCCACTTTTGCAGGGCCGAAATAGCTCAGTTGGGAGAGCGTTAGACTGAAGATCTAAAGGTCCCTGGTTCGATCCCGGGTTTCGGCATCTTTTTTTTTTTTTTTCTCATTAACTTCGATCTAGGTAGGCTACTATCCATCGGAGCCTTTACTGCAATGTTAAAATACTGGGAGGACATTTTAAAATATTGCAGTAAGTGCAGTAATAAACTGTTTTATTTTACAAGGAAATATTCATGTAATGAATGAGTGATATTAACTGTCGATTTTCGACAGCTACGACCCGGAAACGAATCCCAGATATTAGGTACTTCTTTTTATGAAAAAAAAATCTTCAAAACACCAACCTGACCAGTAATACAGTACCAAAACGGGGCTCTGACATACTTGCAAGTGCAAAAGTCGAATTGATTGCTAAATGTGTAAACATGTGGTGCAATAGCAATAAAAGCAATTGCTAATTAACCACCATGATTATCATAGCCTGTACCCCATGTACTTGGGATATGTACCATCATACCTTTGATATATTTATTGCTCTAAATACGTTAAGTTAAAGCAATGTGGGCAGAAATGTCGATAGGTTCAACTTCTACGATGGAAGTGTAGACTGAGCCCAATATTTTACCAACGTTTCAAATCAAATCGGTATTCGTATTCAATGCACTATTCACTAATTCACTAAATTCAATTACAAACTATCCATAGCAGTAGTTCTGAGGTAGAGTACTACACGAGAGATCATAGCTTAAAAATATGGTTAAGCTCAGGTTCTCCTGGACGTGGTTTCTCATCAAAGCCTTTCTGTTGAAAGGTTTCTCATCACTTGACCTGACAGTCTCTAATAAAGAAACCACCTCTTGGAGAAATCGAGTTTGTGTGGCCATGTTTTTAGACTATGGTCTCTTCAATGGGAAATAGAGGCCAATACAAATAAATCATTGTATTCGCGATCGAACGTTGTGGCCCACTGTACGTAATAGAAATGTAAATATAACTTAAAGTTGCGGGAAGATGATAATCATGTACCAATAGAGGCACTTCTCACTCTTTAACTAAAGAGAAAAAAAAAAAAAGGGTCTCCTCTCCCGTCAAAATAGACGTCTAAAACCAGACGCCATCTATTGACCGTCGCCGCAACTAGCGGCTTCGGGTCGGTGACCAAAGCCACAACACCAGCTTTGGTAAACTGAAAACTGTTGTGGCTTTGTCACCGACCCGAAGCCGCTAGTTGCGGCGACGGTCAATAGATGGCGTCTGGTTTTAGACGTCTATTTTGATGGGAGAGGAGACCCTTTTCTCTTTAGATCAATTTCCTCCCGGCAAAATTTCCATCTATATCACTCTTTAATTATGCATCAGATGAGATGCAATGTTCATCACCCTAATAAACAAACTTTACTAGTGATAATAAAGCCACAAGACCAGTTTTGACAAATTCGGACAAAAAGCCAACAACCTGTATACCATGGTTTCGATTTTGGCCTTCATCAGTACAGGGACGTCTTTGATTTTATATTACTGGAGTGATGAACAGAGTGAATGGTTTTGATACATAATTAAAGGAATCATTATATATTCTATATACAGTTACGAGCGTCATTCTTCATCTCCTAATCTCTCTCTGTCACCGTTTGCTTTTTTTTTGGAATGGCGCCCTCCTATTGGTTGGCTACGGTCACGTCACCTTTGCCCCCCCCCCCCCCCCCCCCCACTCGCTATTTATGTAACTATTGTGTTGGAGCGGATCGCTCCCTAAATAAATGCATATATTAGATAATAACCAAATGGAATCCTCTCTTTCTTTTTCCCAGTAAGAGACGCCTACGGAAGCCAACAGTACATAGACAGATAAAGCACATAGGCTATAGTTATTAACTAACATATGCAATTATTTAAGGTGCCAATTTATAATTGTAATAAATAGTATTTGAATCAAAACATTCAATCGTGTAAAACACGTACGTTGCCCGGGTCTTTCGGCTAGTCTATATTAATAAAATGGAAATTTCATAAGTGGACATCACTAAAAACTTTCGTTACAATGCATCAATTTCAACCAAATTTTCAACATTTATGTAAAACGAGATGGAGCAGGTTTTGCTTAACATCAAAATATATTTCCTAACATTAACATGCGTAACTTCGCTGTTATCGATTAAATACAAAAAAAAAATCAACAGAGTTAATTTTTTTACATACTAGCTAATAATCTCAATCTAAAAAATATTCAAAACAAGCAATTTTAAGATAACACCATATGTAAAACAGTCGGCCAAGAAAACAACAACGATATTACATCTTTCTCACATATTCACACACAATCTTGATTAATAATTAAAACTAATCTTTAACATTGTTTATTATACTTCAACTTTTATTTCTACATTTGTTTTTAAATACCCAATTGTTTTATCATGTTTCTAATTTCGCCTAACAAATATACAAATTTATAGTGACCAACATATGCAAATTTTATCTTTGTTTTTATTTAACTTGATATCGTAAACATAACATCCATTGTAAGCATTTTTCTGTTCACCTTCCGTAGTTTCTCTTTTCTCTGATAGTTTTTAGGAGTAGTATATTTTCTTATTAATAGACTACAAACATTCCCTCGAGAAAAACCTGGGCGAAGCCGGGTACATCCGCTAGTTTTATATATTTGTGATGTACCTCTCACATAAATGATGAATATAAAATGACATTATGAACATCATAGCGTCACCTGTGTACTGATGTATTCTCTAGATAGTTCGATATAAGGGTAGTAGGGTAAACTTTTTCCGAATTAGCCCAGAATCTGTTATTGTCTGGGAACAAATATACTCTTCCAAATCAATATGTTTTTCGAGGGGAAAAAAGATGAGCAACTATTGCTTCTTGCATAAAGATAGAGTTGAGCTCTTGTCAGAAGCTTAAGGTTTTATTTGATTGTGGTTACCTAATTATTGCGGCCTTTTCCCGCGACTATTTTTTTCCTGGTAAATTTTGGCTCAAATAGTCAATGGAAAAAAAAAATACACTCCTAGACAAAACTTAAGGAATTAGTACCTTTTAGCATGTATATTTGGATTCATACTAAAACTCTAAAAGATATTTGATACACAGTGGCCTGTATTGAAGGCACACGAGATAACCAAATGCTACCACTTCTTGCAATCCTGCACAGTCACATTTCGCTATCTCAACGAGCCTTCTAGCGGAGAAACAATCAGCAATAGTCAAGTTTAAAAATGGTTCCAGGAAGTTGAAATCGGGTGATACAGACCTCGTAGATGAAGAAGAAAGAGGTATACCATAGAATTCTGACAACCAAAGAGAATTAGACATAAACCGGGATCTCCTGGGGCATCAAAGGCCGGAGGAATCTGGCCTTTTTGGCATCCATGGAAAAGGGCGACAACGAAGATCTTGATAAGAAAATCCGAAAAACTTCAATGTAGACCATTTGACTATCATTTTGAAAAAAATAAAGCCCAGAAGCAGTAATCGTTGAAAATTTGTAATGTTATTCTAATAACATTTTTAAAATGTTTTTTTAAAGCCGAAATAATAATGCAATCGAACTCTCAAAATAAAGATGGTCTTTCAAGGGAGTCGTCATTCTCATCATAGGATTCATTAACAGAAATTATCAGCTTCACAAACCTATGGCCGAAAGTAGTCAAAGATCTACAAACTCTTCTTTGTGTCGTTGAGCAATGAAAGATTTATCTACTTATACTACTAATTCTACAGTTCAGCAGAAAAGCTAAGAATATCGTTTGAAAAAATGAAGATAAAAAGATTACTAGAGACACGCAATAGTTGTTATGCCTCTCCATCAAGACTGTATATATAGCTGATGGTCAATTTTTCTTGTTGACGCTTTCTACTAACATTTTCTTCTTTTTTTCTATTTCTTTGACTCAGAGACGAATATACGCAAGACGAAATGTCTTAATAAAAATGTTTTTGTCGTTTTTGAGAGGTTAACCATTACCAAACCCCAAAGAAACAAACGGTATATCGACGATATTTCACCTAAACGCCAAGTCTAAATTCCCCAGGGAGAAAGAAAAATAAATGATTGCCCCCCGTTATATTAGTTGACGGTACCTATAGAAAAATGCCATTTAGGGTTGACCTAAGGGTAAAAAAAAAAAAAAACAGGCTAATATGTCTTTTTTTTTTCTTTGCTCCCGTCGCGTTCTATATTGGAAGGCAGAACTCCCTCTGGCGGTTTGTAAACACTCGATGGGATCTTTCCACGTAGGAGTTGTGGAATCTCTCTTGCATGAACGCTTTTTTCTTCATTTTTCTTTTTCATGTTATTATTTTTTAATGGAGATTATAACCATATTTTTAAACCGCTATACTTTTATTCCAATATATATACAGTTAAAATTTATTTATATACAGCCCCTTTATCCTGCAATGAATAAATATTGAAAGAGGGGGGGTATGGCCCATCAGTAGTGAACCCTCCCAGCAGTTTTGCTATTTTAATCTCCATACCGCTTTACTATTGTATTGGACTGAGTTTGCATATATACCCTGTATTTGCTATTGAGTTACAGTAAATTAGTGTTTTCAACAAACTATGGGCATATGCTTATAGGACTGTGAAAATGTATATTTAAATAAAAGATATGATGCATCGAACAATGCTCTTCTACAAAATCATATTCTTATTTTTGTAAACACAATATAGAATATTAAAAATAAAAAAAAATCACCTGACCACGAGCACATGTGCTTTTTAGATGGCAGAGCGCCATCTAGTGGAGCAAAAATAAACTAAACGTTTATTTAGCTTGCTCCGTGATATTTGGCTAACCCAATTTCTTGATAAATCAAGAAAAGCCATCCACGAAGGCGTTTCGCGCTGTTGGCGCTCGTCAGCGTGGAGAAGGCTGTAACCACTGCGACCAAAAATATTTTTTGGTCCCAATGGCTTCCCGAAAAATCAAGAAATGGGTATTTAAGGCCAAATTTGCGTAAAGACGCTTAACACATGAAAAAACATATATATCTCAGAATAAATATATTTAAAATGAATGTTTTTACGCTGTTTTGTATATACATTATTTTATTCATTGGATAATCTCTGTTTTATAAAAAGAATGCCGGCACCTGAGTCTACTCTTATGATAGCGGCACTGGGTAACAACAGTACATGGTTAGACATCTGGCTGCGGAACGCGTTGATCTCAACGATCCGTCTACATCTTATCAAAATCTACTCTCTGACAGAGAAGGTTTACTGAAACATCTGGAACAATAATAGCACTATAGATATTGTTACATCATGATTAATGGCGTATTTATTATATTATTTTTAATATATTTGAAATTTAAATTATATATTTATTTATTTTTATATTCTATGATATTTATTTAAAACAGATTATTTTTAGATTATCATCATTTGTATTTAGGTACACGTGTGACTTCACTGCTCTCTTTGATGTGAGAAAATAAATAAAGGATTCTGGAGGCTACATAAAGTAGACTTATCTCATTATTCCCTTTTATAAATTTGTAGGATGGTTGAAACACGCTCTGGTAAGATGCAAGACCCAGCACAGGAGAGAATCAAGGCTGAAGAGTCTGCCAAGCCGCAACCTGGTGCAACAATTGGTAGAGATGCTAGTTCCGACCCAGTTGTCCTGAATCCCAACATCGACATCCCCAAGTATGATGGAACAGAAGACCCTCGCCCATGGATTGAATCTCTTGAAGAAATTGGCTTCCTGTACCATTGGGCAGACTACATTATCTCTCGTTATGCTGCCATGAATATGATTGGTAGCGCCAAAACCTGGCTGAACCTACACAAAGTAAGTTTCACCAGCTGGGAAAATTTCAAGAGCCGCCTAATTGAGGATTTTGCCTCAGACGCCAACAAAGAAGAAATGAGGATGAGATTAAACAGGATACAACAGTGGAATGAACCTGCAATCAGGTTCGCAGAGGATATCCTTGTACTGTGCAACAAGGTCGACCCCCAAATGGAAGAAGAGACTAAAATAAAATGGGTTATTGGAGGGTTAAAGAAAGAATACTCTTTTGCCCTTCACCTAAACCCTCCTAAAAATACCAATGAACTTCTAGAAATTTGTAAAAAGCTGGATTTGTTCGAAAAGAATTACCAAGAACGTGCAGAAAAATCAAAAGCTCTTTATAATGGACCACGCTCTCCTCGTCCCCATCATCAAGAGCAATGGAAGAATGCTACGTCGTTCAGAAGACCATATCAGAACACCTCCAAGCCCCAGGCCCCCGCTCCGAGGTACTACCAGAACACCTCCAAGCCCCAGGCCCCCACTCCGAGGTATTACCAGAACAATCCTCTGCCCCAGGTATCTGCCCCTAGACGATCTTACACTCCCAATCCTGAGCCAAAACCGGTCTACCCAAGTAAAATATACAATAAGAATCCAAATTCAAATAGGAATAGGACAGAAGACGGGAGACCAATATGTTTCAAGTGTAACAAGCCAGGACACGTAGCGCGGTATTGCAGAGTCAGGTTTGTAAGAATTGTGGAAGAGGACCCCATAGTTACACAAGACAAGGTCGAAGAAGAAATCCGAATGGATAATGGAACTCAGAAGTCGAGACCTCTGCTCTACTCTGACGTAAGTAATAGCCCGTACTCGAGTATCCCTACAAGGAATAGATATGCTGCATTAGAAGATTTAAACTAAACATCGCGCCTGAGTCCGTCAATCAAAGCAAGTCGACCATAAATGGAATTAAAAAGTTAGACCCCAAATATAAAATGAACATTAACGTGGATAGAATCGGTATCTGCGAAGCTTTGATTGATACAGGCGCCGATCTTTCAGTGGTCGACCTTAGTACAGCTCTTAACACAGGTCTTGAAATAATAAATCCTGATAAAATGTGCTCCGGACCCGATGGCAAAGAATTAGATATCGTAGGAAATATTATTTTAAATATAAAATTTGATGACAAAACAATTACACATCAATTTGTGATAATGAGAACACATTTGCGAATATTTATACTTGGACGTGATTTTCTTAAGAAAATGAACGCAAAAATTGATTGTCAGCGTGAAATAATCAAATATGACTTGATAGAAAATCGTGACGTAATCAAATATCAACAGAAGAAAATAAAAAGTGCAAAGGATGCCATTATACCAGAACTTTCTATTAAATTGATGAATGCATTTGTAGAAGCAGAGGATGGCGAATACATCATCGAGGAGAACCATAAAATGTTTCAAACAAATGGACTTCGACTAGCGAGAAGCTTAATAAATGTTGTGAATAAGGAAACATATATCTGGATAACAAACCCTTACCCTCGACCATTAAAAATATTAAAAAACCAAACATTGTGCTTTGGAAGCCAGCCAGCCGAAGTGAATCTTATGGAAGAAAGTGAACAAAAAGAGCATGAAGAACCCCAATTTCAGATAAACGAAAATTTAGCATATACGGAAAAGGAGCAATTGAAACAAGTTTTGGAAAGGTACGAGGATTTGTTTTCGTCGGGATTAGGAAGATCCAACTTAGCGAAACATCGGATCGATACAGAAGGCGCGAAACCGATCAAACACAAGCCGTATAGGGTGAGCGCGAAAGAGCGAGAAATCATAAAAGAACAAATTGATGAAATGCTCAGAGACGGCATAATTAGACCATCCTCGAGTCCATGGTCCTTCCCTGTAATCTTGGTCAAGAAGCGAGATGGTAAGTACAGATTTTGCGTTGACTACAGAAAACTGAATGATGTAACAGTGAAGGATGTTTACCCAATTCCCAGAATTGATGAAGTATTGGATACACTTCAAGGATCCAAATACTTTTCAGCAATTGACCTTAAATCAGGATATTGGCAAGTAGAGGTTGAGGAGAAAGATAAAGAAAAGACAGCCTTCACTACAGCACATGGCCTATATGAGTTCAACGTAATGCCCTTTGGTCTATGCAATGCCCCTGCTACATTTGAGAGGAACATGGAAAATATGCTTGGTAATCTTAGATGGCAAATTTGCTTATGTTATCTAGATGACGTAATCATTTATAGCTCGGATTTTTCAACACATCTCAAAAGAATAGAAGCTGTTTTAAAATGTTTTCGCGAGGCTAATTTAAAATTGAACAACAAAAAATGCCAATTTGCTTTCGAAGAACTGGAGATTCTTGGCCATATAACTAATCAACATGGTATAAAACCAGCGGAGCATAATATCAAGGCTATTAGAGATTTTCCTCGGCCCAAAAAGATAAAAGAAGTTCAATCATTTTTAGGAATGTGCTCATATTATAGAAAATTTATCAAAGGTTTTTCAAAAATTGCCGATCCATTAACCAGTCTTATAAAAAAGAATGTACCTTTTACCTGGACAGAAAATCAAGAAAAAGCATTTCAAACCCTTAAAGTAGCATTGATAAATCCTCCAATCTTAGGGCACTTTGACCCGAATGCAATTACTTACATTCATACTGACGCATCTAACATCGGCCTGGGTGCAACATTAGTCCAAAAGTTCGGCGATAAAGAAAAAGTTATCTCATATTTAAGTCGAACACTGAGCAAACCTGAGCAAAATTATTCGACTACCGAAAAAGAATGTCTAGCTGTTGTGTGGTCAATGTCCAAGTTACGACCCTACCTATATGGAAGGCACTTCAAAATCGTAACTGATCATCACGCACTATGCTGGCTTAAGAATCTGAAAGATCCGACCGGCCGATTAGCACGATGGGCACTGAAGATTCAGGAATATAATTTCGAAATCATACATAAATCGGGTAAAAAACATCTGGACGCTGATGGTCTATCTAGAGGACCCTTACCTGAAAACGAATGGGACGAAGATTATGAAAGACTATTTCTGAATCAAATAATAGACGAAAAGGATGATTTTATTGAGAATATTAAGGAGAACCTTAGTGGAAACAAGCGTTCAATTACACAGAACTTCAAAGAAGAAAATGGGTGTCTCTACAAGAAAAATCCAAATCCTGAAGGTAGGGCATGGTTGCTGGTAGTGCCAAAGAAGAGAAGGAAGGAAGTCATGAGTGAATACCACAACCATATGCTGAATGGCCATCTGGGCGTCGCCAGAACCACTTACCGATTGAAGAATAAATACTATTGGCCTTCCATGTTGAAAGATGTTTCAGAATTTGTAAAGACGTGCCATCTTTGCCAAAGTCGGAAAGGTTCAAATCACTTGCCTTCTGGACTTCTACAACCTATTCCCCCAGCTAACTACCCTTTTGAAAGAATCGGAATTGACTTTGTTGGCCCCTTGCCATCAACAAAAAGAAGGAAGTGGATAATTGTGTTGACTGATTATTATACCAAGTATGCTGAAACAAAGGCAGTATCAGAAGCAACCGTGAAAGAAGTCTCTACATTTTTAATCGAACATATTATTTTACGTCACGGGGCCCCAAGATTTCTTATTAGCGATAGAGGTTCACAATTCACTAGCAATTTGATGAAGGAGGTAATGAAAATGTGCAAAGTGAAACACTGCTTCACAACGAGCTACCACCCCCAGACTAACGGACTAACGGAACGGCTAAATAGAACTTTAATCAATATGATCAGCATGTATGTGAACACAGACCAAAAGAACTGGGATGAAATCCTCCCTTTTATCACCCACGCGTATAATACCACGATTCAAGAAACCACAGGCTACTCTCCATTTTTCCTGTTGTTTGGAAGGGAACCCATGTCCCTCTTAGACGACGAGAATATCCCAACGGACAGTAACATGGACGATTACGACGAATATATAGAAAACTACTTAGATAAAATAGCAAGGACGAGACAGGTAGTCATTAACAACACAGAGAAGACTCAGGAAAGAATGAAAAGAAACTATGACAAAAAACACAATGAGAAAATCTATGAACCAGGACATTTAGTGGCAGTTTGGACACCAGTCAGGAAAATCGGAAAATGCGAAAAACTATTGAGAAAATATTTTGGCCCATATCGAATATTAAAGAAGCTGTCTAACGTAAATTACTTAATTGAGCCGAAAGATAATCCTGGCCAAGACCCATTGATTGTCCATGTCTCAAGACTCAAACCCTATTTTGAGAGAATTGATGAGGTAACTCACGAGGACGTGACGACCTCTGGAGAGGGGGAAGTGTTACATCATGATTAATGGCGTATTTATTATATTATTTTTAATATATTTGAAATTTAAATTATATATTTATTTATTTTATATTCTATGATATTTATTTAAAACAGATTATTTTTAGATTATCATCATTTGTATTTAGGTACACTGTGACTTCACTGCTCTCTTTGATGTGAGAAAATAAATAAAGGATTCTGGTGGCTACATAAAGTAGACTTATCTCATTATTCCCTTTTATAAATTTGTAGGATGGTTGAAACACGCTCTGGTAAGATGCAAGACCCAGCACAGGAGAGAATCAAGGCTGAAGAGTCTGCCAAGCCGCAACCTGGTGCAACAATATTGAGCCATATTTGTCAACTGTCTAATAGGATACATTCCCATTTAAAAAAAGGCCATATATAGAAGCCTATATTAAAACGAAAATCACGAAATTTCTCTTTAATGGCTTATAAAATGCTAAAAATGAAGAGAAAAAGTTTTCTTTATTAAAATATATATGTTACAAGCTTTCGGCCACCAAGCCCTTCTACGGGTACCTTAGAAGGGCTTGGTGGCCGAAAGCTTGTAACATATATATTTTAATAAAGAAAACTTTTTCTCTTCATTTTTAGCATTTTATAGAAGCCTATAAGAAATGAAAACATTAAAAAACGAATGCTTTTTTTACACATAAAACAAACTTCTACTGTCTTTACTGCGATGAAAGAATATTGGGAGGACTCTTTTTTTGCTCATCAGTGGTGAACCCTCCCAGCGTTTTCTCCAATTTAATCTACCAGACCGGTTCTCAGATATCTAATACTGTATTGGACGATTCTGCTTTTATACGCTACATTGCCTATAGCTCCTAGTATCTCTTGGAATCATATTATAATAATGAGTAGATTAGATCCAAAGAGACAAAGGTCGCCTCTCCCGTCAAAATAGACGTCAAAACTAGACGCCATCTATTTATTACATATTTTGACGGGAGAGGCGACCTTTGTCTCTTTGGATCAATCCCGGCAAAATTTCCATCTAAGTAGATTAGAGTTTAGTTAAAGTCAATTTCACCAATGTGGTCACTCAAACTGCTGGTTGCTTATTAAAGGTGTGCTACTTTATCCTCTCGAGAATCCCAATAAATAAGTGTGAGATGGTGAGAGATTTATAGTGAGGATGTGGTGAAGTTAGATCAGCGGTCTGCAACCTTCTGAATAGAAAGAGTCAAAAATTACAATTTTCAAAATTTCAAAGTTTTTAAAGAGCCATACTTTTTTTTTCTTGCCAACCATAAATTGTACTCGGATAAATGAGGTTTTTATTTATGTGAGTACTACACGCAACTTCACATCCAAAGAGCCGCATGTGGCTCGCAAGCCGCAGGTTTTCGATCCCTGGGATAGACCACACAATGAAGTAGATGTGTTGATACCTTCTTCGAAGTGGAGGACCGGGACTTGGAGCGGTCTTCGGCAGAGGGGGATGAGGGGTCGGAGGGACGCGAGGGGGAGTCCTGCTTGGCCATGTGGAGACAGTCGATCTGGGAGAGACTCTTACTGCGGTGGGCCTGGGTGGACACAGCAGCAATGGTCAAATACATCTCTTTCTTGTCTATGTGTCACTAGTGAGGCTAACAAGCGAGACACAATTTGACCCCGACTTTATTCTATATATATATATGTCATAATTTGTATATAATTGTATGCACCCCCGACCCACTATGCATGTACAATGTATGATTTTCAAAGATTTAATAAAGAATAAGGTAACTGGAGGAAAGAAAGTAGCAACAAGACATAGGAAGTAGGCTTAAAGCGGGCACAATTATTAATAACTTGTACAGTCAATACTTCCTGACAGGGCCGGACGTATCTGGTGACCGCAGAAGTTATAAAAGTTGAGAGACGCCCAAATTTCCGGGGCAGGACCGGTCGTATTTGATAACCGCGGAAGTTATAAGAGTCGAGCTAACACCCAATACTTCCTGACCAGGCCGGACGTATCTTCCACCAAAGAAAGCCGCAGGGCCAATTAGGAAGCAATAACTAAGTAGGTCAACCAATAGAAAAACGGGCACGTTCCATCCCTCGACCAATGGGAAAGAAGCTAAGTCTTGGTGTTAAATCGAGAAGCAAGAATTGTCAGTTGCTCCTTCGCTCCCAACAAGGTAACATCTGCTCTCGAGACCTCCCCGCTCAGCTCATAGCTAAGTCAATCACCGCCATGTGATCAGATAATTAACAATCAAAACCCGCTCCGCTCTTCTCAAGCTTTCTTTCCTCCAACCCAGTTGCCTTTTATTTTCAAACCCCATCACGTGTCCTGATTATTCCTAACTGTATGCTTCAACTTCCACTCAAACGACTGCGTTTCAATCAAATCTCACCATTCTCATCGAACAACAAGAAATTCCGCAACGATATTGTCACAGAACGGTTAAGTCGACAGGATAAAGAGATGGAGATTAATCAGGATTTAATAAGCGTAAAAACGGACAACCCTACGAAAGAAAGAGGGAAGAAACTGGCAACGAGCGGAAAGAAGCTGGCAACGAACGAAGCGACAAAACACACCCTGGCGACAATAATTTTGCAGTTGACCGCCACACTTCAAGGAGCAAGGTCCACTCAACTACAGACGACGTTCCGTAGCGCCACCCCCGGAGCAGCCCACACCCCCCGCCGACCGAAAGGCGAGATGAGCGCGGCAGCCGACGCACGTGCCACCACCCCAGGCAAGTGTCAACGTGGCCGGACACCGACCACCGAGGAGTCATCCACCGCCATGCCATACCCGTACACCACACCCGAAAATAATCCGCACGAACCGGGACAGTGCAAACGGTCCCGAAACGACATTCCAGTACCGGACTTCACTCCAATTTCGCGGACGGTGCGAGCAGTCCCGAGCCCCAAGCCAACCAACCCAAGCCAAGACGTCCCAGCCGAGCCGAACTTTCGAGACTAAGGTAGGCACCCCCCCTATGGCGTCAAGAATTGACTTTGAACTCTTATCTAACCCTACCTACCCCTTTAACCATGTATCTAAACATGTACCAAATGAATGCAAGCACGGGCTAGACCAAAACCTGTCCCAAAGGGCTCGTACAGCACACAAAGCTTTCACACATGGAAACCCTTGCCTGCATTCATTGCCCAAACCCCAAATATTTACATGCCACCATTCTAATCTCACACCACGCAACTTTTCATGCCCACAACATATAAAGCCACCACGACTTCAACCTACAATTCCAATAATGCCCAAAAAAGTGTCCGTACACCGACACAACTCACCCACTTACCACACAAAATCCATACATGACCATACGTCGCCACGCCATAATCACGCAAATGTACCTCACAACATACACGCACCCATACGTCATCACGCAACAAACATGCACAACCCGCACAACAAACGCAACACGCGCGCCAAAAGACGACAACAACCAACAAGCGCATGCACAACCGTTAAGAATAATACAATCATCCCGTCTACACAAAACATAGAAAAAATTCACGCCACCAAACAACCACACAATCGAAAAACATTGCGATCTTTCCTAAAAGCTGTGAACGCCTATAAAGAGTTCATTCCGGACCACTGATATCGACGTGAAATTTTTTTTTTTTTTTTACACTTGGTTATCTCGTATGTCTTCAATAAAGGTCACTGTAATATCTTTCAGAGTTATTGTCTGAATCCTGATATACATGCTGAAAGGTACAACTTCCTTAAGTTCTGTCCATGAGTGTATATATTGATTAATGAAAGTTAGATAATAAATTGACATTGAAATATATAAATATAATATCCCTTTCTCTTGTTACAAAAAAAAAACCAATTATTTAGAGAAACCTTAAATATAAATCTATTATACCTTTACCCTTTTTTTGTTTTTAATTATATTTATCCTTCATTTTAGGAGCATACTTATAAATATATTAATACTTTGAAATAATATATATACATAGTCCATTTTCGTTACATACGACACAAGGGGCAACAACTAAAAAACTTACTAATCAAACACGATATTACAATCTTCCCACAGATGAGAAATTGAAGAGGAAATTTCAGCCTGACAGGAAAGGACATGTCTAAGGCAAATGTTGAGTCTACCGAAGTTGGTATCAGTTTATTGAAAAGAAGAGATTCAACTTGCAATTATCTTCGACCTCTACAAACCATCGATGTAGTTTCTGGCTGATAGGAAAGACAAAGTTTTCTGTGATGGTTTAATCCTATCATGAAAGAAAATCAAATTATTTTAATACCACCACCAGCAACCAACCATCAAATTCCACCATAGCCTAGTACCCACTAAAGAAAAGCAAACTAAGAAATGTGATACACCATTACGGCTGTGGTAATTAAATTTATGTCGTTGGGGAGTAATTTGGAAAATGGAATTTTACAAGGAGAGGTTTTATAATCCTTTGCAAATTTAATGTGAGAAATCCCCGCTGGTTCTAATTAACACTCAACTCCATTAGGCGCTCGTTATTTCCCTTCGGTCAGTTGGGGACAGCTTGCCGATATTTATAGACGTTGTGTATTGGAGGTTGATGTTGGGTTGTTTTTTTTTTTGTGGGTTTATCTAGTTGATATCTTTGATTGGTTTGTTGATAGATGAGAGTGTATTGAAGAAAGCGGTGAGGATATTCGGGTGAATTATGAAAAGAAGTTGGTGGACTCTTTGGGAAGAATGGGATTAACTAAGAAAATCGGGGGCAGCTGAAATATTGGTGAATAAATTATATTTTGATACAACATATGCCTTCTTTTTTTGCTTATCCCTAGTATACGTGGTACAGGCCACGATAATCATGGTGGGTAGAGTAGGCAAATGCTTTTACTGTAAGTGCACCATATGTCTACACATGTGAAAAGCAGTTCGACTTTGCACTTACAAATGTGCCTTAGCCCCTTTTAGTTACTTGCACTCGCTGGTGGGGTTGGATTTTTGCAAGTGTATTGGAGATAGTTCAAGGTAGCTCTGTGGGAGAATCGAGAGGAGAATCTGGATGCATTGGAGATAGTTGAAGGAAGTTGAGGTATATTGGGTCGAATGTTCTTTAAATATAAGAAACATACTTATCAAAAGAAAAAAATTGTGAGGCGAAGAATATCTTAAAGATAGAGGCTGCCTGGCCAGCATTCATAGTTCTTCAAATTAAAGATACTTCGGCCAGTAAATCTTTTTTATTTTCTCGACAAAAATATTTTGTCCTCGTCAGAAGCGAACAAAAATTAAAACATGTGTTCGCTCCTGACGGGAACAAAAGATTTTTGTTGAGGCGTCGAGACAATAAAAAAGATTTACTGGTCGAAGTGTCTTTAATTTGAAGAAGAATATCTTGTAAGATTTTTTTCATTTAGCGAGCTTTCGAGTATTTCTGTACTTCTACTGGAATAAAAATGATAACCTTTAAAAGGATAAATTCTTTTATATACATATCTGCACATTCACATATATATTTACATATACTGGTGATTATGCAATTTATAATATGGAAGCAATGGTCACCTCTTCCGTCAAAATAAACGTCAGAATCTGACGCCATCTCTTGACCGTCGCCGCAACTAGCGGCATCGGGTCGGTGACAAAGCCACAACACCAGCTTTGGCAAACTGAAAAGCGTCCACCTAGAGACCATGTTTTCGGGCTAATGGCCCTCGTCAGTCTAGGGCGGACTTTATTCCATGAGATCCACACGGGATCTAATGGAATCCTCACAATCTGCCAAAGAGGTGCTTAGCTGGAAAAGTGGCTGGGCCAAATCTATGGCTAAAATATAGATGGAGATTTTGCCGGGAGGAAATTGATCTAAAGAGACAAGGGTCGCCTCTCCCGTCAAAATAGACGTCTCAACCAAACGTGTAATGCCAAAAGTCTGTAGAATTCTACGAAGCGCATATAACACCGTCGTTTTATTGACAAATAGCTGCAGAGATCACAATTCAGTGAGGTAAACAATAATATAAAGAGAAACAACTAGAAATCTATCATATAAATAAGTTGTCACAACTCACAGAACCTTTAGAGAGAATACAGAAAGAGACATAATCCTATTAGCGACAACTTTAATAAGATGTCATTTCAATTTAAGAAAGTGTGGACGTCTCAGAGAAAGTTTGAATTATTTAAGAAAAAGAGTTTGTGTGTTTTCTTCGATATTGAATTGAAAGTTGTTTTAATGAAGTGTGAAATGTCGACACATGGATTATATGACAAATTTTATGTTTTGTTTTTTTTTTCAGTTTTTTTGATCCGATTAAAACAATACTGTTTAAGAAGCTCATAACATTTTGTTACTCTTAGTTTCATAGCTAGAATGTACTATACTTCTTCCATAATATTTCACTTATATTCAGTATAATACTTCACTAATACAATTTCCACCTTTTTTTTAGAAGAGCAACAGTGAGTCTCCGAAAGATCAACGGTTATATAAAGTTATGAAAAAGGCATCTCCTTATCGTGCAAACTGAAAGTTGTTGATAGCTTGCGCCATCTATCGGAATAAATATCAACTCTTCTCGTTGATTTCTAATTATTCGAGAATAGGCCAAATACCCATTCTTGATTAATAAAAAAAAAGCTAACCACGTACGCGTTTCGGGCTGTTGGCCCTCATCAGCGTGGTGCAAGGTTATAAAAAGGTTAGCGAAATATCAATTTGAATGCATCTCTGCCTTTACAATTTAACAAAATCAACAAACAATCCAGGGTCAGGTTTCCTTTAACTATATTTATATCTCCAGATTTCTGGCCAACATGAGCTTAAACAGGAGAACGCGAAGTAAATAAAGGACGTGTATACTTCTAGTCATATTTCTAGTTCCCCTGTTGTAGGGCATGTTGAAAGCTAGAGGAATAAAAAATAAAGAAACCTCTGACCCTCGATTGCTTATTGATTTTGTCTTCAATTTGAGTTGATCAAAATCCAATTTACAATTTTTTAATGGAATTCTTTATAATATTTATTATTTTATTGACAAATTATTAATTTCGGTAACACAACTCTCGGCCTTTTTAAAAAAAAGGTAGAAAGCTTATTGGTGAAGAGCATACAGTACAAACATCACTAATAAAATTGATAAGGCACAATTTGGATTATAGATTATAAACACAAGGTAATAAGACCAAATTCAAATAAATAAACAGTGTGTGACGTTTCGGTAACAGCGTTGTTACCATCTTCAGACAAAAGTACTGAATGAGAAATTTTACCACAGCATGTTTTAAAAACTTTTGTCTGAAGATGGTAACAACGCTGTTACCGAAACGCCACACACTATTTATTTATTTGGATGCTGTGGTAAAATTTCTCATTCAGTACTTTTGTCTGAAGATGGTAACAACGCTGTTACCGAAACGTCACACACTATTTATTTATTTGGATGCTGTGGTAAAATTTCTCATTCAGTACTTTTGTCTGAAGATGGTAACAACGCTGTTACCGAAACGCCACACACTATTTATTTATTTGGATGCTGTGGTAAAATTTCTCATTCAGTACTTTTGTCTGAAGATGGTAACAACGCTGTTACCGAAACGTCACACACTGTTTATTTATTTGGATTTGGTCTTATTACCTTGTCTTCACTAATAAACTTTCCACCTTTTTTTGAAAAAGTCGACAGTGTGTCGCTGAAACATCAAAGGACAATAAACGTTTATAGAAAGGCATATGAAGTATTTAACTTGAAATAATAAAAATTCCATTTTTACAATCTCATGGTATTCTCTAGAAGATTTATTGACAAATTATTAATAGTTTGTTAATTTTTTTAAACTAATCAAATTTCTCTCTTTTTACCTATCTCTTAGGTCATGTAAAAAGTGAAGTTTTGTATTCCAGAGGAACCTGTTGGGTTGTCGTCACTCATAGACAAAACTTAAGGAAGTGGAAAGTCTTTGATGTCGCCGGTCGACAATTTTTTTGAAGATGACAGAAACAATTTTGCTCACAATTGGTTATCCTGTGTGTCTTCAATAAAGGTCACTGTAATATCTTTCAGAGTTATTGTGTTACACCCGATATACATGGTAAAAGGTACACATTCCTTAATTATTGTCCATGAGTGTATATTGGTTATCTCGTGTGTCTTCAATAAAGGTCACTGTAATATCTTTCAGAATTATTGTCTGAATCGCTATATACATGGTAAAAGGTACAACTTCCTTAAGTATTGTCCATGAGTGTAAATTGGTTATCTCGTGTGTCTTCAATAAAGGTCACTGTAATATCTTTCAGAGTTATTGTCTGAATCCCGATATACATGGTAAAAGGTACAACTTCCTTAAGATTTGTCCATGAGTGTATATTGGTTATCTCGTGTGTCTTCAATAAAGGTCACTGTAATATCTTTCAGAGTTATTGTCTGAATCCCGATATACATGGTAAAAGGTACAACTTCCTTAAGTTTTGTCTCTGAGTGTATATACACTTGGTTATCTCGTGTGTCTTCAATAAAGGTCACTGTAATATCTTTCAGAGTTATTGTCTGAATCGCTATATACATAGTAAAAGGTACAACTTCCTTAAGTTTTGTCCACGAGTGTAAATTTCACTCTATTGGAATAAAGTGAGATTGTTTTGAGGTAAAAATAAATGGCCTTGTCAACCTCATTCTGTAAGCTCTCATATTTTACAAGGTGACAATATTTCAACAAGGACCTACTTTATAACCAAAAAATCAATATACTCCATAAACCTTTTATTTTTGATAGAAAATCTCTACCTGCTTCATTCTAAAATCATAATTTGAAAATAATATTTAAAATAATTAACTATTTCCTGAAATATATTTCTTTAAAAAAATAGACACTTCGGCCAGTTAAATTTTCTCAACGTTTCAACAAAAATTTGTCTTTGTCAGTAGAAATAAATAAAAATAAAGCATTTGGCGTTAAAAATTGCCAAATGCTCTTTTTTATTGACGAAGACAAAAGATTTTTATAAAATGAATAAAAGCTTCCAGGGTTAAGTTTCTTGTACAACTTTCTATTTTCAAGATTTCGGACTTGTCAGTCCTTCAACAGGAGTATCACATTAACGAAAATTAATAATAAATACTATTTTTATATATACACATTATTATTTACATATTTTATATACTTATGATATATTGAGAGAAAAATATATTACATTCTTTCTGTGTGAAAAACAACTTTTTGAAAATATACGTGCATAGTAGATGATACGTGCTGGTTGAACGATATCTCGAGACATAGAAATAAACCCAATAAATTCGTGAACTATTGTGGTATATATAGAAGACTGCCTACATCTATGGGAGAGTATTTGTCCATATTGTTTCGTATGTTTCTGATATTTCAATGCATCTGTTTATGATGCACTAGCGCGCCATCTGTTATCAAAATTCGAAACTATTTAAAAGGCGTAAGATTCTTTTTTAAATTAAACAATTTCTACTGCCCTTACTGCAATGGAAAAATTAAAGGGAGGGCCTGGCTCATCAGTGGTGAACCCTCCCAGCGAATTATACACTATTGGGACAAAACTTAAGGAAATGTAAAGTCTTTGATTTCGCCGGTCGTCTGTTTTTTTTTTTTTTTTTTTTTAAGGAAAGACAAAGGCAATTGTGTTCACACTTTGTTATCTCGTATGTCTTCAATAAAGGCCACTGTAATATCTTTTAGAGTTATTGTCTGAATCCCAAACCGCTGGGAGGGTTCACCACTGATGAGCCAGGCCCTCCCTTTAATTTTTCCATTGCAGTAAGGGCAGTAGAAATTGTTTAATTTAAAAAAGAATCTTACGCCTTTTAAATAGCATCTGTTTATACTTTTTTTTTGCTGTTTGGTTATCATAGATTCTATTAAAAATCTTTGGTATTTACTATGGATATTGTTAAAAGATGTTTATTGAAACGTTGAGAAAATTTAACAACTGACCCAAGTGTCTAATTTTTAAAAGAAATATGAATTTTCGCTAGACAACCTCTATCTTCAAGATTCTAAAAATATAATATAAATTTATATAACTATATATAGCCACCTTAATTCAAATTTAATGAATATTCTAAAAAAATCTCTACATAGAATTTTAAAAAATGTGATTTTTATAAAAATAGGGGCTTAATGGCTAGCTAGAATATACCTTTTAAATTAATTTTTATCGATTATCAAAGAAGTTATTTTCACAGAGTGAGGGAAGGGAGGGGAAGGAGAGGAAGTAAATTACTGGCCTTTTTTTATAACCAACTAACCCTTCACGTAATTAGGTTTAAAATAATTATAAATAATTTTATTGTAAAGATAAAATTGAGTTATGAAAACCTTTTTTTTTTTTAACCACTGGATTTTTATATTAAAAGGGGTTTTGAAAAAAAAATTTAATATTTATTTTTTAAAATATAAAACTATATATATATTAAAGATGGAAATTTTGCCGGGAGGAAATTTATGTAAAGAGACAAGGGTCGCCTCTCCCGTCAAAATAGACGTCTAAAACCAGACGCCATATATGTATATATATACATGGATGCTTTTCAGTTTGCCAAAGCTGGTGTTGTGGCTTTGTCACCGACCCGAGGCCGCTAGTTTGCGGCGACGGTCAATAGATGGCGTCTGGTTTTAGACGTCTATTTTGACTGAAGAGGCGACCCTTGTCTCTTTAGATATATATGTATATTAAATATGAAAAATTAATAATAGCTGTGTCGTGTACATTATTTATTTATATTATAAGGAAATGATATTCTTTTTCAAATATTATATCTACTTTAAGTATATGGCTTTTAAACATTTTAATTGGGTAATTACAGAAGAGTTATCATTTGTTTCATAGGGAGCTGGCGTATGATCTACTAACTCCGTAATTGTATTCCAAGTATGTAAATAAAATCCTATAAAATTTGCATATAGAATCTGTCTTCTATTAGCCCTTTAGTGTGAGGTGTAGAGTTTGCATTGAGCAAATGGTGCACGCAGGGGAAATAAATTATGTATAAATTCGAAATTGATGAATATATTTTCAGTAAGTTATTATACACTCATGGGACAAAACTTAAGGAATTGTAAAGTCTTAGATTTCGCCGGTCGTCTGTTTTTTTTTTTGTTTTTTTTTTAAGGAAAGACAAAGGCAATTTTGTTCACATTTTGTTATCTCGTATGTCTTCAATAAAGGTCACTGTAATATATTTCAGAGTTATTGTCTGAATCCCAAAATACATACTAAAAGGTACAACTTCTGTCTATGAGTCAAGGTAAACTATAAAGTGTATATAACACAATGAAGCCTACATCCAGTCTTTCGTTGTGTTACAATTGTGGGCAATTAAAGAAGAAGTTATATAGAGAAAGAAGGAGAATAGAAGTCTGTCATCAAAACCTCTTCAATGTGTAAAAAACTTCAGGAAACTCAAGTCAGCTAAGTAGAGCGTAGAAATGTAATAAAAAGAGAGGGAGATAAAATTATCTCTCTTGTGAGAAGCTTCTGTGAATGGAAGGGGAAATAATGTTTTTGACCAACATTTCTCTCGCTTAATTAATATGTAACAACCATTGTTTTGGGAAACCCACAACGCCTGTTGTTTTTATCCATTTGGATTATAAAATAAAAATATTTGTATATTTTATTTTTGTTTTATTTTATTATTACAGAAGCACGAAGATTATTGTGCTATATTAGAATTATTTAAATATATATCTTTAATTATTTACACGATGAATTAGTAGTGATTTATAAATCTGTGTACAAATACCTCTAAACTTGCCAAAGTTTTCATAAGATTGAGTATATACAGAAAGATGGCATTATGTCAAAGTAAGCAAGTACAATTTGGTTAGTCAGAGGGCAAGTCAACACTCTGGTGTTTCAACATCTAGACAGCATGTTGGATCATTTATAACTCTCAAGTCAAAGAGAAAAGTTGTGTTGGGTCTTTCCCGTTGGGAGTATATTTCAAATCAGATATACAAATTTTCAGCTGTTCCAACCTTTATTCAAAGAAAATAACTAATATAAAACTTGATTATTCTTTACATTTTCAAAAGTTGTTATATATATATATTTTTTTTTTTAAAGTTTGGGTACTCTTTGATCACACCGTGTACAATATTTGAGCGTAGGTTGTCAGGAAAAGGTAAGTGTGGGTCAGAGACTGGGAATATAAAATCCCCAGCTAATTAACGAGCTGTCGTAACGAACGACATCATTTATTATGGTTTAAATCTGGCTGCGATAATTTGACCTCAGACCATCTATCACCTCTCAGCTAGACCATCCTGTGAAACTACTGTTTTCTACATCGGTAGCCAAATGTCAAAATTAACGTTATAAAACTCTCTACTTCTTCAACTATAGTTTGGTCACTGACAGAATACGGCCAAGATAGCCTAGTGGACATGGCATCTGCCCGGTAAGCGGAACATTGTGGGTTCGATTCCCATCCCTGGACAATTTTATTTTTCCGTTCATCATTACTCTTCATAATTCACCCTTTCATACCTCATCCAAAAAGGTTAGAAATAGTCAATATTTCACCTTGAAATAAATTTTGATTTTTCATAGAAAAGAAACTCATGCGGTGTAACTTCAAGTGTTGTTTTACTGACAGAATTTCTTGTCCTCTTAGATCATCCTTTTTATAGTTAGTCTTATGATGGTATCATAGAGAAATTGTCCGGAAATTGTACAGGTATTCCATTTTCGTGTTCATCAACAGTGTTCCTTCTATACATCCTATTATGTTACCAATATGGAACGAGGGAATTTGCTGGAAAGTTGCAATCTCATCCCAATACACGATCTCTCTAACATCCGCAACGATATTAAGTCCCCCCCGAAATGTTTATCAACAAATGGAAGGTTTTGAAGCTTTTGATAGCCAGAATTTGTCGCATTTGTTCAGAATATCGCGGTAAACACGGCGAGTGTTAAAACATAAGCTATCTAGGAACAAAATCCACGACAGAGGCATTCTCACTATGAAATGGATGTCATCTACAGTTTAAAAAAATTGAACTACAAAGACAGAAACCTCTAGATCTAATGGTTATTACAGGCTCTCTTGCAAGTTATGCTGTCGCGAGAAATCTCATTTCATATATATATTGCTGAGCTATAATTTAATGTTCTCCTATAAAAGGGCTATCTATAGCCTGGAAAAGATAATAAATAAAACCTCAAAAAGAAGCTCATCTCTGTAGTGGGGCTTACAATAGGGCTTTACAGTCACGGACAAAACTTGAGGAAGTGGAAAGTCGAATGTAGTCTGTTTTTTTTAGGAGACAGAGGCAATTTTGTTCACACTTGGTTATCTCGTGTTTCTTCAATAAAGGTCATTGTAATATCAAATATCAAGATATTGTCTGAATCCCGATATACATGTTAAAAGGTAAAACTATCTTAAGTTTTGTCTATGAGGGTGTGTAACAATAAATACAAAGAATTAATTTATTAAATAGTTATTATTTGAATCTCATGATAATGTACCCAGTCAGACTTCTCTAAATAGAAATATTATTTTTTCACAGTTTTTAGTACACACTTTAGTAAAGAATACATAACAATCTTGGTGGAGATGAAACCTCCAAATATTTTATCCAAAAATCATCGCATTTGTTAAGTTGAGGATATTATAGCGTCCTCCAAATAGCCTTTTGTCAGTCAGAAGAAATATGTTATATATTCAATTGACAAGTCTGTTTTATCAACTGAAAGATGATACCAGAATTCCACTGAAGGGTTTTCTCCCCTTTATACACAGTTACTCGTATTCAAATAGGCATAAATTGCATATCAAACTATATTTGCATAGCGATCTCATTTATAGTTGAAATATATATATAGCTTATATAATCGTCTGTTTCTTTTAAAGTTTTATTATTTTGCCGAGCTTTCGAGCATTTTCTCTGCCCTTCTACAGGATAAAAAAATAAATTGAAAAGGTATAAGAAGATAAATTGTTTATAAAAACATATCTGCATATTTCATATATTAGAAGATTTGCATTCAAAGAAAAAGGGAAACAACAAAATTATATGATCTTAATAATATAGATGCACGCCTTACGATTTCGTGTTATTATAAATATATATATTAAATACCCATTTCTTGATTTTTCGGGAAGCCATTGGGGCCAAAAATCTTTTTGGTCGCAGTGGTTACAGCCACGCTGACGAGCGCCAACAGCGCGAAACGCGTTCGTGGATGGCTTTTCTTGATTTATCAAGAAATTGGGTTGGCCAAATATCACAGAGCAAGCTAAATAAACGTTTAGTTTATTTTTGCTCCACTAGATGGCGCTCTGCCATCTAAAAAGCACATGTGCTCGTGGTCAGGAGATGCCTTCTTTATTTTTAATATATATATATGAAAAAATAGTACAAATGTGATATTTTACTAGGATAAGTTGCATAAATGCCTTATTATTCTTTCTTAATATATATACATATACTTTGGGGAATATAATTTAAAAGATTTTTATCTAGGGAGAAGAATAAGCAAATTTTTCACACATACATTAACCTTTAAAAAGGTCATTATTATAATTACCTATCTATTTCACACTTGAGTATAAAATACGATCAACATTTTATTTGCATAAAAATACGTTTTGCATAGTTGAAAAACTCATTTGTTGAATTACTGGAGAGATTTTGAAAGAATATTTATAATTGAAATGTTTTTCGTCTATTCCTTTCAAGACAAAATAAAAAGTAAAGTTGGATCAATTTGAAGATTGAATTCAATCTTTATCTCGAGGAACAGACATTAAACGGTTAATTGAATTTGTAAAGTGAGAAGATATTCTGGTCCCATTTCTCTTTAACTCAATTACATATCCCAACAACCAGCTTGGCTCCGTATATACTTGCTGTAAACAACACTAAAATGTTAAAGTTAGGTTAGTTAGTTAGCTGTTCTCTGTTAATTAGACTTTAACTAT
Organism: Cordylochernes scorpioides; assembly: GCA_030710605.1. Classification (NCBI taxonomy): domain Eukaryota; kingdom Metazoa; phylum Arthropoda; class Arachnida; order Pseudoscorpiones; family Chernetidae; genus Cordylochernes; species Cordylochernes scorpioides. The sequence goes on along the minus strand of CP092883.1, from coordinate 17,553,263 downwards.
TAGAAAAATGATATGAATAATTCATTTTTGGAGTGTGTATGTAGATAGATATGCCTTTGAGATCTGAAATCTTAGAAAGACAGAAATGGCAAAGCTACAGGCTTTCGAGAACTGAGCCTGAATGATAAGATCATCATGGATGGACTGAAAGACTTAGCAACCCGGTTCAAAATCACATTAATAGGTACCGCTCAGCAAGAGCAACCTAGTTCATGATAATTGAAACAGTAAATAATATGTGAAGGTTATTCACATATTAAACAAAATGTTAACGCGGGATTCAATCCCGGTTCATGACTGTCGGGAATCGAGGGTGTTACCCTCTCATCCACCGACTCATCTTGGTAAGACTAAGTTAGACTTAGTAAGATGTATTGAAATTGATCAAGGAAGAATGCATTTTTTTCTTAAAATATAAAATAAAAACTACTTTTTGACGCGTATGATTCTTTTTAAAATAAATCAAATTTCTACTGCCCTTACTACAATGATAAAATAATGGGAGGACCTGGCTCATCAGGTGAAACCTCTCAGCGGTTTCGTGAGTTTAATAATGGTAGATTAAACTGGCGAAACCGCTGGGCAGTTTCACCACTGATAAGCTAAGCGCTTCCAGTATTTTATCATTGCAGAAAGGACAGTAGAAATTTGTTTTAATTCAAAAAGAATCATACTTGTCAGAAATATTTGTAATTTCTTATAACAGATGGAACAGTAATGTATCAAATTAATATATGTGCATATAGGTCTGTATATTGTTGCATATAGGTCTGTATATTGTTGCATATAGGTCTGTATATTGTTGCATATAGGTCTGTATATTGTTGCATATAGGTCTGTATATTGTTGCATCATGGCTAATGAGCCTATTTTATTTTAATTTGTAATATTATTCTTCATGTATTTTAAATTCAAATTCATATTTTATATTTATTTATTTCATTAAACAGAATATATATGTATTATAGAATCACCATTTGTATTTTGGTACACTGTGTGACTTCACTGCTCTCTTTGATGTGAGAAATAAATAAATAATTCTGGAGGCTACTTAAAGTTATCTCATTATTCCCTTATATAAATATGTAGGATGGTTGAAACACGCTCTGTAAGATACAAGACCCGGCACAGGTGAGAATCAAGGTTGAAGAGTCTGCCAATCAGGTGCAACAATATTTAATAGTTCAATAAAGGTGCATTCCAACGTTCAATAGAAATAAGGAGAAAAATTTTGTTAAAAAAAGAGGCCACACATTTAGAATATTTCCCGGCGGTTCAATATATTTAAACTCCCACACACAAGGTTTCAATAAAAATCTGTAAAAATCTCTAAGAGCAATATTTGCTCAATTTAAACCGAACAGAGGTGTGCGAGAACCCTTTAGAGAGAGGAAAGAAAAACTTTCATAAAAACCAGAAAAATGAAAACGCACACTTAATCTCAAATATCAATAGAGAGGGCTTTTCAATCTGTAAAGAAGAAAAGATGCATTTTTACAAGACTAAATAGAATTTATTATTATTATTTCTATTACTGTAAATCCTATTAAAACAGTGTTTTATTGTATTAAAATAAACATTTTGGGGGGAAAAATGAAGTTAGTTCTATTATTTCGAAACAAAATAATTGGTTTACAAATATTTGCATTTTTAGAAAGATTTGAATTTTTTTTCAAAAGATTTACAGAGTTGAATTATATTTTATTTATTCATAACATTTCGAGACATATAGTAGATTTTGTTTGTTTTTAAAGGTGAGATATTTGTTGAGGGGAATTTTAAAATGTATTCAACAAATACAACTACAACAAGCCTTTTATTAGGGATATATGCCCTACACAGGATTTACTCTGGTGATAACCACCCAGAATAGATTAATTATTTACAGGTGATCGTTCATTTACATATCTATTTACATACGGCTCTCTTTCCTCAATGTTTCTTCTCTTGCGCCGCCCTGTAAAACTTGTACAGAGCTAATGTATTGGATTTATTCTTTGTCATCTTAGACAGCAGAGCTTCCAGAACAAGATGGTATGATCCAATTTTTATGTAAAAGAAGTTCCTTTTCACTTCTTAATTTCAAACCGAAAAATATATTATGAAAAAGGCATCTCCTTATCGTGCAACTGAAAGTTGCTGGTGGCTTGCGCCATCTATCGGAATAAATATCAGCTATTTTCGTTGACTTTTGATTATTCCAGAATTGGCCAAATACCCATTCTTGATTAATCAAGAAAAGCTAACTACGGACGCGGAAAACCACGGAAAAATATATGGTGCTCCAGTAACGAGTCAAGTTTTTGAATTACATAATGGGGAGATATTCGGTCAGTTGAGTTAAATATTTTAGCGTGGTTTTCTTTGAACGCTATAAAAAGTATATTAAAATAAAAATGTATTCAAAGAGGTTCTCCTTGTCTGTGCTAGATTCTGTTTGAAGAGAGTGAACTAGGGGTCCCTAAGTATCCTGGGAGGAGGCGAATATTCCAAGAAATCGATCTTAAGGGCTGAATCGCCCTTATAACCTTAGTGCAACCCATTGAGGCATATACCTTAGGGGTGGCGTAGAAACACTACGAATAAAATATAATTCATCACAAAGCATACAAAAATTTGAATTATAATTTGAATATATGATATAGAACTGTACACTATCAACAAAAACTTAAGGGAATTTTACCTTTTAGCATGTATTTCGGGATTCAGATAATAATTCTGAAAGATATTACAGTGACCTTTATTGAAGAAACCCAAGATATCCAAGTGTGAACAAAATTTCCCGTCTCCTTAAAAAAAAAAATAGATGACCGGCGACATCAAGACTTTCCAATTTCTTTCATTTTGTCCATGAGTATATTTTGAAATGATATATCAAATGAATTATTGTGATTTAAAGTGTAATGAAGGAAATTCCATAACTTTGTTAATGTACTAACGAAACTCTTTAACACTTTAATACATTACACATAATGAAGAAACTTCTTCAAAATGTGTGTTTTGATTAGTTGTCTCTCCATGTTAAAGCTACTGAATGACTGAAGTTTGTAGGACACTACCCTATTTGTAATAACGAAGAGAAATGAACTTGTCTAGCGTTGATTGATTGAGTCAGAAGGCGATGGATGGCGCCTGGGAAGCAGGAGAGAGCCAATAAGCAAAGATCGCCACCATATGTATCGCCATAGAAAACGATTAAGGCTAGATATATTAACAGAGATTGAGCTATTGTTAGCTGTGGGCGTAGATGGAAGGTGTGAAAGTTTTAGGTCAAAAGTGGCGTAAAAAGTCATCAGGGAAAGAATGCTTGTGGGGAATTGAGCCCATCTATTATTTCCAGCCAATAGCACAACGTCAGGTGGGGTTAATGGTACCGTGTGGATTCTTCAGCTCTCGTCTGGAAGCAGCCATGTTCTCAGCCTCCTACACCATAGGATTGGTACTTTGTGAGAGAATATATAGCAAGTTAGGACTCGCTGTAAGGGATTGGTTAATGGAGGATTGATATACACCCTAGAAGTTCGACAACTATGATTTGTGATAGAATACCACACATTGCTCCTCCTCCTTCAATGTCTTCCTCTACTGAGGGTGGCTGGCCACATGGTCTCTTCATACTTCCTCCTTCAATGCCTTTCTCTACTGAGGGTGGGCCACATGGTCTCTTAATATCTCCTTCCTTCAATGCCTTCCTCTACTGAGGGTGGCTGGCCACATGGTCTCTCCATACCTCCCTCCTTCAATGCCTTCCTCTACTGAGGGTGGCTGGCCACATGGTCTCTCCATACCCCCCTCCGTCAATGCCTTCCTCTACTGAGGGTGGCTGGCCACATGGTCTCTTAATATCTCCTTCCTTCAATGCCTTCCTCTACTGAGGGTGGGCCACATGGTCTCTCCATACCCCCCTCCTTCAATGCCTTCCTCTACTGAGGGTGGCTGGCCACATGGTCTATTCATACTTCGTCCTTCAATACCTTTCTCTATTGAGGGTGGGCCACATGGTCTCTTCATACTTCCTCCGCCATCCTCTTCATCTCCTCGTAGGTGTGTCGTCCAGTCCATTGTTTTAGATGGTCTTTGCATCCCTGTCGTCTCCCTACCCTCGATCTTTTCCACTGGAGCTTTCCCTTCAACACTGTCAGCAATATCTCTCCTGCTGATCCGCGCATCAAATGTCCAGCAAAAGTCAGTTTTCGTTGTTTAACGAACTTTAATAGCTGGCGTTCTGTACCCATATGATTGAGGACTTGAATATTTATTTTTTCTGCTTCATAGACCTCCTATTCTTGTACATGTCCGATCCCACCAATGAGTGAAAGTAACCAAATGGGATTCTGACGTCTTGTAAATTCAAAAGTCCAACTGATTTCAACATGTTTGTAAGCATTTGGTGAAAACTTAACAGTAAAGGCATTCGCAAACTACACACCATGAAGTTCATGGCATATACTACGTGACTTGGAGAAAGTAATAACAAAAATACAAGTTAGGAAGAACTTGAACATTTTCGGTTGAGTTACATTTAACATTGATAAGGAAACTGAAACGCCATAAATCTGTGGGGAATTCAGAACATTAACTTAGATTCAAGTGTTTTGAAATTTTATCAAAACGATTTTAACCAGTTTTGGTTCTCTGACGCTCTTCGCCTCTAGCATGAACAATGGAAAGTCTTCGTCTTTCTATCAACAGTATAGGAAATTACATTTACATTTCATCCACAGATGTCTGTCAGCGTGATTATAATTCCACCTTCTTTAATTCTAAAAGATCCTATTCGTACGGATTTTTCTAGAAAAAAAAATATTAGAAAAAAGAGAAGAAAAAAACTTTTAAATGTGCCTTTGAAAAAAAAAAGTCAGTATAATCTAAACAAATTTCGATTAAATTTAGAAACTCTAAGATTGAAAGAAATTTTAAATATTGAATCAAATGAAAAAGATTAAATCAATATTTAGCCACCACAAATGTCAAAACACAGATACAAGTATTTTATAAGACTACTACAAATACAGAAAAAAGGTTCCCCCAATACTAAGGATATTTTAATTTAGAGAAAATGGAATTCAGGCAAAGCGCGTTTATCTCGATAGAATATTTATTCAATTCATGCTTCAAGGTCACAGATTAAAACGCAAGAAAAGCCATTTCCCAATGTGAAATGGTGGTCCATTAATAATGGCTGTAGTCGGCAGGATTAGCAATGCAAGCGTGCACGCATTGCTGTACAGAAGTGGGTCTCAATGCACGCATGTTTAAAAGCCGCATTCACGCACCCTTTCGAGAATTGCCTAGATTTTTATTCTGGCAGAGATTCATTGCAACAATTTTGACTATACGCTTATCGTATTGGGTGCGCGTATATATCATGATCTATTTCTTTTCGTAATGGTTGTGCAGTTTTCCATATTTTATACGATACAAGGATGTACATGTTGCTACAAAGTGGCTGTTATATTTCAGGTTATTGTTCCTTGTAGAGCCTGGCTGCTTCACCTTTACTGACATTTGTTTTACCAAAGTTTCACGAGATGAATAGCGATCCATAACTCCACCATTGTTGTTCCCAAGCCCGGATAAAAAGAAGGAGGGCGAGCGGTAACAAGCTCACTAAAAAACCTGGGCTCAGCTGGCCTGGCTGATAGTACCCTGTAAGGACTCCAGAGCTACAGGATGTACTCCATGTTAGGAGTGGCTGCACATTGTGTCTGTTCCTCATGTAAGAGGTGGCCATTTCATATTGGATCTAAGTCGACCTGCCACTGAGTAATGCTCACAGTCTCAATGACAAAGGCAGAGGCATTCTACTTCACCCAGTCGTGAAACGCCTCAAGCTCTACAGGTATGATACCCTAATATGATTGAATGGATATAGGAAAAAAGAAGATAGCGATGTATATTCTCAAAGTATGTAAATAAAGATATACACTGCCATCTATCGGTAAAACAAGTATTGCCTTTCAATTCCAAGATATATATCGGTACATTATAAAGCCCATTTATATTGCAGGGTAGATAAGAAATAAAATTTGTTCTAGTACAAATGAAAACACCAAAACGCGAATGTTTCTTTTCACAAATAAATCAAACTTCTACTGTCCTTACTGCAATGAAAAAATATTGGGAGGGCTTGGCTCATCAGTGTTGAACCCTCCCAGCGGTTTTTCCAATTTTTTTAATCCACCAGACCGCTTCTTTAGAGTCAAATACGGCATTGAATGTGATTTATTTGTGATTATTTGTAATTTATTTGTGAAAAGAAACATTCGCGTTTGGGTATTTTCATTTGTATTATATAGATGGCGCGTTATTGCTATGTATTAATTCGTTCTACATAACCAGTAGCTGTAACGACAGCGTTAATAGAAAATTGAGCGATAAAAAATGGAAAGATAGTTTAAAGAGAGGGATCCATCCATTTGTCAGAGGTGAGTACATTGCCGTGTAGCTCAGAGTTCCATCCACATGTGGACGATTGATTCCACTTTAATGGATATCTTCCTCATTCATCACGACACATGCCGCAGATCTAGAGTAATTTCTTTTATACGAATATCCATTCTTATCTAGGTGTAACACAATTCAATTTTTATAATCAATTTTGGAAAACTATTATTTGAAATTATATATGGATCTGTGATTTTATACATGATAACATACGAGTTGCGGGAGGATGGAATTCAGGTACCAAAAGAGGCACCTCTCCCTTTAAAAATGCACTAAAAGCGAGGCCTTTTGTTCATAATCCCAGTATAAAACGTAACGCTTGTGATAAAGAATGAGCTACAACACCAGTTTCTGGCAAATTCAGACAAAATACAACAATCTGTATACCATGGGTTTGGGCTATAGATTTCATTTATACAGGGGCGGCTTCGATTTCAAAATATACTAAGAGAAAAGTTATGAAATCATTTATATTTAAAAATAATTTTCACGAATATTTTATTTAATTAAAATAACTTTTAAAAGGTCTATATTTAGAGGCGCATTATGTATTTGCATATACATTTTAACGTCTCCTTGCATAAAGATAATTGTGATGAAAGGAGATAAAAGAAAAACCAACTCAAGTTAAAATGGAGTGCTTTGAAAGTAGGACTAGGCTTAGTTCTTAAGGCCCAGCCTTAATTTATATTTGATGAAATATTTCGAAAAAATGATTCTAGGTATTTTGCTACGTTAAAAATATATCGATGACATTCATAATCGCTTATTAGATCTTCAATTTACATATAACAAAGCCACACAAAGAGTGTTTTATCTTTCAACCAATGAAAAACACAAAGTGATTCATATTAATACTGACAACATGTAATGTGATATAGAGATAATATTAAAACGAAAATTCTTGTTGTGGACATATCATATTTTCTTTTTTGACATAATCGAATGATAATTCTTGTTTGTTTGCTGATCAAAATGATATTAGCAAAAAGGAACGTGTGGATAATATTCCTTGGGCAAAAAGTGTCATATGTAATATGTGCCGTGTACAAAAAGTGACGTGTGCAAAAGGTGACGAATGAAAAAAATGAACGTATGAATTCGCAGTATATAGAGTTGTACTTTATTTTAAGCATCATTAATCTGATAATATCTTCTTATTCTTTTTATGCATAGATTTTTACTGTTTACCCTTACCCTCCAGCATAATAGTGCCGTGTAGAAAGTGACGTGTACAAAAATGCTGTGTGGAAAAAAAAGAACGTATAAATTCACAACAAACTTAAAGTTCAGTTTATATAGAATAGTAACCTTAAAATATATTTAATTCTTACATAAACTTTGTTTACCCCAACAGCATAATGTTCATCTCTAACATTTAATTATAACCATTATCATTTCATTACTATAGCAATACACCGACTTAATACAACTTAGAGTTAAAGAGTTCTTGATTTTTTTCCCTACCGTCCGAAAACATCAGTGTTTATTTATCTGGGATAGGTATTGGACGTGAATTTTGTGTGAATTCTACGTTCTCGATCACGTTACTAATATCGAGGTAGGTTCTGCATATTTTGTGATACGTTTCATAGACTATGGATGGGAAGTGTGGACATACGCAGATAGTCGGCCCACCTAACGTTGGTATGGCACTACTATGAAATTTGAAATGCAATACTAGCGCCGAATTATGAGGTAAACGTGGACTGATAGACTAAGAAATGAATATGACTTTAAAATGAGCGAGGAGAGATATGGCCTACTGTAGATGATTGAGAGGAGAAGAACCATCATGTATGGACATCCTGTACGACACTCGGTGTAGTCAAGATCCTGTGGAAGAAATCCTAGAATATAAATCATTAACAACTTCGTCAAAATACGATACCATCAGAAGACTAACCATAGAAAGGAAGTTCTGAGAGGACAGGAATACTGCCAGCCACCAACCTATGGCTAATTATGATAACTAGTTTGTTAGACGGGGGGCGGAACTCTAGACTATATTGACCTGCGTAACATCGGGAGAATAATATAAACAAATTCGGAAGATCATTATCGAAATTATTATCAGGACAAAGGTACGCACCAAATTGAGGGACAACTTAGTTAACCAGTATAATAGAAGAGAATCGTCAACAGGCAAGGAAGGATTATCGCGGTCTGTAGAAAGTCCATTCCCAACTTTGGAAACATTCAGGAGGACTGTAGGAGGAATCGAACGGGGCCAGGTTTGGCAGTTAACGACAGTCAATCTATCATTGCCCAATCAATACCTGGCAGGAGGACTTCTTTGCCACCTGGTGGCGTCTGCTCATCTTTACGTTTCTCAAATTGTTTTCATCATCACCTCTATAGACGCCTATCTTAATCAATTTGACATCATCTACCAATATAATTAACCGAAATTTCTATGCAGTTTCACGCAAATTCAATATTTTCAAGTAAAATGTCGAATAAATTCTAAATTATAGCACTAGATGTACGTCAACATAAAGTTAGTGCTATTCAAACTATGCGTTATGTATATAAATTATATTGTGTATATTGTCACGTTTGTGAATTTTATAATTTTTTTTTTTCATTGAATTTTGTATATTAATTTAAAATGTCATTTTTTTGTTATCATCATCACATACAATGTAATTTTTGATAAACAGACGATAATAAATAAAAACAACAATGAATTTGTATTTCCATTATTATAAAACAACAACAAATAAATTAACAATGTGTAGAAATATATTTTAACATTACACCATTTTAACATTTAACACAAAAACGTTACAATATAAACTATATATACTTATTTTAATTCATTTATAAAATATGTTGAAGAAATATATTTATAATATTCATTGAAGGAAAAGAAAAAAGGAAAGACACCGCTGGAGAGAGAAAAAAATGAATTTTTAGGCATAAATATAGGTAAATGAATTTTAAATACATATATATCTAAATTTAAATATTTATTCTTACCTCTAAGTTTAATATAAATTAAATATATCATCTATTAATCTTTTTTTAATTAAAATCAAGCGAATTTATAAATTCCAAACATAACAACACGCATCAGTTTCTAATTGGCTAGAATATATTTGTCCGTTACACTGTGCGGATATATTTATACAAAGATATATGTGCAAATGTGGCACTGTTGCATACAATTAATTTATTCAAATACATCAACATATAATACATCTTTTACTCTCCTATATGTAGTAAACTGGTATTATGGACTATTCATTGATTCAGAGTTGTGCAAGGAGATGCTAAAAAAATTGATTTGTTTTAATGCATTTTTTTTGCTTATCCCTAGTACAGTGGTACAGGCCATGATAATAATCATGATGGGTAGAAGTAGTCGACTGCTTTTACTGTAAGTGCATGACATGTCTACACATGTGAAAAGCAGTTCGACTTTGCACTTACAAATATGCCAGAGCCCCTTAAATTGCACTCGCTGTTGGGGTTGGACTTTTGAAAGAATCGGGGGACATTGTAGCATTTTTTTAAATAAGAAAAAAGTGCCCAATACGGGAATCGAACCCGGGTCGTAGCAGTCGAAATCCAACGGTTTAGACCATCCTTCCACCGACCCCCGTGCATACACTCTCTATGTATATATATTAAAGAAGTTACGCACTTTTCTATATGTGCAAAAGAGATGCTATACGGACTATATATTGATTTGAATAACAGCATTGTGAAAATAGATTATAAAAATTGCATTATTATAATGCATTTAATAAATACACATTATGTATATATATTTATTCAACAAGGAGTCCCTTTTTTTGCATATATGAATGCCGTCTATCCGCATGTTTACCATAAAGAAATAGATTAATTTACATAACAATATATTCCATATTCTCCTACACCATAAGGAACTAACTATGTAAATATGTTCAGACCCAATAGAAATGAGATATAAACCCGTAAATATATTCTCCATTGTGAATAGAATGATTTGGATTTCTCTTTTTTGAGCTGCATCCAATAAAGTGAGTTTGGAACTGGAACAATTTGTAGTTTTATATATCATATTCTGTTTTTCAAAACAAAAGTAAAAAATATTTTATTTTCAAAAATATATTTATTTGTATTTTTCATACTCTTGGGTGAATTTTTCAAAATTATTCCCCAATTAAGTCTATACGTTTCGTTTATTTATATTCCTATTGTAGGTGGTAGCCATCAAATTTAAGTTGCATAAAGAGACATACTTTTGGCTACCGTATAGTGTTACATCATGATTAATGGCGTATTTATTATATTATTTTTAATATATTTGAAATTTAAATTATATATTTATTTATTTTTATATAAAATATTCTATGATATTTATTTAAAACAGATTATTTAGATTATCATCATTTGTATTTAGGTACACGTGTGACTTCACTGCTCTCTTTGATGTGAGAAAAATAAATAAATTATTCTGGAGGCTCTCTACTTAAAGTAGACTTATCTCATTATTCCCTTATATAAATTTGTAGGATGGTTGAAACACGCTCTGGTAAGATGCAAGACCCAGCACAGAAGAGAATCAAGGCTGAAGAGTCTGCCAAGCAGCAACCTGGCGCAACAATATATACTCATAGATAAAACTTAAGGAAGTTGTACCTTCGGGATTCAGACAATAACTCTGTAATTTATTAGATACACAGTGAACTTTAGTGAAGACACACGAGATAACCAAGTGTGAACAAAATTGCTTCTGTCTCCTTCAAAAGAGAAGACATCAAAAACTTTTCACGTTCTCCTTAAATTTTGTCAATGATTGTTACATATTTATTGGGAAGTGTTTCGATTCAAGTAAGATGTGGTCAGACTAATTGACACTTCGGCCAATCTAGGAAAGAAAAGTCATCCTGGAGAGATGAAAGAAACAGTTGGAGGTAACGTGCGCACCAGGGAACGCCGACCAATCAGAGAAGCCAGGGTGAGCAGTAAATATCTTGTTTACCGCTAGTTGAAAGGATTCTTCCTGTTTGTTTTCACTCACTTTGTCCTATGTAATGCACTAAGGTAAACAAAACAAGCCGATACTTAGCGATCTCGTGTGTTAGGTTGATGACCATCCGGCACGCACGCCGTATTAACACTATCCTAAAACGGTGGAAGGTAGAAGATCAGGGTAGAAATATACCAAAGGAGCTTCTCCTGACCACGTAACTGAGCGTTACTGATAAATGAAAGCCATCTATCGGAATAAATATCAACCTAATGTTATTTTTTTCAAATTTATTGGAATTGGGGATTAAAGCTTTCGTGATTTAGCAATAAAAGCTAAATACGTACGCGTTTCGTGCTGTTGGCCTTCGCAGCGTGCTGCAAACTGTACCTCAACGACTTTCAGAAGTCGTATATATATAATTGTGTAAATATAATTTTTATATAAAGCTCTGTGACGTTGACAAGCCAGATATCTAGGTGGCACTATGCAACTATTTTATGATGCATTAGCGCTCCATCTATTATATGGAGGGTTCACCACTGATGAGCCAGGCCCTCCCATCAATGTTTCCATTGCAGTAAGGACAGTAGAAATTGTTTATTTTCAAAAAGTATCAAACGCGTCTATATTAGTTTCGAATTTTGACTATGCAACTATGTTATTTCATTGCTGTTTTTCTCGTACATCACGTCTCTTTGTAAATATGTAAATAGACAAGTTGATCCAGGTCTGATCAACAAGCTTAGAAGCTACCTACTATCACATATATATATCGTGAAGATAGAGGCTGCCTGGCCGGCATTCATATTTCTTGAAAAAAGATACTTCGGCCAGTATAAATCTTTTTATTACCTCGACGTTTTAATTTTTGTTTGTCCTGACGAGGACAAAAGCTTTTTGTCGAAACATCGAGGTAATAAAAAGATTTATACTGGCCGAAATATATTTTTTCAACACATATATATATAGTTATTAAACCTATCATATCAGTTAACCCGATCAATAATACAATAATTATTATGATACATTAGCGCGCCATCTGTTATCAAAATTCGAAACTATTATAGACGTGTATGATTCTTTTTAAAATAAAACAATATCTACTGCTTTTACTGCAATGAAAAAATTAAAGGGAGGGTCTGGATTAAAGGCAGTAGTTATAGTTTAATTTTAAAAAGAATCATATAATAGTTTGGAATTTTTATAATAAACATCTATATTAATAAAATGGAAATTTCATAAGTGTTGTTCACTAAAAACTTTCGTTACAATGCATCAATTTCGACCAAATTTTCAACATTTATGTAAAACGAGATGGAGCATGTTTTGCTTAACATCAAAATATTTTTCCTAACTTTAACATGCGTAACTTCGCTGTTATCGATTAAATACAAAAAAAATCAACAGAGTTAATTTTATTTATATATAAATACAAAAAAAAATTCAGCAATTCATTCAACTCAATCTAAAAAAATATTCAAAGCAAGCAATTTTAAGATAACACCATATGTAAAACAGTCGGCCAAGAAAACAACAACGATATTACATCTTTCTCACATATTCACACACAATCTTGATTAATAATTAAAACTAATCTTTAACATTGTTTATTATACTTCATAATATATAATATTCGTTAGGCAAACTTTCACTCGGATAAAACCCGGGCGAAGCCGGGTACACATCCGCTAGTCATAAATAAAATACAATTCGCTGATAGAAAAAAATAAAGGAAACTTTTATTTATAATTTTATATATCCTGAAAAAGCGATTATAATATTAACAATAATACTTTTTTTATCATTAGAATAACAATTCCAAAATAAATTCACAACTGCAAAATAAAGACAATTTTACATAAATTGAAGAAATAACTTTGGCAATATATTCGAATCAATAATATTAACTTCTATTCATTATTTTTATCATTATAACCTAATTCAATTATACATTTTTATTATATCAATAATCAAAATAGTTTACTTTTTATCAAATCACACACACATACTTCTCATGTACCATGCGGATGATGGGCTTAGAAGGAGTTTGAATTCCTAGAGGAAGATAGGTGAACAGCCTCGTCAAAATATGGAAATTATGTTTTAATAATTAATATTAATCCAAAATATGCACTTCTTTTAATGTCCTTAAAATGTAATGCTCAATATTATCCTTTTGATTCACACAAGATATGCGTGTATTCTATTTTAAAAACCTAGTTCAAATGTCGTTTTACAAAGAACTAAGAGATGACTAGAAAAGCGTTGTAAAGAACACCAATATTTGTTGTGCCAAATACAATTTAAAAATTTGAAGGTAGAACAATATTATATTAACAAATGACATTATAACACTCATTCTTGGTTCCTATCTGTTGTGTCTTTGCATATTTACTCTTTGCATATTTGTTCTTTGTGTAGTACAATTTACATAGTTTAACTTATTTGTGCTATAAATATATAGATAAAGTTGAGTACAGTCCAGTCCAGTGTTAGAGTCCAGTAATGCTGTTACTAGAGATATCTACTGTAGTATTGACAATAAAGAATAATTGTTCAGGTATTATAGAGTTGTTTTGTGGCTCAGCGCGACACGACAATGTCATTTATCTTTTTATCTCTTAATTCATCATTAAGATCAACCTGCTCTAATCTGTTGTGTCTTTGTATATTTACTCTTTGTTATGTTTTTATTGTTGTAGTACAATTTACATAGTTTAACTTATTTGTGCTATAAAAAGTTGAGTACAGTCCAGTCTAGCCTTAGATATTGTTGCATCGATTTTAATGCGCCTTACATTTATTCAAAATATTCTATGATATTTAATATTTATTTAAAACAGATTATTTAGATTATCATCTTTCCTTTTTATAGTTTCATTCCTTTTGTTACATGTTATTGTACATATATCTTGATTGGTTATTGGAGCGAGAGAGGACCTAGACGGCGGATCGCGACCTACGAGGAAGACAACGAATAAATAAACGCAATAACTTAAATTCAATTTTATTTATTTACTTTTATTTATTTGCTTTGAGTATGGAAACCAGTATGAAGAACCAAGGACGACGACCCTGCAAAGCTGCAACTTGGTGCAACAATATAGAGTAGTCTTGTTACCTTAAACTCCTTTCGCTACTGTAGTTTTGTATTGGAAAATAAAGAGTATTTGTTCAAGTACAAGAGTGGATCCGTGGCCCAGAGCGACACTATCATTAATTACAGCTAGGAGAGAGAAGATGGAGAATTATCAAAAACTATAATTCTAAAGTTCTATATCTCTAACTCTAATTAGCATTTAAATGAGGTAGCTACCATTTCCTAATTAAATTTGGAGCGTGGAGGCTAATTTTAATGGTTTATATACGGGGTTATAAATGGAGAAATATCATTTAACGTATTGAAGAGGTAGTAGTAAAAAACATCGATATACTCTTTCACGTTAATTTCTGTTGTTGTCGTGTCCAATGAAAAGTCTCAGATGTCCCCATACATCTTTATCAAAACAGTCGCAATGTTCTCTATCTTGGGTGTGTAAAGCTGCTGTTCTGGGGCCATGTCAGTTTTCTGTTGTTGTCGTGTCCAATGAAGACCTCAGATGTCCCTATACATCTCTATCACAACAGTCGCAATGTTCTCTATTTTAGGTGTGTAAAGCTGCTGTTCTGGGGCCATGTCATTTTTCTGTTGTTGTCTTGTCCAATCAAGAGCCTCAGATGTCTCCATACATCTCTATCACAACAGTCGCAATGTTCTCTATCTTGGGTGTGTAAAGCTGCTGTTCTGGGTCCATGTCAATTTTCTGTTGTTGTCTTGTCCAATGAAGAGCCTCAGATGTCCCCATACATCTTTATCAAAACAGTCGCAATGTTATCTATCTTGGGTGTGTAAGGCTGCTGTTCTGGGTCCATGTCAATTTTCTGTTGTTGTCTTGTCCAATGAAGAGCCTCAGATGTCCCCATACATCTCTATCACAACAGTCGCAATGTTCTCTATCTTGGGTGTGTAAAGCTGCTGTTCTGGGTCCATGTCAATTTTCTGTTGTTGTCTTGTCCAATGAAGAGCCTCAGATGTCCCCATACATCTTTATCAAAACAGTCGCAATGTTATCTATCTTGGGTGTGTAAGGCTGCTGTTCTGGGTCCATGTCAATTTTCTGTTGTTGTCTTGTCCAATGAAGAGCCTCAGATGTCCCCATACATCTCTATCACAACAGTCGCAATGTTCTCTATTTTGGGTGTGTAAAGGTGCTGTTCTGGGTCCATGTCAATTTTCTGTTGTTGTCTTGTCCAATGAAGAGCCTCAGATGTCCCCATACATCTCTATCACAACAGTCGCAATGTTCTCTATTTTGGGTGTGTAAAGGTGCTGTTCTGGGTTCATGTCAATTTTCTGTTGTTGTTGTTGTCGTGTCCAATGAAAAGTCTCAGATGTCTCCATGCATCTCTATCACAACAGTCGCAATGTACTCTATCTTGGGTGTGTAAAATTGCTGCTCTCGGTCAATGTCAATATTCTGCAAGGCTGCGGCCATTGCTGAGCATGAGAATCCCTGATAAATTCAGTTAAACATAAGAAAAGAATAGAAAAAGTAAAGATTTTATTTGAAGGGAGATAGGTGCCCTTTACAATACCAGAGATTATATATACACTCATGGACAAAACTCAAGGAAGTTATACCTTTCAGCATGTATATCAGGATTGAGACAATAACTCTGAAAGATATTACAGTGACCTTTATTGAAAACACACGAGATAACCAATATACACTAATGGACAAAACTTAAGGAAGTTGTACCTTTTAGCATGTATATAGGGATTCAAACGATAACTTTGAAAGTTATTTGATACACAGTGACCTTTATTGATGACACATGAGATAACCAAGGTGAACAAAATTGCCTGTCTCCTTCAAAAAAAATATATATATTTGAAACAAAAACTACACAATGGCAAGTTAAAATTTCTTTCTTCTATTATTATCCCTAGCACACGTGGGTAGTAGTCAGCGACTGCTTTTACTGTAAGTGCACCAATCTTTTCCTATTACATTAGATATTCAAAGATGACGAAATCTTCGTAGAATATTGTATATAGTTTTTACGTGAAGAAATAGAGAAAAGGAATCTCTGTATCTGATATTTCGTGTAGTTGTAATATTCACCCTGTATATATGTAAATAAAGTAGTGTTCTAGTTAACTATAGTTCTTTCTTGGATAAGGACATGTCAATTCGATTTGAAAATTAAATGGGGGGGGGGGGGGGGGGGGGGGGGGGGGGGTCGCTCAGTGATAAGGTCTCTCATGAGAGGTTTAATTCACTAGCAAAAACACGTTTTTCTTCATATTCTATATACAGTTACGAGCGTCATTCTTCATCTCCTAATTAACTCTGTCACCGTTTTGCTTTTTTTTTTTTGGAATGGCGCCCTCCTATTGGTTGACTACGATCACGCCACCTTTGCCCCCCCCCCCCCCCATCATGCCTCCCCCACTCGCTTTTTCGTTTTTGTAACTATTGTGTTGGAGCGGGTCGCTCCTTAAATAAATGCATATATTAGTTAATAACTAAATGGAATCCTCTCTTTCTTTTTCCCAGTATGAGACGCCTACGGAAGCCAACAGTACATAGACAGATAAAGCACATAGGCTATAGTTATTAACTAATATATGCATTTATTTAAGGCGCCAATTTATAATTGTAACAAATAGTATTTGAATCAAAACATTCAATCGGGTAAAACACGGGCGTTGCCCGGGTCATTCGGCTAGTATATATATATAGGGAGGGAGAGAGATAGATTGAGATTGAAACTGATTCATTACAACGTCAATATAAGATTATATAAGGTTAAATACAAGAATAAATATAAATATGAATTAATATAATTGATAAATATATGAATAAATAGATAAAAATAAGAGAGAGATTTAATCCTATTATATTCTACTTGATATTTTCACAAAAGGAGTGTTCCTTAGTGAAAGCCGGAGCTCACACGTCAGTGACCTATATAAAAACCTCACCAAACCATCCATCTTAAGAGAAAGCGTGGCGGAGAATTTAAAGTTGCCATTTAAAACCCCGCAGTTAATTTGATCAAATTTGCCCCGGAATTACCCCCAGAATTCTCCATAAATCTGCCC
This sequence comes from Cordylochernes scorpioides, assembly GCA_030710605.1. NCBI lineage: Eukaryota > Metazoa > Arthropoda > Arachnida > Pseudoscorpiones > Chernetidae > Cordylochernes > Cordylochernes scorpioides. The sequence goes on along the minus strand of CP092883.1, from coordinate 17,535,702 downwards.
CACCCTCCCATTTGTTTTAACAACTTTGACTTAAAATTTTTAGGAGGCCATAAATATAAAAGCTTCTAAGTATATTGAACTCGGTACTAAATGTCTTAATATAATTCTTTGCCATCATATATTTATATATGTTATTAAATATATAGAATCAGTCGTATTTATTTTTAAAATTTAATATTTAGGCAAGTATTTGTGGTGTATCACGTGGATGACAAACTTTTAAGGAGTTTCTGTGTAACAGAACTTAAGTGGGTAGAGTAACTGAGCAGTTTTTATGTCTCAGGGGTAGATCGACCGAGAATCAAACATACTGGTCAGTTTGAATCAATACTTTATAATTTCATTTTTGAGATAAATAGAAAGGATCACAGTTTTTAAATATTAATATTTGCAAAAAAATAAATTTACTGGCAATGTGATTTTTTCCAATGATTACATCAAATATATATTAGCTCTACAGAACTTAATGTAATAATAAAAGACCTATAAACTTATGTCCATAGGTTCACTAAGCCCCCCTAAACTGCCATCCATAGAAAATGCAGGGTATATACCAAACAATTTGCACTTACAAATGTGCCAAAGCCCCGTTTGGTTACATGCACTCGTTGGTGGGGTTAGACTTTTGCAAGATTCGGAGGCCATTGGAGCATTTTTGTAATTAGAAAAAAGTGCCCAATGCGGGAATCGAACCCGGGTCGTAGTGGTCGAAAATCAACGGTTTAGACCATCCTTCCACCGACCTCCCGAATAAGGTTTGACAAATATAAATAATATTATTTATTGTCATATTTCTCTCTGAAGAATTTTAACTTATTTTAATCCTATATTACAACTTAAGATATGAAAACTATATATAAATCTAAATAAAATGCTATATAAGATAATGTATAGAGAATTAGCAACCATCAAGGGCTGTCCCATAACTTAAGCAACTTGTAATCTCCTAGAGGTTGGCTATTACGTGAGGTTGCTTGCTCACTTTTTGTTTCTCTGTGCTTGTCCAATCTATTTGTTGTCCTCGTGTCTTGTGCATTTGTTATTATCTCCACCGCTACACCGCTCTGTATTTATCTTCTTGGGTATAACCGTTACTGGTTATTTGACCCTCTTTATTTGGAATATATTTATTTGTGTACTTCATATATATATATACTAGCCGAATGACCCGGGCAACGCCCGTGTTTTACCCGATTGAATGTTTTGATTCAAATACTATTTGTTACAGTTATAAATTGGCGCCTTATATAAATGCATATATTAGTTAATAACTATAGCCTATGTGCTTTATCTGTCTATGTACTGTTGGCTTCCGTAGGCGTCTCTTACTGGGTAAAAGAAAGAGAGGATTCCATTTAGTTATTAACTAATATATGCATTTATTTAAGGAGCGACCCTCTCCAACACAATAGTTACAAAAACAACAAAGCGAGTGGGGGGGGGGGGGGGGGGGGGGGCAAAGGTGGCGTGATCGTAGCCAACCAATAGGAGAGCGCCATTCCAAAAAAAAAAAAAAGCAAACGGTGACAGAGATGAAAAATAATTGATGACGCTCGTAACTGTATATAGAATATAGGTCATGGTTAGGGGGATTCTTTATTAAGAGCAAATAGAATTAATTCGGGAAAAAAAAACACACAGCTACAGTAACCAATAATTTATTTAACAACCGACGTTCCCTCTGAAGAGAGTGAAAGGAAGACACTGATATGTCGGAAGTTACATAACTTTGGTTAAATAACATAAGTCGATGTGGCTGCGTTTTTCTCTGAATCTACTTCCAACCAACAAATGATTTTCACAGAATTAATTTATATATTCATTTTTAAAGAGTATATAGATAATTGTATAAAAGTGAAATGATACTGAGATCAGGTTGATAACTTTTTTTTTTTTTTAAGAAAAAGCCATCTGATCGTGTAACTGAAAATTTGATGGTTTGCGCCATCTGTTGGGAAAATCAACGATTAGTTTATATTCATTCCGATAGATGGCACAAGCCATCAGGAACTTTCAGTGGCACGATTAGAAAAGTTCTTTCTCTTAATTTTTAAATAGTATTTTTCTGACAATTCTATAGTTTAAGCGACATATTTTAAAAATAGTTTTCAATAAGTTAGTTGGTTTTTTTTCCATGACCTGTGTCATGTAAACATAGATTGAATAATAACAAACTTTTTTGAAGGAGACATAGGTAATTCTGTTCACACACTTGGTTATCTCGTGTGTCTTCAATAAAAGTCACTGTAATATATTTCAGAGTTATTGTCTGAATCCCGATATACATGCTAAAAGGTACAACTTTCTTAAGTTTTGTCCATGAGTGTATATTGGTTATCTCGTGTGTCTTCAATAAAAGTCAATGTGATATCTTTCAGAGTTATTGTCTGAATACTGATATACATGCTAAAAGGTACAACTTTCTTAAGTTTTGTCCATGAGTGTATATTGGGGAGATCACACTTGGTTATCTCATTTGTCTTCAATAAAGGTCACTGTAATATCTTTCAGAGTGATTGTCTGAATCCCGATATACATTGTAAAAGGTACAACTTCTTTAAGTTTTGTCTATGAGTGTATATTGGGGAGATCACACTTGGCTATCTCGTGTGTCTTCAATAAAGGTCACTGTAATATATTTGATAATTATTGTCTGAATTCCGATATACATGCTGAAAGGTACAACTTCCTTAAGTTTTGTCCATGAGTGTAGATATATTCAAAGCCCATTTGAACATAATATATCCAATATATATATTTTCCCATACATTAGTTCGTTGTAGAAAATTATTATTTTTTCAAAAAAGGAAATAAAATTGCGCGCGTCAATAATGATTATAATTTTACATTCCCACACATATTGAAAATCTATGTCACAAGCAGAGCGGCGCATGCGTGTACCAAGTGATTGTTTTATAAACATCAAGCCAAAGCATTAGCAATGGACATAAAATGACCCCAAATTTTGATAAATCGATATTTAATGACCTAATGGATCTGTAATTATTGTTCATAGCTTTCCGCCCGATTTACACTTTTTTACTTATCCCCAATGGAAGATTTTTGCTTGGAAACATTTGTGTGTTAGCACGAATTGTTCCTTTGATAATTGGTTACTATATTGGGCAGTGTTGAAATGTATCTGGCCATTGTCTCTCTTTTGTTATGTTAAAACACCAATTATTAGAAACAAATTTGAGGCTAAATAAAGTCGGATAATATGAAGACTCTGTTTTTAATCGAATTTTATTTTATTCGCCATATTAAAAAGGCTTTTGTACACAGTGATTATCTACAAAAATATTTCGAATACATGTTTATATTAAAAAGGGAAACTAACTATAAATATACAAAGTAATGCACACGATAATCGTCCTTTGGTCTTTATACCGTGTAATTTGATGTACACTCAAAATCTGGCCTTTGGCTGGACATACCGCGTAATTTGGTATCCATTGAAAAACCGGACTTTGGACACGGTATCGTGCAAGTTGATATCGTAGACTGAATTTTCAGCCTTTAGCCGACATACCGTGTAAATTAATGTAAACTGAAAATTCGTCCTTTGGAAGCCGTACCATTTAATTTAACGTACACTGAAAATCCGGCCATTGGCCACGGTACTGTGTAAGTTGATGCACACTGAAAAACCGGCCTTTAGCAGTTATTACGTGTAATTTGATGTACACTGAAATTCCGGTCTATGGCCATCAATCAGTTGTTCGGGGAGAAATAACACGCTGTTTCGTATTATATTTTATTAAATATGAGAATATGATTAATACAAAAATCATATCGCCACGCTGTAATATTCAAAGGAAAAACAAGGTAACGTGGTAAGATTCTTTAATTATCGTTACCTTGTTTTTCCTTTGAAAAATCATAAATATTAACTTAAAATATTAAACTCTCTACTTTGGAAACTATATAATTCCTTATCTTGAAGATAGAGTTTTGCCTGGCAATTATTCATATTTATAAATATAATAGACACTTCGGCCAGATCAAGCTTTATTTTTCTGAACGTTTCGACAAAAACTTTTGTCCTCGTCAGGAGAAATAAAAATAAAGCATCTGGCAAGGTATTAAAAATTATTCTCCTTAAGAGGACAAAATATTGTGGTCGAACGGTTAAAAAAAATAAAACCATATCTGGTCGAAGTGTCTATTCTATTTATAAATATATAATTCCTTGTATTCGGACCTCCGTTTCCTGGTAAATTCTGATTTTCATGATATGGCACAACGATATTCAAGATGAGCGCTATTAACTTAGATTGTAAGATTATAAACATAAGCTAAAAAGACCAAATTCAAATAAATAAATAGTTTGTGACGATTCAGTAACAGCGTTGTTACCATCTTCAGAGAATAGAACTGAATGAGTATCTTTGTCTGAAGATGGTAAAAACGCTGTTACTGAAACGTCACACACTATTTATTTATTTGGATTTGGTCTTTTCACCTTCTTTTATAATCTATAATTCAAATTGTACCTTATCAGATTGTAAGATTCTTTATTTCAGATATAGAGCACGCACATATATGACTGAAAAAATAAGCTTCTTTAGATCATTATCTGATAACATATCTCAGGGTGGAAAATATGGCAGATAATCCTTCCAGAACATACTCTATATCTTACTGCAGAGTTTTATCGCTACTGTACTGTAGAGACCGTCTGTTTATTTAAGAAGACAGAGGTAATTTTATTCACACACTTGGTTATCTGGTGTGTCTTCAATAAAGATCACTGTATATCAAATATCAAGTTATTGTCTATAAACCCGATATACATACTAAAAGGTAAAATCACAAGGGGAAATCACACTTGGTTATCTCGTGTGTCTTCAAAAAAAGTCATTGTAATATCTTTCAGAGTTATTGTCTCAATCCCGATATACATGCTAAAAGTTACAACTTCCTTAAGTTTTATCCATGAGTGTATATTGGGGAGATTACACTTGGTTATCTCGTATGTCTTCAATAAAGGTCATTGTAATATCTTTCAGAGTTATTGTCTGAATCCCGATATACATGCTAAAAGGTACAACTTCCTTAAGTTTTGTCTAAGAGCGTATATTGGAAATATCACACTTGGTTATCTCGTGTGTCTTCAATAAAGGCCATTGTAATATCTTTCAGAGTTATTGTCTAAATCCCGATATACATGCTAAAAGATACAACTTCCTTAAGTTTTATCCATGAGTGTATATTGGTTATCTCGTGTGTCTTCAATAAAGGTCATTGTAATATCTTTCAGAGTTATTGTCTGAATCCCGATATACATGCTAAAAGGTACAACTTCCTTAAGTTTTGTCAATGAGTGTATATTGGGGAGATGACACTTGGTTATTTCGTATGTCTTCAATAAATGTCACTGGATACCAAATATCAAGTTATTATCTGAATCCTGATATACATACTAAAAGGTACAACTTCCTTAAGTTTTATCCATGAGTGTATATTGGGGAGATTACACTTGGTTATCTCGTATGTCTTCAATAAATGTCACTGTATACCAAATATCAAGTTATTATCTGAATCCCGATATACATACTAAAAGGTACAACTTCCTTAAGTTTTCCCCATAAATGTATATCCATATTCCATTTTTATTTACATAGATATATTTTTTAAAAAATATGTTTATCTGAAATTTCAAAAACGATGCTATTTTACTAAACTAAATCGTATTAAAAGAAGGGATAAAAAGTAAATGTACCTATACACGGAGTATGTATATTTACCTGAACATATTCCAGCCCGACTCTCTCTCTCTAATCCTATATGCTCCTGAGGAAATCCCATAAGGACTTATTGGAGAAAATGGGATTTGCAAAGTCGTTATAAACCCCACATTTATCTTTTTTTTATCTGTTGATCTACCTATAAAAAGAGTTAATATATTCCCCTACGTTTGTTAAGAGAATATGAATTTAAAGTTAAATTGCTATTTATCGATAAAATTATTAATCAGATATAAGAAAATCGAGAAATACTTTTATAAAAATATCTAAAAACTTTATCAAATTCAGTTGTTTTATATATTCCTTAAGTTCAATTAAAGCTATTTCTGATCTTAACTATTTTTATTTTTATTTTCAACAAATTATGCGCAACAAGTTTTTATATTACTTTTTGCGTAAGGTTTTCACATATTTTAAAAATAATTAATGTTGTTAATATATGTTTTCTTGTGATATTTATTATCAAACTAGCCGAATGACCCGGGCAACGCCCGGGTTTTACCCGATTAAATGCTTTTATTCAAATACTATTCGTTACAATTATAAATTGGCGCCGTGGATGTCATTCTTGTATAATATATAAATGAGTTTTAAAAATTGTAAAAAAAAAAAAAAATGCATCGGCCGGGAATCGAACCCGGGTCGCCCGCGTGGCAGGCGAGCATTCTACCACTGAACCACCGATGGTTATGAGAAATCGCCATATTTGGGTATTTATTCTATTCACAAAGCAAACGGTGACAGAATTAAGAATTGTTGCTTGATAATGACGCTGATAACTGTATATATTAATATTATCTCTACAGACCTTACTGCAATGATAAAATCATTAGATGAGAATCCTTGGTTCATCTATGGTGAACCCTCTCAGCGGTTTTGACAAATTATTTCAGACCGGTCTACTATTGTATTGTATTGGTTTTTTATCCTTTCAGTATAATAGTAGAGCATCGTAAAAATAGAGGCTGTCTGGCCGGCATTCATATTTCTTGAGAATAAAGATACTTCGTCCAGTAAATCTTTTTATTACCTCGACGTTTCGACAAAATTCTTTTGTCTTTGTCAGGAGCAAACAAAAATTAAAACATTTAGCAAGGCGTTACATTTTTAACGCCTTGCCAAATGTTTTAAGTTTTGTCTGCTCCTGACGAGGAAAAAATATTTTTGTTGAAACGTCGAAATAATTAAAATATGTAATGGCCGAAGTATCTTTATTTTCAAGAAATAGTAGAGCAATCTGGAGATTAATTTGGCAAAACTGATGAGTCAATACTTCTAATCTAATAAATTATATCATTGCAGTAAGTTCTGTAGAGATAACTATTTGATAGCATATATCATAAGAAACATATATTGCCAAAAAATAATTATATTACGAAGTTTCCTGAAAACATAAAAATAAATTAAAAATAATGAAAACGGTATCTCCTGAACGTGTAACTAAAAGTTTAATTAATCCAGAATGGGTATCGTGGTCAATTCTGGAATAAATTTTAAAAAATCATAGATTAGTTAATATTTATTCAGCCAGATGGAGCAAGCCATCAGTAAATTTCAGTTTCACAATCAGGAAATATCTTTTTCTTAATTTATCCACCTGAACCAAGTGTAATTTCACTTTTGGATTTTTTTTTTCACAAAATTGCAAATGTTAAATTTATAAACACGGGACTCTCTGTTTCCAGAACATGAAGTATGTATTATTGACACTAAACGACCAGTAGCATCTATGTTTTCAGTCTATGGTCTCTTATGGGACGTTCAACTGGGTCAGACATTTGAAAATACAGTAACGCAATGTAATCAAAGTGAACTATGAACCTTGAAGTTTATGGCGTAACACGATGTATTGAATAAGTCATATCACAATAAAACTATTTCTTGGGAAGAACAGCGAATAGCTTTCCATAAGTCAATCTAACCTACATTAAAGGACTGATTGCAAAAAAGGCATAAAATGCTGCAACTATTTAAAAAAAGAATAGTACAAATGTGATATTGTACTGGGATAAGGTGCATACATTATGAAAAAAAAGGCATCTCATTATCGTGCAACTGAAAGTTACTGATGGCTTGCGCCATCTATCGGAATAAATATCAATTCCGATAGATGGCGTAAGCCATCAGCAATTTTCAGTTACACGATAAGGAGATGACTTTTTCATAATTTATAAACCTTATCCCAGTAAAATATCACATTTATACTGGTCTGTAGAGGTCTGTAAAAATTGGCCTTTAAAATAACATGGACACATTGTAATGCATATTTTTTTATAAGAAGAAATTACCGCTGCATGATGTTTTATAATATTGGCCATGATAATCAAGATGACTGCTCAGTCTCCAGACTTTGTAGAAAGTTGCCCAGAGGAGAACCTAAAGATGACACAAGAGATAGCCAACAACAGAATAGTTCTTTCTTACTTCTTGCACGATAAGGAGATGCCTTTTCTTTTTCATCAACGAGAATAGTTGATATTTATTCCGATAGATGACGCAAGCCATCAGAAACTTTCAGTTGCACAATAAGGAGATGTCTTTTTAAAAAGTTGCGGCCTCTTGTACCTTTTTGCAATTTGTCGAAATTCTCAAATATGTGATAATGAATAAAGGACTAAATTAGAGAACTGCATTATATATAAAAATGTCTCCATGTTATTTAGCTAAGATTTCTCAAGGCAGGTTTAACTATGTCCAGGGTAGCCTAGTGGACATGGCATCTGCCCGGTAAGCGGAACACTGTGGGTTCGATTTCCATCCTTGGACACTTTTATTTTTCCGTTTATCATTACTCTTCACAATTCATCCTTTCATACCTCATTCCTAAGGTTAGAAATAATCGTTATTTCTCCTTAAAAAATAAATTTTGATTTTTCGTTGAAAAGAAACACTTGTGATATAATTTTCAAATGTCGTTTTACTATAGCATGCATTTGTAAATTTGGATCAATATGGGACACTATAGAGCTAGATGATTGAACACGCCAAATTGAATAATTCATATTACAATATAGCTATTTCTGGAGAAGAACAACGAGGAGAATAGAGATAATAAATCCAGGTGAATAAATAAGAGTGTATGATGAATGATGATAAATACACAAGATGACAGTCGGCCCAAACTCCCTCAAACAGGGCGAAGGAACTAAGAAATAATTCAGACTAGGGCGTGGGTCTTGTTGTATCGCTGACCTCATCTACCTCACTGCATGTACCTACACTATCTCACTTATCTATGTATAAAATAAAGTTATGGGAGGATGGTATTCATATGTATACTAAATAAGGCACCTCTCCCTTTAAAAATGGTGTTTTGTGGATCATTCTTTATCACGAACTTTACGTTTTGCACTGCGGTGATAAACAGAATGCATTGCTTTAATGTATCTTTGAAGGAAAAGAGGTACATCTTTTGGAACAAACGCAAATATATATATACACTCATGAACAAAACTTGAATAAATGAAAATTCTCTGATTTCGCAGGGGTCGTCTATTTTTTTTTTAAAGGAGACAGAGACAATTTTGTTCACACTTGGTTATCTCGTGTATCTTCGATAAAGTTCACTGTTAAAATTTTACACAAATAATTTACTGGCGATGCGTTTCTTTTAAATATCATCAAATATTACCTCTACAGACCTTACTGCAATGATATGAGTTATGGAATGAGAGGGTTCACTACTGATGAGCCAAGCCCTCTCGTTCCATAACTCATATCATTGCAGTAAGGTCTGTAGAGATAATATTTGATGATATTTAAAAGAAACGCATTGCCAGTAAATTATTTGTGTAAAATTTTAACGATAGATGGCAATTAAATTTAATTTACTAAAGTTCACTGTAATATCTTTCAGAGTTATTGTCTGAATCCCGATATATATGCTAAAAGGTACAACATCCTTAAGTTTTGTCCATGAGTGTATATTGGGAAGATCACACTTGGTTATCTCGTGTGTCTTCAATAAAGGTTACTGTAATAACTTTCAGAGTTATTGTTTGAATCCCGATATATATGCTAAAAGGTACAAAATCCTTAAGTTTTGTCCATGAGTGTATATTGGGAAGATCACACTTGGTTATCTCGTGTGTCTTCAATAAAGGTCACTGTAATATCTTTCAGAGAGTTATTGTCTGATATACATGCTAAAAGGTACAACTTTCTTAAGTCAATGAGTGTGAATAAAGCAAGCATACCGTTATTATACTCTCTTTTGAATCTGCTACATTTCAAAATCTAACTTCTGCAAACCTTTCTGTAGATAACTACGTCGACATATCTGTAGACAATTAGACATAATCTACATCTCTCTCTCTCTATACAAAAACAAAACAGAAAAAGTTGATTAAACAGATAAAAACCTTTATCATTTGTTTTTGATTATCCCTAGTACACGTAGTACAGGCCATTGTAATCATAGTGGGTAGAAGTAGGCGACTGCTTTTAGTGTAAGTGCACCACATGTCTACACATGAGAAAAGCAGTTCGACTTTTGCACTTACAAGATCCCGTTTGGTTACTTGCACTCGCTGGTGGGGTTGGACTTTTGCAAGAATAGGAGGCATTGGAGCATTTTATTTTTTCAAATCAGAAAAAAAAGTGCTTAATGCGGGAATCGAACCCGGTTTAGACCATCCTTCCACCGCCCCCCCCAAAAAATCTCTATCTAGAGTTGAGAAGTAGTTAAAAGAGAGAGAGAAAAAGACGTCATCAGTTCCATTGAAGGCGTTAAAAGGTTGGAGCCAAGTTTAATCCAGAGATGACTCAGCAATACATAACGATTAAATCCTGAGCATCCAAATAGAAAGAAACTTTATTTCTTCACTTAATCCCCGTACCGTAGCTTCTGTTCAATGGCTCAGGTCAATAAATCGATGGCCACACTAGAGTGGCTGCTCTTACATTCCTATCTACAGTGGAATTCCAACTTGATGCTGACACCTTGATCCTTCCTCATTGCTTCTCTTCTTCTTCATCTTTCCTATCTCCATCAATTGTATTAGGGTGTCAAGCTTGTAAAGCTTTTGAAAAAAGAGATTTGACAACCATCATGATTGGGTGAAGTAGAATGCGTCTGCCTTTGTCATTAAGACTGGGAGCACTACTCAGTGGCAGGTCGACTTAGCTCTAAAAGAAATGGCTGCCTCTGGCATGAGGAACAGACACCATGTGCAAACGCTCTTAACATGGAGTACAAACGCTACTCATCCTGTATCCCTGGAGTCCTTACAGGGTACTATCAGCCGGGCCAGCTGAACCCAGGTATTTTAGTGAGCTTGTTACTGCTCTTTATTCTGGAGAACACATCAACTGTGGGAAAAAAAAAGAAGAAAAATCCAATAGAATAATCCCTTTGTATCAATATTAAGATATAATAAATTTGAACTATTTTTGATGCGTATGATTCATTTTTTAGTATAAACAACAACAAAAAGCCTTTATTGAGGACCTCTCGTCCTATATAGGATTCGCCAGTTTACAGAGTAATTGAAGAGAAGAGAACTAAGAATACAGAGATATATGTAGTAGGTATAGTATAGTATTTTCTACACTGTGACTATATACAACAGCAGCAACAAGCCTTTTACTGGGATCAAAGTCCCAACAGGATTCGACATTCTAATCCTGACATAGATTATTTGCATATAAATATTTGCATCAATTAGATTATGTATATAGCCTCCTCTTCTCTTCAGCCGTCTTCCAGAATTTGAACAACGCAAAAGCTCCAGCTCTGTTTCTCACCACCTCATTCAACAGGAGCTCCAAAGTGTTAAGAATTATGCTAAAAAGACTAGAGGCGACAACCACTCATTGTCCGGTTGAAAGAATTTATTTCACCATCAAATAGTTCTCTTTTATACAGCGAGGAGTTTTACATATTGACAGATCGCCATGGATTTGCATAGCGTTGAAAGATAAAATGATATTTACATGAAAATAGTTACAACATATCAAATAGACAAAATTCATAGTATATGATAATACATCACATATCACAACACGTTTCCCCTTCCTCAAAACCCAAGCCTTTGTGGTTTCTTCAGCTCTCTACCGAACCTAGAGAACCGGGGCATTACAGATGAGTTCTCAGAGGGCACAGCCATCCCATCACTTGGTTGTCGTTGTATTGGAGTTGTAGATGGTCCTGCGACTGGCTCCTCTTCAGTAGTTCTCTGCCAACTGCTGGAGTCTGCCGCTACTGGAGACGATTCACCTGAGAACGAGGTCCCCAAGGAGGGCGATTCCCCTTTTCCGGATGGTCCATTTTTTGGTCTTAGAAATTGTTGATTTCTGAGGAATTCCCTTCCAGATGGTGTTTCGACTTTGAAACTTTGAGGCGAATTCCCGTGAGCTGTAATCTTCACTGGTGTCCATGCCTGTTTTGGAGACAGTTGGCACCAGGCCTCCTCTCCCACGCTGACTTTAGGGTAGATTTTACTGCTTCTGTCGTAATACCTTTTCATCGAATTTTGTCTTCTTTTCTTTGCATTCTCTATATGTCTTTGATTGGTTTTGCACGGGCCATATAGCGGGGTGATTCTTGGGATGAGGCAGAGGAGATTTCTAGACAAACATAGTTGTGCCGGGGACGGTAGGTCATTCTTTGGAGTATTTCTGTAGGTCAGCAGGGCCAGATATGCGTCGGATCCTTGATCTTTACATTTGTTCAATAAAGTCTTTATTGTTTGGATATTCCTTTCTGCCAATACTGGGTCCTGCTTTAGCTTTTTCTACTAGACTTCTATTTTTCTCCCAGGTATTTTTGTTAATCTTCTCAATCATGGCCTGTTTTTCTTCCCATGACGCTATTTGTACGCAGACAGACTCGGCAATCGTAGCTACAGAAATTGCTTTTGGTAGGGTCAACTGGGGATCTTCCAACAACTTCTTTTTTACTTCCTGATCTATCATTCCAATTATGAAACGATCCCTGATGAGAGATTCAGCCAATTCCTCGAATTCACATTCCTGGGCGAGTTGTTTTAATTCCGTAACGAATTCAGTTATACCTTGACCTTCCTTTTGTACGCTTGTGAAAAATTTGTTTCTAATTTGTATTATATTTTTAAAGGGTTTGAAATGTTTTGAGAACATGTCGAGCATCTCTTTAATACTTGGGTAAGCTTCATTCTCTGTTACTCTGAATGTTTTATATATCGACACCGTTTTTTCACCAAGAATATGTTTCAAAATGGCTCGTTGACGTACCAATGGCATGCTCTCCAAGTCTGCAGCTATAGAAAAAATTTCAAATGCTTCACGCCAAGTTTCCCATTTCTTCTCACCATTATATGGCACAAATTCGGCAGGTGGCTTTATATTTTCCATGTTTTGTAATTCTGCTCTTTTCTTTTAGAGACCTAGACAAAGCTTAAAAACAACATATCCTGCCGGCTGCGCCATGTTAAGAATTATGCTAAAAAGACTAGAGGCGACAACCACTCATTGTCCGGTTGAAAGAATTTATTTCACCATCAAATAGTTCTCTTTTATACAGCGAGGAGTTTTACATATTGACAGATCGCCATGGATTTGCATAGCGTTGAAAGATAAAATGATATTTACATGAAAATAGTTACAACATATCAAATAGACAAAATTCATAGTATATGATAATACATCACATATCACAACACAAAGAGAGTCCCTCAAGGCCTTTTTTAGAATAAATCAATTTTCTACTGTCTTTACTGCAATGATAAAATAATGGAAAGGCTTGGCTCATCAGTGGTAAACCCTCCCAGCAGTTTCGTCAGTTTAATCTACCATACAGCTGCAATATTGTATTTTTCCGGTTTTCCTTTTATACTGATATTGAAGCTAGACTCTTGGAAAGGGTATTTTAAAAGATAGCACGCTAAAGCATCATATCAATATTAATTAAAAATATCAGTCTTCTAGAGCGGGAGAAGTTTCAAGTTTCTGCTCCCTATAAGCCTGTTATTTTTAATTAATAAAAAAGAAAAATTGTAGAAAACGAGATTTGAAAATATCCCGCACGTGTTTCTTTTGAACGAAATATATTTTAAGGAGAAAAAACGATTATTTCTCACCTTAGGGATGAAGTATTATAGGATGATCCCTGGACACTTTATTTTTCCGTTTATCATTACTTTTCAAAATTCATTCTTTCATACTTCATCCCTAAGGTTAGAAATAATTGTTATTTCTCCTTAAAATAAATTTCGATTTTTCGTTTAAAAGAAACACATACGGGATATTTTCAAATGTAGTTCTACAATCCTAGGCCGCATTATATTGTATTAAAAAAAAAAGAAAAATGTTAACAATGGCGTCTTACAACTGCACGTAGATGGTGGTTAAGGAATGGTATGAACTGTTAATAACCACTACCCGGGGGGCGAATCCCGCAATTGTCATTTTTTTACTTTAAAAATTGATTCAATGTCTTCCTATTCTTGCAAATTTTTATCCCTACCACTAAGTGCAAGTAACTAAACGGGGAATTGGCACTTTGTAAGTGTAGTGTCGAACTGTTATCTACATTCTTAGACATATAGGGCACTTACAATAGAAAATCAGTATTTACTACCCACCCATGATTATCATGGCATACTTGAGATAAGTACCTCTCATTACCACAATTTCAGGTTGTCAGATGCTATAACCAATAGGTGTAGATATCAATTAAACTTAGTTTTATTTACGACCGTTAAAAAGAAATCTCATTTTTCCATTCACAAATTGAGAAAAAAACACTGATAGTGTTAATACAAAGGTGTTGCTTATCTACCCAATACCTATAACACAACATAAAGTTGCTGGATCCAACAAGTTTAATACTCGTTAGTATTGCTGGAGAAATGTATGGAAGGAATATTAGAACGAGAAATACTAAGAGTAGAATTCTCGTAGACATTTTCAAGAGCAGATCTTACAATACCATCAAAAGACTAGCCATAGAAAGGAAGCTCTGAGAGGACAGGGATATTGCCAACCATCAACCTATGGCTGGTTGAGGAGAAAAAATTAGACCCTACGATACCATCAAAAGACTAGCCATAGAAAGAAGCTCTAAGAGGGCAGTAATACTGCCAGCCACCAACCTATGGCTGGTTGAGGAGAAATAGATAGACCCTACGATACATCAAAAGAATAGCCATAGAAAGGAAGCTTTGAGAGGACAGGAATATTGCCAGCCACCAACCTATGACTGGTTGAGGAGAAATAGATAGACCCTAAGATACCATCAAAAGACTAGCCATTGAAAGAAAGCTCTGAGAGGACAGGAATATTGCCAACCATCAACCTATGGCTGGTTTAGAAGAAATAGATAGACCCTACGATACCATCAAAAGACTAGCCATAGAAAGGAAGCTTTGAGAGGACAGGAATATTGCCAACCATCAACCTATGGCTGGTTTAGAAGAAATAGATAGACCCTACGATACCATCAAAAGACTAGCCATAGAAAGGAAGCTTTGAGAGGACAGGAATATTGCCAACCATCAACCTATGGCTGGTTTAGAAGAAATAGATAGACCCTACGATATCATCAAAAGACTAGCCATAGAAAGGAAGCTATGAGAAGACAGGAATACTGCCAGCCATCATGCTATAGATTGGAGAAAAACAGAGAGAAATGTTTTTCAGATTGATCTTTATAATACATTTTCACACCTCGAAGATATATATATAAAAAAACAAGGTATATTAAATTTTTTCTTCCAAAATTTCAAACCAATCATGCTATCAATCTGTAATAATCCAGGCATCAAAGTGACGCTATAAAAAAGTAAAGAATATTAAAAAGTAAAAAATGAAAGAAAAGACTTTGTAAAAGAGTTTTTCAAAAAAGAAGAATTTTCTTTCAGTTAAACTTGTTCGTCAATTGTTAATTAACATCTAAAAAGATGTTCCGCGTTAACTTGAAGCCAGCATTATTCTTGCATGGGATATTCATAAATTTTGAATATTAAACCTTTCATTTTTTTGTTCTGAAATGTGTCAATATAGGGGCATATTAATTAATCAAAAGTTATTATCGTCGCCTTATGATATTAAATATCAATAGGCTAGTGTGTTAAATGAAAGAACATTTTTTTCTTTGATATTTTCAAATTTGAGTGTTGGAATTATTTTGATGAAATTAAAGCAAACACATATATATTGTCACGGTAATGAAGGTGATGAGTCGTTTGGGTAGAATAAAATAATAATTTATTAGATGACTTTAAATAGTTAATAAGTTTGAGGGATAAAAAGAAATAAACTAAGTTAAATGGATAAAAAAAAAAATAATGGTAAATTAAGGAAGTAATGTCAGAGACCCAAACGGCTGGCGATCGGCTACACCTCTCAAGATGGCGACTATTGTTTACAAACTTCCCGCCTAGCGCGCCCGCCATCTATCGGAGCTTAGGTACATAACACTTGCCAAGCTGACAGCGTGCGCCACCTATCGGGGCTTAGGTACATAACATTCGCCAAGTTGTCGATGTATTATTTACAATTACAAGCCATGTACATTTTTGGTTATGACAATATTATATATGGCCGGTGGACTAGTCGTATAAACTGTCGATTTTCGACGGCCATGAACTGGGATCGAATCCGGCATTATGTACTTTTTTTCTGAAGAAAGAAATGCCTCAATGGTCCCCGATTCATGTAAAAGTCCAACCCTACCAGTTAGTACAAGTGATCAAACGGGGTTCTGGCATATTTGTAAATGCAAAAGTCGAATTGCGCTTTCTAAATATGTAGACATGTGGTGAACTTACAAGAAAAACGACCGCCAACTTCTACCCACCATGACTAGCATGGCCTGTATTACGTATACTAAGACCCCCTCCAGTGGGTTTATGAGATGGAATCCATCAAAATTTATAGTTTTTTGAGGATCTCTCTATGGAAAAAAAAACATAAAGTGATTAAACTAATCAAATTTGAACATAACTACACTCATGGACAAAACTTGAAGAAGTTGTACCTTTCAGAATTATATCGGGATTCAGACAATAACTCTGAAAGATTTTACAGTGACTTTTATTGAAGACACACGAGATAACAAAGCGTGAACAAAATTGCCTCTGTTTCCTTAAAAGAATAGACAACTGGCGACAATAAACACTTCCAACTTCTTTAAGGTTTGCCCTTCATAAGTGTACCTGTTCATAATTTGAAACTTTTTTTTTTGTAGATTTGTTTGATGAATTTCAAAAAGAGATTATTTTATATTTATAAAAATAATCTTTTCTAAATCAAATCTTTGCGCTATGTCATGGCTTATTTGATATAAATAAAGGTTGATAATTGTATATATGAAATCTGTGAGAATAGATTCAAAAGTTTTACTCTGTAAGTGTTAAAGAGGATCAATAGTGGAAAAAACCTTATGTAAAAAAGCAGATAAAGGAAAAGTTACCAAATATATTATTCAATATCTACAAAGAGAGAAAGAGAATATCAATTGAAGGTAAAACTTGAAGAAAAGGAAAAACGATCAATGTGTCAGGTTTCTGGAAATGTATTCGGACAGTTAGGACTCGTATTTCGGCATTCCAAATTTCAGGAAGCTAGTCGATTTATGGCGGTTTCCTTATCTCCATATATCCCTCATGTATTCTTCTTTGTGTGAATATTAACATACCTTCATTTATATCTTCATTCTATCTCATTAAATATATACACTCATGGACAAAACATAAAATATGTAGAAAGTCTTTGAATTCGCCTGTCATCTTTTATTTATGAAGGAAACAGCGGGAATTTTGTTTACACTTTAGTTATCTCATGTGTTTTCAATAAAAGTCACTGTGTATCTTTCAGAGTTATTGTCTGAAACCCGATATACATGCTAAAAGGTAACCTTCCTTAAGTTTTGTCCATGAGTGTAGCAATTTATTCTCTAGTGGAATACAGAGGCTCAATTAAAATTAGAATAAACAGCGCGAATGAACAATTTCTTTAAATGTTTGTCTAATAAAAAAAATATTGTGACGAGGCCATAAAATGGATAAATTTTGATAAATTTTCAATCCACACAGAATAACACAAATATTAGTACATTATAAAGGACTGCGGCGTATGATTATAAAACAACACTTAAAGTTTCACCGCATAAGTTTCTTTTCTGTGAAAAATCAATATTTATTTCAAAGAGAAATATTTACTATTTCTAACTTTTTTGGATGAAGTATGAAAGGGTGAAAATATGAAGAGCAATGGAGAACGGAAAAACAATCCCCGCCCCTGGACACTTTTGTTTTTCCGTTCGCCATTGCTCTTCATATTTTCACCCTTTCATACTTCATCCAAAAAAGTTAGAAATAGTAAATATTTCTCTTTGAAATAAAAATTGATTTTTCACAGAAAAGAAACTTATGCGGTGAAACTTTAAGTGTTGTTTTACAAATATTAGTTTTTAAACAAAATTTACTTGAATAAAAAAGGCAAATATATATTTATGTTATACACACACATACAGCTTTACTAAGACCAACGGTCTTATACAGATTCACTTCAGGATGAAGCATAGATAGAGCTCCTATACTCCAGGCAGCACAGAACCCAACAACAGCCTCCAGGTCCGACACATATCCAGTAACCACACCGTACATACCTCAAGGTTAGCGTATCACTGAACAGGCGAGTGTGGAATCAGCCGCGTTCTAGTCTTCGCTTTCCTCATCCAAATGGACCACGACATTCGGCGAATCCATTAATCTCCTCCAAACGGCGATTGCGGCTTATATATTTATATAATATTTATGAAGTTTATGAGAAATATGAAAGCGTTCTGTCTTTTAGAAATATCAAACGAATTGATATTAAAAATATAAAATAATTAAATTCCCAACATATGCTTCATCTTATAGGTATTTCTGTTATTATTAATATTGAAATTTATTGTGTTCTTCTCTTCATTAAGTATGTACAAATCAGATTACAATCAGAGGAAGCAACTGCAGTAATCAACTTCACTTGTGTGAAACGTTTTGAAGATAATAAAGAAGACACTTAGCCCCATCCTCCAACAATTATTTGAAGAAGCCATCAGAAAAAGGAGGCGTGATCGATTGATGAAATTTTTGTGTGCGCGGAACTTATTTGCATGCTGGTGACATCATTATGGTAATTAGCATGAATTATATATCGCTGGAAGAGAGAGAGAGATTCCTCCACACACAAATTAACTTTCGCCTCGTAATGTCGGAAGATGGGGAATTGATAAGTTTCTGGAACTTTCTCAGCTGCAGCTGTCTTGAATAGGAACTTAACTGATGGCGTGTTTCCCTTTTTCTCACTTTCGAACCCGGGAACTCTGGCGAATTGATCAAGTGCCTATACCGCTAGGAAATATAGGCCACCAAGCTCCCATGAAGAAGGTGGCAGTGACAATTTTTAGGCCAAAATGTCTTTCGTCTTCTTCCTTTTTTATCTCAGAGCGTAAAAAGTACTCAACTTTATGAAGGCGATTGATATTGTCTTTATGATGGGTAAATATACACTCATAGACAAAACTTTAGGAAGTTGTACCTTTTAGCATGTATATTTCAGACAATAACTCTGAAAGATATTTGATACACAGTGACCTTTATATTGAAGACAAACGAGATGACCAAGTGTGAAACAAAATTGCCTTTGTCTCCTTAAAAAAAAAAGGACGATTGGGAGGCATCAAAGACTTTTCACCTCCTAAAGTTTTATCTATGAGTTTTTATATAGCAACCACGTCATGGCTAAGAGAATCAAAGAAAGGACGTTACAAGATTATAAACCATATATATATATATTACACTTTTAGCTAAATAGCCAGTCTGACTTTGATTTAAAAACTCTGAAGCATTTATTGTGGCATTCAGTTCAGATGAAGGCGCTGCTAACATGGAAAACAGGTATCTTTGTTGCCGACCCTGTGATATATTCCAGTGCAGATGTTGCTTTATAGTGCTTATTAAATTTCGAAACTATTTTAAAGGCGTAAGATTCTTTTTCATAAAAAAAAAGAATCTTACGCCTTTAAAATAGTTTCGAAATTTGATAACAGATGGCGCGCTATTGCATCATATTATAATAGTTCTTATTGTTTAAATGGCGGCATTTAATTTCGGCATTCACCTAGTATAATCATTCAAGTTTTTTTTTATTATTAAAAAATGCTACAGGTTTCTGGAGATGATTTCTTTATCTTTATTAAACGTGATATCGAGCTTTCAGGCATCTCTCTGTCCTTCTACAGTTTCTATGTATTCCTGTAGAAGAACAGAAAGATGTCTGAAAACTCGAGATTACATTTAATAAAGATAAAGAATCTCCAGAAACCTGTAGCATTTGTTTGATCCAGAAGATTTAAATCAATTGATATTGATCCAGGAGATTTAAATCTATTAATATTGAAATGTTTTGTTACTTTTATAATCTATCCCTATTCTAGGCTTGACCACTACACCTTGTGTTTGACTGATACTGTTTTGTTAAGGAATTCTTTTTATTTATTCACAGCTAGCCACTATATCTGAAGGGTATTCTCCTTTCTGCCATTAGGGGGACCTCTTGCCTGATAGGATTCAACTTTCCAATCAAAATGACTCTCTCTGAAAAATTCTGTACGAATTCCTCGGCTATGCAATTGAGCACGTTGGGGACAAAAAAAAAACCCTCTATAAGCACGGTCCTTTCCGAATTCAGGGCGGCCTTGAACATTTGACATAGTCTAGACATCCCTTCAGAGAAGGATGATGTAAATATTTATTAATTTCTATATATATTTTACTTTCTTTTATAAATATGTAATATAATTTCTTGGTACTATATAATTTTATATGGGCGATCAATAAAAGTTGTTTCAATCTCAATCTCTCTCTCTCTGACCTGCAGAGCTGGATCTTCGGGCAAGACCTGGAGGACAACGCCTTGGCCATCATGGCATCTGCCAAGACCCGAATCTACAAATACTTCCTGTCCCTGGAGTTGCGGGGGGTCCAAGAAGACCCTCTCCTGGTCTGTAGGAGGACCCTATCGAGATGGTGGAGCCTTCCTCACTCATAAATCATTGTAAATATTCCCATTATTCTTTATTAATTTTGTAATACATAATTG
>CP092883.1:17489828-17514783 GCA_030710605.1 Cordylochernes scorpioides | reverse complement strand
TGGACAGGAAATTCTGCCAGTGACCAAACTATAGTTGAAGAAGAAGTAGAGAGATTTATAAAGTCAATTTTGACATTTGGCTACCGGTGTAGAAAACAGTAGTTCTACACAGGATGGTCTAGCTGAGAGGTGATAGATGGTCTGAGGTCAAATTATGCCAGCCAGATTTAAACCGTAATAAATGATGTCGTTCGTTACGACAGCTCGTTAATTAGCAGGGGATTTTATATTCCCAGTCTCTGACCCACACTTACCTTTTCCTGACAACCTACGCTCAAATATTGTACACGGTAGGATCAAAAAGTTCCCGAACTTTAAAAATATATATATATAACAACTTTTGAAAATGTAAAGAATAATCAAGTTTTATATTAGTTATTTTCTTTGAATAAAGGTTGAAACAGCTGAAAATTTGTATATCTGATTTGAAATATACTCCCAACGGGAAAGACCCTACCCAACTTTTCTCTTTGACTTGAGAGTTATAAATGATCCAACATGCTGTCTAGATGTTGAAACACCAGAGTGTTGGCTTGTCCTCTGACTAACCAAATTGTACTTGCTTACTTTGACATAATGCCATCTTTCTGTATATACTCAATCTTATGAAAACTTTGGCAAGTTTAGAGCTATTTGTACACAGATTTATAAATCACTACTAATTCATCGTGTAAATAATTAAAGAGATATATGTAAATAATTCTAGTATAGCACAATAGTCTTCGTGCTTCTGTAATAATAAAACAAAAATAAAATATACAAATATTTTCATTTTATAATCCAAACAAATAAAAATAACCGGCGTTGTGGGTTTCCCAAAACAATGGTTGTTACATATTAATTAAGCGATGTTGGTCAAAAACATTATTTCCCTTTCCATTCACAGAAGCTTCTCACAAGAGAGATAATTTTATCTCCCTCTCTTTTTATAACATTTCTACGCTCTACTTAGCTGACTTGAGTTTCCTGTAGTTTTTACACGTTGAAGAGGTTTTGATGACAGCCTTCTATTCTCCTTCTTTCTCTATATAATAACTTCTTCTTTAATTGCCCACAATTGTAACACAACGGAAGACTGGATGATTGTGTTATATGTTGTGGGTTCGATTCCCGCCCCTGGACATTTTTATTTTTCCGTTCGCCATTACTGTTCATATTTTCACCCTTTCATACGTCATCCAATTATATATAGACCATTACTCTTCATATTTTCACCCTTTCATACGTCATCCAATTATATATAGACCATTACTCTTCATATTTTCACCCTTTCATACGTCATCCAAAAAAGTTAGAAATAGTAGATATTTCTCTTTGAAATAAATATTGATTTTTCACAGAAAAGAAACTTATGCGGTGAAACTTTAAGTGTTGCTTTATAATCATACGCCGCAGTCCTTTATAATGTAATATACACTTTATAGTTTACCTTGACTCATAGACAGAAGTTGTACCTTTTAGTATGTATTTTGGGATTCAGACAATAACTCTGAAAGATATTACAGTGACCTTTATTGAAGACATACGAGATAACAAAATGTGAACAAAATTGCCTTTGTCTTTCCTTAAAAAAAAACAAAAAAAAAAAAACAGACGACCGGCGAAATCTAAGACTTTACAATTCCTTAAGTTTTGTCCCATGAGTGTATAATAATTTACTGAAAATATATTCATCAATTTCGAATTTATACATAATTTATTTCCCCCGCGTACACCCATCGCTCAATGCAAACTCTACGCCTCACACTAAAGGGCTAATAGAAGACAGATTCTATATGCAAATTTTATAGGATTTTATTTACATACTTGTAATACAATTACGGAGTTAGTAGATCATACGCCAGCTCCCTATGAAACAAATGATAACTCTTCTGTAATTACCCAATTAAAATGTTTAAAAGCCATATACTTAAAGTAGATATAATATTTGAAAAAGAATATCATTTCCTTATAATATAAATAAATAATGTACACGACACAGCTATTATTAATTTTTCATATTTAATATACATATATATCTAAAGAGACAAGGGTCGCCTCTTCAGTCAAAATAGACGTCTAAAACCAGACGCCATCTATTGACCGTCGCCGCAAACTAGCGGCCTCGGGTCGGTGACAAAGCCACAACACCAGCTTTGGCAAACTGAAAAGCATCCATGTATATATATATTATATAATCTAAAAATATTATATAATCTAAAAAACCTCAAATATTTCTATATTCTAAAAATATATACTTGTATTTTATTCATTGATAATTTTATTTTTGTTATCATCGTTTTTAGAAAGACTTTCAGTTTTTTTTTAGTTGTTTAGTTTTAGTTGTATAATTTTGTTGTAAATATGCGTAGTTAACCAATCAATCCTTTTAAATCACTAATATAGGATTAAATTATAAATTCTATATAATGGAAAACTAACAAATGTGTAATCTTTCCTCAAGTAATTGAAAATAAAAGCTACTTGACGGTAAATATTATCTTTTTTTATCACGACTGCACCTCAACCCTTTATCTTATCGATCCTTTGTCTTATCAACCCTTTATCAACAACAACAAATTTATTCATAACATATATACATAGATGGTGTCTGGTTTTAGACGTCTATTTTGACGGGAGAGGCGACCCTTGTCTCTTTACATAAATTTTCTCCCGGCAAAATTTCCATCTTTAATATATATAGTTTTATATTTTAAAAAATAAATATTAAAACCTAAAAAAAAAAAACATTTTAATATAAAAATTCAGTGGTTAAAAAAAAAGGTTTTCATAACTCAATTTTATCTTTACAATAAAATTATTTATAATTATTTTAAACCTAATTACGTGAAGGGTTAGTTGGTTATAAAAAAAGGCCAGTAATTTACTTCCTCTCCCTCCCCTCACTCTGTGAAAATAACTTCTTTGATAATCGATAAAAATTAATTTAAAAGGTATATTCTAGCTAGCCATTAAGCCCCATTTTTATGAAAAATCTGATTTTTTCTCTATGTAGAGACTTTTTTTTAGAATATTCATTAAATTTGAATTAAAGTGGTTATATTTAGTTATATAAATTTATATTATATTTTTAGAATCTTGAAGATAGAGGTTGTCTAGCCAAAATTCATATTTCTTTTAAAAATTAGACACTTGGGTCAGTTGTTAAATTTTCTCAACGATTTCAACTAAAAACTTTTGTCTTCGTCAGGAGAAATAAATACAAATAAAGCATTTGGGGTTGAAAATTGTACTTACCATCAATGTTTCAACAAAAATCTCTTGAAGATAAAAGTTGTCTTTTTTTGTTTATCTCAACACACAAAACGCGATATCACGGCTAGGGATAATTGCGTCGATTTACATTTTTTTCTTAAACAGAAATAGTTATAAACATATTATACAAGATAATTTAATTAAAAAAAAAAGAGAAACAATAATATATATTAGGAACCTGAACCTTTCAGGTTAGAAAGATAATCAGAAGCGGTCTGGTGGATTAAATTGGTGAAACCGCTGGGAGGGTTCACCACTGATGAGCCAAGCCCTCCAAATATATTTTTCATCGCAGTAAGGGCAGTAGAAGTTTGTATTATGTATAAAAGAAACATTCGTGCTTTTTAATTCTTTCATTTTATATATATACACCTATCCCCCGTTTTACACGGTACTTTTTTACACGTTTTCGCTTTTACACGGTTTTCCAAATAAGTTTTTTTGTTTTTGTTTTTATCGCACTATACTAAATGCTACTGTGATTGAACACATGCGCTGTGTACACATCTCACGAGGAATCCCGAGATTATGTCCTGAATACATATTTTAACCTGTCAATGCATTTTATTTTTATTTCTGTGTACACCTATCCCCCGATTTACACGTTTTTCTCAGGAACGTATCTACCGTGTAAATCGGGGGATAGGTGTATAGATGGCGTGTTATTGCTTTGTGACAAATATATCTACAAAAATAGTTAAATCTGTGATAATTCTCTCTGCTATTTACAAATTGATATAGATCTATAACATTATTTATTGTCTGTTGTCTTGTTAACACCTTGCCAAATTCTTTATTTTTATTTCTACTGATGAAGACAAAATATTTTTGTTGAGAAACGTTGAAAAATTTAACTCGCCGAAGTGTCTATTTTTTAAAAGAAATATATTTCAGGAAATAGTTAATGAATCTTTTCAAATTATGATTTTAGAATGAAGCAGGTAGAGTTTTCTATCGAAAATAAAAGGTTTATAGAGTATGTAGCGACTGCCTACAAGTATATTGATTTTTTGGTTATAAAGTAGGCCCTTGCTGAAATATTGTCACCTTGTAAAATATGAGAGAATACAAAATGAGGTTGACAAGGCCATTTATTTTGACCTCAAAACAATCTCACTTTATTCCAATAGAGTGAAATTTACACTCGTGGACAAAACTTAAGGAAGTTGTACCTTTTACCATGTATATAGCGATTCAGATAATAACTCTGAAAGATATTACAGTTACTTTTATTGAAGACACACGAGATAACCAATATACACTCATGGACAAAACTTAAGGAAGTTGTACCTTTTACCATGTATATAGCTATCCACACTTATAACTCTGAAAGATATTACAGTGACCTTTATTGAAGACACACGAGATAACCAATATACACTCATAGACAAAACTTAAGGAAGTTGTACCTTTTAGCATGTATATCAGTATTCAGACAATAACTCTGAAAGATATTATCGTGACCTTTATTGAAGACACACGAGATAACCAATATACACTCATGGACAATACTTAAAGAAGTTGTACCTTTTTATCATGTATATCAGGATTCAGACAATAACTCTGAAAGATAGTACAGTGACTTTTATTGAAGACACACGAGATAACCAATATATACTCATGGACAAAACTTATGGAAGTTGTACCTTTTAGCATGTATATCAGGATTCAGACAATAACTCTGAAAGATAGTACAGTGACTTTTATTGAAGACACACGAGATAACCAATTTACACTCATGGACAATACTTAAGTAAGTTGTACCTTTTACCACGTATATAGCGATTCAGACAATAATTCTGAAAGATATTACAGTGATCTTTATTGAAGACAATCAAGATAACCAATATACACTCATGGACAATACTTAAGGAAGTTGTACCTTTTAGCATGTATATCGGGATTCACACAATAACTCTGAAAGATATTACAGTGACTTTTATTGAAGACACACGAGATAACCAATTGTGAGCAAAATTGTTTCTGTCATCTTCAAAAAAATTGTCGACCGGCAACATCAAAGACTTTCCACTTCCTTAAGTTTTGTCTATGAGTGACGACAACCCAACAGGTTCCTCTGGAATACAAAAATTCACTTTTTACATGACCTAAGAGATAGGTAAAAAGAGAGAAATTTGATTAGTCTAAAAAAATCAACAAACTATTAATAATTTGTCAATAAATCTTCTAGAAAATACCATGAGATTGTAAAAATGGAATTTTTATTATTTCAAAGTTAAATACTTCATATACCTTTCTATAAACGTTTATTGTCCTTTGATGTTTCCGTGACCCATTCGGTCGACATTTTCAAAAAGGTGGAAAGTTTATTAGTGAACACAAGGTAATAAGACCAAATCCAAATAAATAAACAGTGTGTGACGTTTCGGTAACAGCGTTGTTACCATCTTCAGACAAAAGTACTGAATGAGAAATTTTACCACAGCATCCAAATAAATAAATAGTGTGTGGCGTTTCGGTAACAGCGTTGTTACCATCTTCAGACAAAAGTTTTTAAAACATGCTCTGGTAAAATTTCTCATTCAGTACTTTTGTCTGAAGATGGTAACAACGCTGTTACAGAAACGTCACACACAATTTATTTGGATTTGGTCTTATTACCTTGTGTTTATAATCTATAATCCAAATTGTGCCTTATCAATTTTATTAGTGATGTTTGTACTGTATGCTCTTCACCAATAAGCTTTTTACCTTTTTTTGAAAAGGCCGAGAGTTGTGTTACCGAAATTAATAATTTGTTAATAAAATATTATAGATAAATTGATTTTGATCAACTCAAATTGACGACAAAATCAACAAGCAATCGAGTGTCAGAGGTTTCTTTATTTTTTATTTCTCTAGCTTTCAACATGCCCTTGAACAAGAGAACTAGAAATATGACTAGAAGTATACACGTCCTTTATTTACTTCTAGTTCTTGTGGATGCCGCATTCAATATTCTACTCATATTTTACTTAAGTGCCCAGCATTTCAAGACTACAGACTCAATAACGGTATTCTCTGTACCGATCCAAGAGAACTGATATCCAGCAGGGACTCATACATTGAATTCAATAGATTTTGTAAATTTATATCAAAGTTTTTAAATAATCTCAAGTGTTAGGTATAATTGTAACTGTATGTGCTGTATATATAATGGTTTTTTTCTTTTTTCTTTATTTTGAGGTGTGTTTAAACTAAATCACCTATGTATTTAGTATGCTTGTTTGAAACTAATTTCAAGAATATGGTAAATGCCTTTGTGCATATATTTTTGGATATATAAATAGATTCTCCCTCTCTCTCTCTCTTGTATTGCTTTCCTTTGGGCGCCAGTGTCCTTGGCGGGACATCGCGCTTTGTATTTATAGTTGAAGAATGTTGAATAAGTTCTCCTGTTGAAGGACATGTTAGCCCGAAAGCTTGAGAAATAGAAAATATTTAAAAGAAACCTACATCTGGATTGCTTGTTGATTTTGTTAAATTGTAAAGGCAGAGATGCATTCAAATTGAGATTTCGCTAACCTTTTTATAACCTTGCACCACGCTGATGAAGGCCAACAGCCCGAAACGCGTACGTGATTAGCTTTTTTTGCTTAATCAAGAATGGGTATTTGGCCTATTCTGGAATAATTAGAAATCAACGAGAATAGTTGATATTTATTCCGATAGATGGCGCAAGCTATCAACAACTTTCAGTTTGCACGATAAGGAGATGCCTTTTTCATAACTTTATATAACCGTTGACATTTCGGATACTCACTGTCGCTCTTTTTAAAAAAAAAAGGTGGAAATTGTATTAGTGAAGTATTATACTGAATATATATATAAGTGAAATATTAGTGAAGTATTGTACATGCTAGCTGTGAAACTAAAATTAACAAAATATTATGAGCTTCTTAAACAGTATTGTTTTAATCGGATCAAAACTGAAAAAAACATAAAATTTGTCATATAATCCATGTGTCGACATTTCACACTTCATTAAAACAACTTTCAATTCAATATCGAAGAAAACACACAAAACCTTTTTTCTTAAATAATTCAAACTTTCTCTGAGACGTCCACACTTTCTTAAATTGAAATGACATCTTATTAAAGTTGTCGCTAATAGGATTATGTCTCTTTCTGTATTCTCTCTAAAGGTTCTGTGAGTTGTGACAACTTATTTATATGATAGATTTCTAGGTGTTTCTCTTTATATTGTTATTGTTTACCTCCTCGAATTGTTTTCTCTGCAGCTATATGTCAATAAATGAACGACGGTGTTATATGGGCTTCCTTGAATTCTACAGACTTTTGGCATTACATTATATTTACATATTATAAATTGGAAAATTTGCCATCTTAAAAACAAAAAGCCTTTATTTAGGGTCACTGACCCTATACAGGATTCACCAGAGGTATGCATAAGGACAAAGCAGTGAGACAAAGGAAACAACAAAATTTGCCATCTATGTTTTGCCAATAGATTTGGCCCAGCCACATTGCCAGCTAAACACCTCTTTGGCAGATTGTCAAGATTCCATTAGATCCCGTGTGGATCTCATGGAATAAAGTCCGCTCTAGACTGACGAGAGCCATTAGCCCGAAAACATGGTCTCTAGGTGGACGCTTTTCAGTTTGCCAAAGCTGGTGTAGTGGCTTTGTCACCGACCCGATGCCGCTAGTTGCGGCGACGGTCAATAGATGGCGTCAGATTCTGACGTTTATTTTGACGGGAGAGGTGACCATTGCTTCCATATCATAAATTACATAATCACCTGGATCAGTATATGTAAATATATATGTGAATGTGCAAATATGTGTTGTGTGTATATATAAAAAATTTTATCCTCTTATAGATTCTCATTTTTATTCCATCAGAAGTACAGAAATACTCGAAATCTCGTCTAAATGAAAAACACCTTACAAAATATTCTTATTCAAATTAAAGATACTTCAGCCAGTAAATCTTTTTTATTGTCTCGCGGTTCGACAAAAATCTTTTGTTCTCGTTATGAGCGAACAAAAATTAAAACATTTGTTCGCTCCTGACGAGGACAAAAGATTTTTGTCGAAACGTCGAGACAATAAAAAAGATTTACTGGCTGAAGTATCTTTAATGTTAAGAACTATGAATGCCGGCCAGGCAGCCTCTATCTTTAAGACACTCTTCGCCTCACAATTTTGTTCTTCTGATAATTATGTTTCTTATTTAGAGAACATTCGGCCCAATATACCTCAACTTCCTTCAACTATCTCTAATGCATACAGATTCTCCTCTCGATTCTCCCCCAGAGCTACCTTGAACTATCTCCAATACACTTGCAAAAGTCCAACCCCACCAGCGAGTGCAAGTAACTAAAAGGGGCTAAGGCATATTTGTAAGTGCAAAGTCGAACTGCTTTTCACATGTGTAGACATGTGGTGCACTTACAGTAAAAGCAGTCGCCTACTTCTACCCACCATGATTATCATGGCCTGTACCACGTGTACTAGGGATAAGCAAAAAAAAAAGAAGGCATATGTTGGATCAAAATATAATTTATTCACCAATATTTCAGTTGCCCCCGATTTTCTTAGTTAATCCCATTTTTCCCAAAGAGTCCACCAACTACTTTTCATAATTCGCCCGAATATCCTCACCGCTTTCTTCAATACACCCTCATCTATCAACAAGCCAAACAAAGATATCAACTAGATAATCCCACAAAAAGAACTACCCAACATAGCTCCAATACACAACATCTTTAAATATCGGCAAGCTGTCCCCAACTGACCGAAGGGAATAACGAGCGCCTAATGGAGCTGAGTGTTAATTAGAACCAGCGGGGATTTCTCACATTAAATTTGCAAAGGATTATAAAACCTCTCCTTGTAAAATTCCATTTTCCAAATTACTCCCCAACGACATAAATTTAATTACCACAGCCGTAATGGTGTATCACATTTCTTAGTTTGCTTTTCTTTAGTAGGTACTAGGCTATGGTGGAATTTGATGGTTGGTTGCTGGTGCTGGTGGTATTAAAATAATTTGATTTTCTTTCATGATAGGATTAAACCATCACAGAAAACTTTGTCTTTCCTATCAGCCAGAAACTACAGCGATGGTTTGAAGAAGTCGAAGATAATTGCAAGTTGAATCTCTTCTTCAATAAACTGATACCAACTTCGGTAGACTCAACATTTGCCTTAGACATGTCCTTTCCTGTCAGGCTGAAATTTCCTCTTCAATTCCTCATCTGTGGGAAGATTAGAACATCGTGTTTGATTAGTAAGTTTTTTAGCTGTCGCTCCTTGTGACATATGTAACTAAAATGAAGTATGTATATATATTATTTCAAAGTATTAATATATTTATAAGTATGCCTCTAAAATGAAGGATAAATATAATTAAAAACAAAAAAAAATTAAGGGTAAAGGTATAATAGATTTATATTTAAGGTTTCTCTAAATAATTGTTTTTTTTTTGTAACAAGAGAAAGGGATATTATATTTATATTTCAATGTCAATTTATTATCTAACTATCATTAATCAATATATACACTCATGGACAGAACTTAAGGAAGTTGTACCTTTCAGCATGTATATCAGGATTCAGACAATAACTCTGAAAGATATTACAGTGACCTTTATTGAAGACATACGAGATAACAAAGTGTGAACAAATTTACCAAAATTTCACGTCGATATCAGACTTTCTATTTCCTTAAGTTTTGTCTATGAGAATATATATACAGTTAAACCTGTCTATAGCGCCCCCTCTTGGGACTCATCAAAATGGGAGGGGGGGTATAGAGAGGGGGTGCTATAGACAGGTCACTTTTAATGTAAATCGCATCGTACTACTTATTTAAAATTGGGCGCTATAGACAGGTTTAACTGTATTTATATATATAGAATAAAGTCGGGGTCAAATTGTGTCTCGCTTGGTAGCCACACTAGTGACACATAGACAAGAAAGAGATGTATCTGACCATTGTCGGTGTGTCCACTCAGGCCCACCGCAGCAAGAGCCTCTCCCAGATCGACTGCCTCCACATGGCCAAGCAGGACTCCCCCTCGCGTCCTTCCGACCCCTCATCCCCCTCTGCCGAGGACCGCTCCAAGTCCCGGTCCTCCACTTCGAAGAAGGTATCAACACATCTACTTCATTGTGTCGTCTATCCCAGGGATCGGAAACCTGCGGCTTGCGAGTCACATGCGGCTCTTTGGATATGACGCTGCATGTAGTACTCACATAAATAAAAACTTTATTTATCCAAGTACAATTTATGGTTGGCAAGAAAAAAAAAGGGGTAGCTCTTTAAAAAACTTTCAAATTTTGTAAATTGTAATTTTTGACTCTTTCTATTCAGAAGGTTGCCGACCACCTGGTCTATCAACACCACATTCTCACTATAGACCTTTCACCATCTCACACTTATTTATTGTGATATCTGAAAGAGCAAACTAGCACCTTTAATAAGCGACCAGCAGGTTGAGTGACCACATTGGTGAAATTGACTTTAACTAAACTTTAATCTACTTAGATGGAAATTTTGCCGGAGGATATTAATTCAAAGAGACAAAGGTCGCCTCTCCCGTCAAAATATGTAACAAATAGATGGCGTCTAGTTTTGACGTCTATTTTGACGGGAGAGGCGACCTTTGGATCTAATCTACTCATTATTATAATATGACTCCAAGAGATACTAGGAGCTATAGGCAATGTAGCATATATAAGCAGAATCGTCCAATACAGTATTAGAGCTCTGAGAACCGGTCTGGTAGATTGAATTGGAGAAAACGCTGGGAGGGTTCACCACTGATGAGCAAAAAAAAAAAGTCCTCCCAATATTCTTTCATCGCGGTAAGGAAAGTAAAAGTTTGTTTTATGTGTAAAAAAAGGATTCGTTTTTTAATGTTTTCATTTCTTATAGGCTTTTATATATGGCGTTTTATGGAAATGTATCCTATCAGACAGTTGACAAATATGGCTCTGTATCTATGGTGCTATTATTGTTCCAGATATTTCAGTAACACTCTCTGTCAGAGAGTAGATTTTGATAAGGTGTAGTCGAATCGTTGAGACCAACGCATTCCCGCAGCCAGACTGCTAACCATGTACCGTTGTTATCCAGTGCCGCTATCATAAGAGTAGATCAAATGCCGGCTTTCTTTTTATAATACAGAGATTATCCAATGAATAAAATAATGTATATATAAAACAGCGTAAAAAACATACATTTTAAATATATTTATTCTGAGATATATATTTTATATTGTAAAACTATTTTAGAGGCGTAATTTTTTTTTTTCAGAATAAATATATTTAAAATGTATGTTTTTACGCTGTTTTGTATATACATTATTTTATCCATTGGATAATCTCTGTATTATAAAAAGAAAGCCGGCATTTGAGTCTACTCTTATGATAGCGGCACTGGGTAACAACGGTACATGGTTAGACATCTGGCTGCGGGAATGCGTTGATCTCAACGATCCGTCTACATCTTATCAAAATCTACTCTCTGACAGAGAAGGTTACTGAAATATCTGGAACAATAATAACACCATAGATACAGAGCCATATTTGTCAACTGACTGATAGGATATATTCCCATAAAAAAAAAAAAATTACGCCTCTAAAATAGTTTTACAATATAAAATATATATCTCAGAATAAATATATTTAAAATGTATGTTTTTACATGTTTTTTGTGTTTACAAAAATAAGAATATGATTTTGTAGAAGAGCCTTGCTCGATGCATCATATCTTTTATTTAAATATACATTTCCACAGTCCTATAAGCATATGCCCATAGTTTGTTGAAAATACTAATTTACTGTACTCAATAGCAAATACAGGGTATATATGCAAACTCAGTCCAATACAATAGTAAAGCGGTATGGAGATTAAAATAGCAAAACTGCTGGGAGGGTTCACTACTGATGGGCCATACCTCCCTCTTTCAATATTTATCCATTACAGGATAAAGGGGCTGTAGAAATAAATTTTAATTACATATTTTAGAATAAAATTATGGCGTGTGTTAAAGAATATGATTATAATTTTCAGTAAAAATAGGTATAAATAACAACATGAAAAAAGAAAAATGAAGAAAAAAGCGTTCATGCAAGAGAGATTCCACAACTCCTACGTGGAAAGACCCCATCGAGTGTTTACAAACCGCCAGAGGGAGTTCTGCCTTCCAATATAGAACGCGACGGGAGCAAAGAAAAAAAAAAAAGACATATTAGCCTGTTTTTTTTTTTACCCTTAGGTCAACCCTAAATGGCATTTTTCTATAGGTACCGTCAACTAATATAACGGGGGGCAATCATTTATTTTCTTTCTCCCTGGGGAATTTAGTCTTGGCGTTTAGGTGAAATATCATCGATATACCGTTTGTTTCTTTGGGGTTTAGTAATGGTTAACCTCAAAAACGACAAAAGCTTTTCTATAAAGACATTTCGTCTTGCGTATATTCGTCTCTGAGTCAAAGAAATAGAAAAAAAAAAGAAGAAAATGTTAGTAGAAAGCGTCAACAAGAAAAAATGACCATCATCTATATATACAGTCTTGATGGAGAGACATAACAAGTACTGCGTGTCTCTAGTAATCTTTTTATCTGTATTTTTTTAACGATATTGTCGCGGAGATAAATAAAGCAAGGGCAAGTTTGGGGATAATCAATTTATTATAAGGGGTATTTATAGGGAGATGGATAAAGTACAACTTACCCCAAGTTAAAGTTAATCCTAATGAGGGACGTCAGCTCCCCCCGCCGGCCAGATTCCCCAGAACCCCTCACACCCGGTGTCCAGCGATGATTGACAGACGTCCCATGGGGCCTCTCGTGATTGGAGCCGCGGAGCTTCTTGACAATATTCTTAGCTTTTTCTGCTGAACTGTAGAATTAGTAGTATAACTAGATAAAACTCTCATTGCTCAACGACACAAAGAAGAGCTTGTAGATCTTTGACTACTTTCGGCTATAGGTTTGTGAAGCTGCTAATTTTTGTTAATGAATCCCATGATGAGAATGACGACTCCCTTGAAAGACCATCTTTATTTTGAGATTTCGCTACATGATTATTTCGGCTTTATAAAAAAACATTTTAAAAATGTTATTAGAATAATATTACAAATTTTCAACGATTACTGCTTCAGGGCTTTCTTTTTTTCAAAATGATAGTCGAATGGTCTACATTGAAGTTTTTCGGATTTTCTTATCAAGATCTTCGATGTCGCCCTTTACTATGGATGTCAAAAGAAGGCCGGATTCCTCCGGATAGTTGGTGTTTGATGCCCCAGGAGATGCCCCTGGTTTATGTCTAATTCTCACTGATTGCCGGAATTCTATGATATATCTCTTTCTTATTCATCTACGAGGTCTGTATCACCCGATTTGAACTTTCTGGAACCTTGACTATGGCTGATTGTTTCTCCGCTAGAAGGCTCGTTGAGATAGCGAAAGGTGACTGTGCTGGATTCCAAGAAGTGGTAGAATTCCAAGAAATGGTAGCGTTCATTATTGTTCTTTTTGTACTCCTGTAGAGGGGCAGAAATGGCCGAAAGCTTGAGACTTCAATAATAAAACGAAAAAAAAAAAAAACTAATCTCCAGTGTAACCTGCTGCATTATTTAATTAAGAAGTGATAGAGTATAAGAGAGAAAATGGAATTTTTTTATACGCGAATATCCATATCTGTGAAAAATGGACAAAACTTAAGGAAAAAAAAAAAAAAAAAAAAAAAAAAAAAAAAATCTTCAAAGTCGTCGGTCGACTGTTTTTTTAAGGAGACAGAGGCAATTTTGTTCACATTTGGTTATCTCGTATGTCTACAATAAAGGTCTCTGTGTATCAAATAACTTCAGAGTTATTGTCTGAATCCAAATACCTATCCTAAAAGGTACAGCTTCCATAAGTTTTATATATGAGTGTATTGTTTTTTCATTGTCAATTTGAGCCAAGATGTACCAGTTGAAAAAAAATAGTCGCGAGAAAAGGCCGTAATAATTAAGTAACCACAATCAAATAAAACCTTAAGCTTCTAACAAGAACTCAACTCTCTCTTTATGCAAGAAGCAATAGTTGCTCATCTTTTCTTTTCCCCTCGAACAACGCATTGATTTGGAAAAGTATATTTGTACCCAGACAATAACAGATTCTGTCGAATTCGGAAAATTTCCACTCTGCTACCCTTATATCGAACTATCTAGAGAATACATCAGTACACAGGGGACGCTATGATGTTCATAATGTCATTTTATATTCCTCATTTATGTGAGAGGTACATCACAAATATATATAACTAGCCGAATGACCCGGGCAACGCCCGTGTTTTACCCGATTGAATGTTTTGATTCAAATATTATTTATTACAATTATAAATTGGCGCCTTAAATAATTGCATATGTTAGTTAATAACTATAGCCTATGTGCTTTATATGTCTATGTACTGTTGGCTTCCGTAGGCGTCTCTTACTGGGAAAAAGAAAGAGAGGATTCCATTTGGTTATTATCTAATATATGCATTTATTTAGGGAGCGACCCGCTCCAACACAATAGTTACAAAAACGAAATGGCGAGTGGGGGGGGGCAAAGGTGGCGTGACCGTAGCCAACCAATAGGAGGGCGCCATTCCAAAAAAAGCAAACGGTGACAGAGAGAGATTAGGAGATGAAGAATCACGCTCGTAACTGTATATAGAATATATAATGATTCCTTTAATTATGTATCAAAACCATTCACTCTGTTCATCACTCCAGTAATATAAAATCGAAGCTGCCCCTGTACTGATGAAGGCCAAAATCGAAACCATGGTATACAGGTTGTTGACTTTTTGTCTGAATTTGTCTAAACTGGTGTTGTAGCTTTATTATCACTAGTAAAGATTGTTTATTAGGGTGATGAACACTGCATCCCATCTGATGCATAATTAAAGAGTGATATAGATGGAAATTTTGCCGGGAGGAAATTGATCTAAAGAGAAAAGGGGTCTCCTCTCCCGTCAAAATAGACGTCTAAACCAGACGCCATCTATTGACCGTCGCCAAAGCTGGTGTTGTCACCGACCCGAAGCCGCTAGTTGCGGCGACGGTCAATAGATGGCGTCTGGTTTTAGACGTCTATTTTGACGGGAGAGGAGACCCTTTTCTCTTTAGTTAAAGAGTGATAGGTGCCTCTATTGGTACATGATTATCATCTTCCCGCAACTTTAAGTTATGTTTACATGTATGTTACGTACAGTGGGCCACAACGTTCGATCGCGAATAAAATGATATATCTATCTATTAACCTCTATTTACCATTGAAGAGACCATGAATGGCCACACAAACATGGTCCACCAGGAGGTGGTTTCTTTATCAGAGACTGTCAGGTCAAGTAATGAGAAGCCTTTCAACTGAAAGGCTTTGATGAGAAACCACGTCCAGGAGAACCTGAGCTTAACCATATTCTTAAGCTATGATCTCTCGTGTAGTACTCTACCTCAGAACTACTGCCATGAATAGTTTGTAATTGAATTTAGTGAATTAGTGAATAGTGCATTGGTTAACGATTTGATTTGAAACTTTAGTAAAATCTTGGGCTCAGTAAACACTTCCATCTTGGAAGTTAAACCTATCGACATTTCTGCCCACATTGCTTTAACTTAACGTATTTAGAGCAATAAATATATCAAAGGTATGATGGTACATATCCCAAGTACATGGGGTACAGGATATGATAATCATGGTGGTTAATTAGCAAATGCTTTTATTGCTATTGCACCACATGTTTACACATTAACTTCTGATCTAAGGGAAGAAAACCAACTTTACCTGACTAATACAAAACAAGCTGCTTGCAATAAAGACCAATACATCAAGTTTAATAGATTCTGCAGGATGTATATTCTGAGGCGAAAGTGTTGACTGTACATATTTCAAGCTACTACTTATAATTGCTATATGTAAAATTTGATATCGAACGTTTAATTTTAATGTGATTTCCAATGTTCAATTGTATTAATTTGTATATAATTTAAAATATACACGCAATTATCCAAATTGTGGATATGGCGTGTCTCTCCCAACTGTTAAATAAAATAATGTTTACACATTTAGCAATCAATTCGACTTTTGCACTTGCAAGTATCTCAGAGCCCCCTTTTTTGGTACTGGATCACTGATAAGGTCGGACTTTTGCAAAATTCGGGGACCTTTAAAGCTTTTTTTAAAATAAAGGTATCCAATATGTGGGATTCGTTTCCGGGTCATAACTGTCGAAAACCAACGGTTTATACTATTCATTCATTGCACGAATGTTTCTTTGTAAAATATAACTGTGTATTACTGCACTTACTGCAATATTTTAAATTGTCCTCCCAATATTTTAACATTGCAGTAAGGGCACCGATGGATAGTGGCCTACCTAGACCAAAGTCTATACACCATAGAAAAAAAAAAAAGATGCCGAAACCCGGGATCGAACCAGGGACCTTTAGTCTAACGCTCTCCCAACTGAGCTATTTCGGCTCTATAGTAAGATGCAATAGACATTTTTTTAAAGGAGCATTTCTCGCTATAGACACAGTCTACTCGTTTTATAACAACCTAAAGGCCAATTTATCTATTATCAATGCAATTTTGAAGGAAATCGCGATTTTGTCCGTTATAAAGAATGGCTATCATTGTTGGGAAAAAATTCGTAGAAGAAGAGAAAGATCCTTTATTACCTAAAGGTATAAAACTATAAAAGAAGGACAAACTATATATAAATCAGCAGCCGGCCTGTCCTATCCAATAACAGCTAGCTTACTGAACAATCCAACAAGGCCGCGCTATATAGGCAGATGTCAATTATCTTAGACAATACAAAAATACTATGCAAATCACAAAGAGTATTCTATCGTAGAAACATCCGGAATTGTCAATTTCAACATTTATAAAAAGAAAAGATTGAAGTGTCATTTTTAATACAGATGACGTGTTAATGCATTCTATTTGAATATTTTAAAGTTAAAAGAAGAACTGACTAACACATGATACTAGCAAATGTCTTCCATAACACCAGGGGCCCCATCTTGAAGGATGATAATGATGAGGAGAGTATGTAAAAGGATTACGTCCCAATTTCCCTCAGGCTAAAGCTGATTGCTTCCCGCTCTTTCCGCCTTCGTCTGCTCGGGATTTCTTGTACCACGATATCTTATGAGCCATTTCTTCCCAACCATAAATAATTTCTTCTAAACCACAATAATCGTATAAGGCACTATTGTATCTCTGATTGTTTATCAATTATATCCAATGAATAGTAATGGAAATTCGAAACTATTATAGACGCGTATGATTCTTTTAAAAATTAAAAAATTTCTACTGCCCTTACTGCAATGGAAAAATTAATGGGAGGGCCTGACTCATCAGTGGTGAATCCTCTCAGCGGTTTCGCCAGTCTAATCTACCATACCATAGTAGAAATTGTTTAATTTTAAAAGAATCATGCGCGCGTCTATAATAGTTTCGAATTTTCATAACAGATGGCGCGCTAATGCATCATAAAATGAATAGTAATGTTGATATTTTTGACGAATCAGCAAATTTCTCTTCTTGCGTCTCTCTCTCTCTCTCTTTATTTTTATGTAGATGCGGCCGACTTGTGTTTTGGTCAGAAAAAATTGCCGTTTCTCATCCTGAAGTTTATCTACGTTACATTTTGATGGAGATGCTGAGTAGATATGGGAAGACAAACTGAAGATCGTCGAGCATACTTTGAGGCCATAGGTACTGTGAACTACATTTACCGCGACTGACACCAGGATTCCACCGTAATGCCTCAAATTCAAGACTTCCCTCCATAAATACGATCTACCCATAGATTTTATGAGCACACTACACCTATCCCCCGATTTACACGGTACTTGTTTTACACGTTTTCGCTTTTACACGGTTTTCCAAATAAGTTTTTTTTTTTGTTTTTATCGCACTATACTAAATGCGATATTCTACTCTATACTACCTATGTTGAAAAGAATATTGGGAGGCTCTGATTCATGAGGGGGCGAACACCTATTCAGATTTGACAGTTTAATATACACCTATCCCTCGATTTACACGATTTTCTCAGGAACGTATCTACCGTGTAAATCGGGGGATAGGTGTATATTTTAATTTGGTGTTTCCAGTTAAATCTATATGAGGCTATAGTTGTAAATGTCGTTCTTTTCACTGTTCGGCAGGTTTGGTTGTTGTGGTATCGTGACGTAGCCTCTGAGGGAAACGAAAGAGTTATGCCTATAGCCTTCTACCTCGCTGATTTTCGCTATATATAATCATGTTTAATCCCGTGTTCTTCAGAATAAAGAAAGTTTTATTCTTTACCGTAAAACCAGTAAACTAGCCTTTTCCATTGGAGTAACCAAGCATAACAGTTATAAAAATGTATTAGTAAATTAAATTCAATTGCCATCTATCGTAAAAATTTCACACAAATAAATTTGCTGGTAATGCGTTTTTTAAAAAATATTATCAAATATTAACTTACAGACCTTACTGCAATGATATGATTTATTGAATGAACCAAGCACTCTCAACCAATAAATCATATCATTGCAGTAAGGTATGTAGAGATAATATTTGAAAATATTTAAAAGAAACGCATTGCCAGTAAATTTATTTGTGTAAAAAAATAAAAATGTATTTCTGCCCTCTTTTCTAAGCTTATATATGCCCATAATTTACTTAAGCACCCTAATCTAGAATCAACCCAACAATGTCGGATATACAAGCAGAATCATCTAATACAATAGTAGGCCTCTAAAATTCAGTATGGTTAATTAAAAACAAGCGTAACTGCTGGGAGGGTTTACCATTGCTGAGCCAAGCCAATATTTATCCATCTCAGCAAGGAAAGTAGAAAGCTTGTTTTATTTGGATAAAAAATGCCGTGTTTAAATAGTTTTAGTTGATAGTTTAAGTTCTATAAGTTTATATGCCCATAGTTTACTTGAATGCCATAATCAAGAATCAACCAAACAATGTCGGATATAAGAAGAAACGTCCAATACAACAGTAGATCTCTAAAACACAGCATGATCGATTAAACTAACATAATTTCTAGGAAGGTTCAGCACTGATGAACTGTTGTTATTGTTGCTTATTCCTCAAGTCTTTTAAACGATCTCCATTAGGTTCCATTATCTGAGCTTTTCTATTATAGTTCTGGGGTAGGAGAAGGAAGCAGGGATGAACTAAAAGCTCATCCAATATATATCCATCTCTGCAAGGAAAGTAGAAAGCTTGTTTTATTTGGATAAAAATTTGATGCCTAATAGTTTTATTTAATGAATAAAAACCTACAACACATCTAGAGAGAGAGAGGCCTTATCATTTTATCTACTCCTTGAAAAAAAAGTGAGTGACCGAAACGTCTTAATGCAAAAAAAAAAAATGATTTTCAAACAGAAATAATGTAGAATATTTTTCTCTCAATATATAATAAGTATTTAAAATATGTATATAATAACGTGTATATAAAAAATGTATTTATTATTAAATTGTTAAAGTGATAATCCTGTTGAAGGACTGTCAAGTCCGAAAACTTGAAAATAAAAAGTTGTACAAGAAACTTAACCTTGGAAGCTTCATTTATTTTATAACAAATATAATCATGCTATTTATCTAGTAAATATTCAATCAAGACGCCGTGTTTATCCACAACATGACGTGATATCCATCCAGTCAAAAAGTCGCGATGTACACCAGGAACTTTACAAAAACTCCAGTTTCCACCGCCACTTGGGATTCTACTCTATACAACCGGTCCATTCACCGATTACTTTTCCCCCGTCCGTCCAATCTTTTTTCATTTCAAACCAGTTTTTGAAGAAAAGTTAACTTGTTCTAACTTTAACTCGATACTACTTGGAGACTGATAACAAAACACTTGTGTTGAATTTATATATTATATTATATTGAGATAGGGTAATATCCATGTACACTATAGGTCTACATCTTTATGTATTATTTTATTTCATTTTAAAGGAGGAAATGTCCCTAGTTTTGGTACATGCACTCTTGGACAAAACTTAAGGAAGGTGAAGTTCTTTGATGTCGCCGGTCGTCTACTTTTTCTTTCTTCAAGAAGACAGAAGAAATTTTGTTCACACTTGGTTATCTAGTGTGTCTTTAATAAGAGTTGCTGTGTATCAAATATCTTTCAGAGTTATTACCTGAATCCCGATATACATGCTAGTACATATACATGCAGTAGCTTCCAATACAAAAAAATCCAACATTCTGGAAGTAAATTTATTAACAATTTTCCCTCCATATTAAGTTCAACCTGTGAGAAGTGTTTATTTATTCCCCCAAATCGTTTATAATCAAATTTGGATTGCAAATTTGGTAAATATTAAGTCAAGAGGAAAATTTCCACTTTTTTTCTCTCACCGAAGTTAGTAGAGTATTTTTAAAATATATTTTTCACCGATAGAAAAATACACTCCATGGTAAAATTAACTCTCCAATATTATTGGGTAACACACACACACACACACATATATATATATATATATATAGTCCCAAATATATTCTAAATCCTTGGAGACTTGTTGTTGATTGTGATCGATGGAGTCTAACCATTTAATATTCTAAATATATAAGTAGATATCACGCCATCTATATTCGAAATTTAAAACTTTTCAGCGCCATTTTTTTTCTTTACAAAATAATAATT
Source organism: Cordylochernes scorpioides (assembly GCA_030710605.1). Lineage (NCBI taxonomy): Eukaryota > Metazoa > Arthropoda > Arachnida > Pseudoscorpiones > Chernetidae > Cordylochernes > Cordylochernes scorpioides. The sequence goes on along the minus strand of CP092883.1, from coordinate 17,493,838 downwards.
GTCCCACTGTCCTCTGTGCGATTGAAAAATGATTGAGAGGGCCTAACTCATCAGTGGTGAACCTTCCCAGTTGTTTAGATAATTTAATCTACCAGAATGCCAATAAATGTTTCATCGCCGAAAGGAAAAAGTGTATGAATTTTATTTTTAAAGAATAAAAAATTTTACACCAAATAGCTCCAAATTTCAAATAAAAACCCTAAATAAGTTGAATGAGCACATCTACTAGATCTATAGATTCTTCATAAGTTTGGAAATTTCGCTAAGTACCAGAAAAAGAGAGAGAGAGAGAGAGAGAGATTACGTTGCGGCTATTTATTATATCTAATCGAAATATTTAAAAGCTTTCGGAACTGGCTCTTTCTCAGATAAACTTTAGACCACACACATATACACTCATAGACCAAACTTAATGAAGTAATACCTTTTATCATGTATATCGGGATTCAGACAATAACTCTGAAAGATATTACAGTGACCTTTACTGGAGACACACGAGATAACCAAGTGTGTATACACTCGTGGACAAAACTTAAGGAAGTTTTACCTTTTACCATGTATATATCGGGATTCAGACAATAACTCTGAAAGATATTACAGTGACCTTTATTGAAGTCACGAGATAACTAAGTGTGTATACACTCGTGGACAAAACTTAAGGAATTTTTACCTTTTACCATGTATATATCGGGATTCAGACAATAACTCTGAAAGATATTACAGTGACCTTTACTGAAGACACACGAGATAACCAGGCGTGTATACACTCGTGGACAAAACTTAATGAAGTTATACCTTTTATCATGCATATCGGGATTCAGACAATAACTCTGAAAGATATTACAGTGACCTTTATTGAAGACACACGAGATAACCAAGTGTAAACAAATTTGCCTCCGTCTTCTTCTTCTTCTTCAAAAAAAAATTACCGGCGACAACATGACTTTACACTTCCTTAGGTTTTGTCCATGAGTGTGTATCACACGTTTATCCTGAAATAAATGAACTTCGAAACCAAATTATTTGTCATTAAGGAGGCGATGTACAGAGAATATGTACAGTCGAAGAAGCTCCTCTGATGACGAAAAATCCTCTTCAGAGGATCTTCGTAAACTATTATTTCAAGACCCACAAAAAAAGAGCTTGTAATCAGTAGTAAATGGTTTATAAAACCAAAGATCGCCTCTCCCGTCAAAATAAACTTCAAGACTAGGCGTTATCTATTTACCATGTTGTAGATAGATTTCTCCAGTTTATAGGTCCACCGTCTTTATGAACAGTAGCACCTTAAATAGGATATGGTTAACAACATTCACAGACGGTTTTGATAAGGAAGAAGCTAGCGGACTCAACTTCTCAGTGGATATAACCACATGTATAAGCACATAGAATATATATATGTACATTATTATGTAATTATATATAGAGATATACCATTTACATATGCTCTTATATGTATATATTCTATTTAAATTAATGAAGTGGGCGGATAGGGTCTATCACATTTATAATTAAGAATTTCTCTTGTGGGTATATGTTGTATGCATGTAGAGACATGTTATCGTATTTTTTTTTTGAGGGGTAGACTCTTAAATTATATATTTTTGTGCTTCTCCTATTATATAGTAAAACTAAATATTGAATCGCGCCATCTATCGGATTAAATATGAACTTTTGAGTCAATATTCTAAATCAATATAAAATAATTACGAGAGTTGATAATTTAGCAGTAAGGTTTGTTGGTACGACGAAAATATGTTTTTGTTCATATATGACTATTTTACGTGAATAAACATGTAGAATATAAGAAGATTCTCCGTGCCAATATGTAAATACGAAGAATAACCCTACATACGAATTTTATTCAAACTCCAGACATATGCAAATATTCAGACATATCTATATACATTCACATTCAATTTCGATTTAGTATTTTTAAGATTGTTATGTCTATAATTATAACATTCGATTATATTTTGTATTTAACCTTTTTCAAAGCGTTTTAGCTTGTATCTTGATTTATATCTATTTTATTTCGTTTTATCTTTTTTTTTTAGCTAGAAGAAAAAGATTGAGATTGAAACTGATTAATTATAACGTCCATATAAGATTATATAAGGTTAAATACATAAAATGAATAAATAAGATTAATAATAATAGATATATGAATAAATAGATAAAATAATTGATAAATATACATATATGTATAAATATATATATACTAGCGGACCCGCCCGGCTTCGCCCGGGTTTTACCTGAGTAAAGGTTTGTCTAACGAATCTCTCGATAAAGTTAACATTTTTTCCCGGTCCCTTGAAAAATACTCGATAAGTTGAATAAAATCAATATTAATTGGTTCCCTCGGTAATTGGAAGTTAAAGGAATAGTATCTTGCCTTTGAATTGTATCATTATTCTTGTCTCAAATAAATTGCCGTGTCATCCTGAATTTTGTCTTTCCTAATTTTCTACATTACAAAATCATCGTATCATCATGATAATATTTAGAGTAGATTGTTGAATTATAACAGATAAATTAGAATATTTATCTTGATTATTTCTAGGCGAAAAGTTATTTCAAAAATTTTATTTGCTAGAAACCTTCCCAGTACTATACTAAATAACTTCCCAAAGTTTCATGGCGATCCAATGAGTGGTTTGGTCAGGCATAAAGGACAAACAAACAAACAAACAGACACACATACATTCATTTTTATATATATAGATAGATAAATTAGAATATTTATCTTGATAAAATATTTTAATTTTTTCATATTTTAATATATGTAAATAGAGTCTCTTAAGAAAGACCACCTAAAAACATGAATCAACTTGTTTCTCCTGTTGGTGGTCTCTCATTGAAGATTCTAATTGCTATTAAAGAATCTCTAATAGACCTTTAATAAGAGACTGCCTCTTGGAGAGACGGGTTAAGCTACGAAATGGATATTCGCGGCTTCGCCCGGGTTTTACCCGAGTAAAGGTTTGTTTAACGAATCTCTCCATAAAGTGAACATTTTTTCCCGGTCCCTTGAAAAATTCTCGATAAGTTGAATAAAATCAATATTAATTGGTTCCCTCGGTAATTGGAAGTTAAAGGAATAGTATCTTGCCTTTGAATTGTATCATTATTCTTGTCTCAAATAAATTGCCATGTCATCCTGAATTTTGTCTTTCCTAATTTTCTACATTACAAAATCATCGTATCATCATGATAATATTTAGAGCAGATTGTTGAATTATAACAGATAAATTAGAATATTTATCTTGATTATATCTAGGCGAAAAGTTATTTCAAAAATTTTATTTGCTAGAAACCTTCCCAGTACTATACTAAATAACTTCCCAAAGTTTCATGGCGATCCAATGAGTGGTTTGGTCAGGCATAAAGGACAAACAGACATACATTCATTTATATATATATATACAAGGTCTAATTGGTGGCGCCCACCGCGAGAAAGACTCCGCCACCGATGGACTGCGAAAGTTCTTTCCTTAGAAGAAAGAGAGATTCCGTTCCTGAATGTGCTCGTATAGCTGCTAAAGCAAATTATTGAAAAATATAATATTTGATTTCTTGTGCGTGCTTAGAGTTTATAGCTGCTGGAAACTTATATTATATTAGAGACTCGACGAGGGTAGTAAGAGATTTCTTTAACTGGATAACGGATGTTGACTTTGAGTGTTGGGAAAGGCTATCTCGCAGACAAGGTATTCAGTGATATTATGCCATCCTAGGACATTAGCCATAAGTCAGTCTGAAGTTTGTTCCATCAGTTTGTTCTGTGTACCCATAGCCACATCCGTCTCCATGATGATACTGTTGCTCAAATATCTCAGAGCAAACACACTTTTCTTCATCCTACTTTATGAGGAACTTAAGCGCGGAGATGTTTAGTCACACTGGCTTAGCACAGTTTTGTCATGATGGGCACTTTCTACATCTGTTTCTTTATCTACCCGCCTGTCTGTCCTTTATTCTATCTTTGTTCTTCTATCTGCCAGTCTATT
>CP092883.1:17447645-17489728 GCA_030710605.1 Cordylochernes scorpioides | reverse complement strand
GGTCCGTTCCTCTAGCTCCCAGCTTCTCTGTCCTCTAATCAAACTCTCCCAAGGCAAAGATCTATACAATAAGAATCTCTTCAATAAGAAGCGTTTCTTTATTTGTGCAAATAATAAGCTTTCAGAACTTTATAATATTTCTACAGGCATAGCTATAAAGCTTGTATTTTGCACGAATAAAGAAAGGCATTGCTATTGTTTATATTCTTATTGTATACCTTATAGTAATTTTCTCTTCTAAAGCAAAGATCTATAGACATAGCGTGGTGGAAAGATATTGATTTCGTCCAGTTAGTCTATTCATTGAGAATTTTGTGGTTTCCTCTTGCCTTTCACATCCATATGCTGTTGACTTAATAATAGATTCATCCTCCTTTAGAAGCCGATACGTACTTGACGGACAAGTCAGTGCCATATTTCGTATGAGGATGGAGTTGGAGACTTGTCTCTTTCTCTGCTCGGCCCCCTCCTAGTTTATCAGCTCTAGAGAGTTATCCACTCTCCGCTATGTAGAGGTGCCAGGTTGGATTTTCTAAGAATCTTATAGAATAAAGCATTTTCTACATCTATTCAGTACTTTGGGTGGCAACAAGCTCTTAGAGGATGAACAAAAATAAGTTTTCCAACTGTCAAGAGGTCGTCTAGGGCAGGGATTGGCAACCTTTTGAGTCGAAGAGTCAAAAATATAAATTTACAAAATTTCAAAGTTTTTAAAGAGAGCCATAAAATATTTTTCTTGCCAACAATAAATAGAGAGTACTCGAATAAATAAAGTTTTTATTTAACAGTGTTTATCTGTTGTAGATCTATATAAATTTGTAAATACTAGAGAAAATTGTCGCAGATTTAACTATGTTTGTAAATATATTTATGATTATCTTTCTAACCTGGAAGGTTCAGGTTCCTAATATATATTATTGTTTCTCTTTTTTATTTATTTTCTTGTATAATATGTTTATGACTGAAAATTCGAAATTATTTTAAAGGCGTAAAATTCTTTTTGAAATTATACAATTTCTACTGCCCTTACTGCAATGGCAGTAAAGGCAGTAGAAATTGTTTAATTTCAAAAAGAATCTTACGCCTTTAAAATAGTTTCGAATTTTGATAACAGATGGCGCGCTAGTGCATCATGTTTATGACTGTTTCTGTTTAAAAATGTAAATCGACGCAATTATCCCTAGCAGGGATATCGCGTTTTGTATGTTGAAATAAAATAAATTTATGGGAGTACTGCACGCAGTTTTACATCCAAAGAAGCCGCATGTGGCTCGCGAGCTACAGGTTGCCGACCTCTGATCTAGGGTTATCTAAGCCAGGGATAAGAAGAAATAGATGTGGGGAGGAAACAAACCAAGACAGGCCAACCCTTCAAATGAGCACGTTCGAAGTAAACAAGATTACCCTAACTGTCAGGTGAATACGGAATATGGCCTGAAGGTTTTGTACTGATTTATGGCGCAGGTACACACAGCTCTGGAACTCGAATAAATAATGGGCTAGTTGAAATTCAACTCACCTTAACATTCAGCTAATTGTAAACTTTTGTAGATAGAGATATTACCTTTTTCAAGAGTTCGCGCTGTGTATTTATAATATTTTTTAAAGAATCTTTTATTTTAGAGATATGTCGTCTTGACTTTAGTCTGTATGTTCATTGTACGTGGTCAAATATTTTTATTTTCTTAAATATGAAATTTCTAGAAATTACTTTAAATATGTAAATTATTTATATATATACGATACTCTCACAATAATTAACTAGCGATTCTCTCTCTCCCACATTTGATTATCTTATTTAATAAAATCCATTCATCACTAACACAAGTCTAATTTGTAGCTATATATATATGCCTTAATTGCTTATTTTTTAAATTTAATCATTCAAATAATATTTCACAAATTATTTTAGGTTCACTTTATTTATATAGGCTTTATCTCTCCACCGCAGTTGTTTCCTGCTTGGATTGGCTAAACGTAGTTATCAAGAAAAATGTTTAAAATGCTGTAAATTATTGCACGAAGAGAGCATAACATTTTAGTTTGTTGTGATATAAATCCTAATTTCGCTAATATTCCCTGATATTTAAAATAATCATTGATCCTATAATAAGAACGGATTAATTGATTTTATGATTTTGACACACACATACATACAAATGACGTATACAACACAATAACCTAATATTATGTTATATTAATTTACACATTACTGACGCAATCATAAGTGATTTTTTTAGCTCATTGACACACTCATAATTCGTTTTATTTTATTCTTATCACCCGAAATATTTTAATGAGTCTGTTTTCATTTACTTTTATCGTTTTTTAAATGTTTTTTTTTTGCTTATCCCTAGTACACATGGTACAGGCTATGATAATCATGGTGGGTAGAAGTTAGCGACTGCTTTTACTGTAAGCGCACCACATGTCTACGCATGTGAAAAGCAGTTCGACTTTGCACTTATAAATGTGCCAGTTATAAATGTTTGGTTACTTGTATTTGCTGGTGGGGTTGGACTTTTGCAAGAATCTGAGGCCATTGGACCCTTTTTTTTTAAATAGAAAAAAGTGTCCAATGCGGGAATCGAACCCGGGTCCTAGTGGTCGAAAACCAAACGGTTTAACCAGCCTTCCACCGACCCCCGTTTTTTAAATGTTCACATCCCTAACGAAAACATCTATCTTAAAATTATATATCACAACAAACTAAAATGTTAAGCTCTCTTCGTGCAATAATTTACAGCATTTCAAACATTTTTCTTGATGACTACGTTTAGCCAATCCAAGCAGGAAACAACTGCGGTGGAAACAAAGCCATCACATAGAATTAAGACGATCTAAAATTCCTTTTATCTTCCTTTATTTTAATCGGGATACTTATCTACCTTCTCTACCAGCCCTTATACACAAAATTGGTGTTTAGAAAAAGGCTTTATCTCGGGGTAAATTCAATTATTTACAGCAGGTAGAGTGGGATTTGGGTGAATGACCCCAAGATTTCATTAATCCCTTTGTATAAATCTGCAATCAATGGAGATTACGGCGTCGTCAGCCACCTCTTTTGTCCTCTTTCTCACTTTTCTAACTCAGCAAATTGAGATAAAAATAACGCTCTTATATATGATCCTTTATATTCGCTATTTTTAGTTAATTGTAGAAAAATTCATTCTCTACTTAAGACCTATCTAGAAGACCAGAATTTATCGGTCTTCAATCAGGTTTGTTGTTGTTGCCGTGTCCGATGAAGAGCCTCAGATGTCTCCATACATCTCTATCACAGTAGTCGTAATGTTCTCTATCTTGGGTGTGTAAAGCTGCTGTTCTGGGTCAATTTTCTGTTGTTGTAGTCGTGTCCAATGAAGAACCTCAGATGTCTCCATGCGTCTCTATCACAGCAGTCGCAATGTCTTCTATCTTTGGTGTTTAAAGCTGCTGCTCTGGGTCCATGTCAATTTTGGGTTGTTGTTGTCGTGTCCAATGAAGAGGTTCAGATGTCTCCATGCATCTCTATCACAGCAGTCGCAATGTTCTCTATCTTGGGTGTGTAAAGCTGCTGTTCTGGGACTATTTTCTGTTGTTGTTGTTGTTGTCGTGTACAATAAAGAGGGCTCAGATGTCTCCGTACATCTCTATCACATTAATGTCCTATATCTTTGGTGTTTAAAGCTGCTGTTATGGGTCCATGTCAATTTACTGCGAAGTTGTGGCCATTGCTGAACATGAGAATATGTGGGTAGGTGTTAGTTCCACACCAGAGGACATTTCTTCAATCCGGTCTTAAATAGGTATTGTATTATCAACATCCTTAAACCTAAAGCATTAACGCGCCAGGGTTCATCACTGATGAGCTAGGCCCTCCGCTTCACAGAGCAGTAATAATAGAAGGAAGTTTTTTCATTTGAAAAAGAAAAGTACGTATGCTTTCGCTTCTTTATAATATTATCAATAAACCACTGAAAAATCCTTTAAATGGTCTAGTTCAAATTACTGTTAAATATACAAATATCTTCTTCTTCTTTCTTATCTCCACTCAATCATATTAGGGTATCAAGTTGTGACCCTTGATGGTGTCTGTTTGACAACCATCATGACTGGGTGAAGTAGAATGCGTCTGCCTTTGTCATTAAGAGCACTACTCAGTGGCAGGCCACTGATTTAGCTCCAAAAGAAATGGCCGCCACTGACATTAGGAACAGACGCCATGTACAGCTGCTCCTATCATGGAGTACAAACGCTGCTCATCCTGTATACCTGGTGTCCTTACAGGGTACTCTCAGCCAGGCCAGATGAGCCCAGGTTTTTTAGTGAGCTTGTTACTGCTCCCCCTTCTCCTATTTCATCCGGGCTTGGGACCGGCATAGGCGGAGTTAATATACAAATGTGAAAGAAAAGAATACATTGAAGCACGAATGTTTCTTCTACATATAAATCAACTAGCCGAATGACCCGGGCAACGCCCGTGTTTTACCCGATTGAATGTTTTGATTCAAATACTATTTGTTACAATTATAAATTGAGAAAGAGAGGATTCCATTTAGTTATTAACTAATATATGCATTTATTTAAGGAGCGACCCGCTCCAACACAATAGTTACAAACACCAAGAAGCGAGTGGGGGGGCAAAGTCAAAAACAAAGTGTCTCGCGTAGTGGCGGCGCCATCGTAGCCACGTGATCGTAGCCAACCAATAGGAGACCGCCATTCCAAAGAAAAAGCAAACGGTGACAGAGATGACGCATGACGCTCGTAACTGTATATAGAATATTCTACCATCTTTACTGCGATGGAAAATATTGAGAGGGCATCACAGTAAGGATAGTAGAAGTTTGTTTTATATGTAAAATAGACATCCGTGCTTCATTTCTTATACAAAGATGAGGCTTTATTGCCTTATAACAAATGTAAAAATCATCCATTTCTATAACGATCCCCATTTTGAAAATGAACACAATTTTCGTTTTTATTGCGATGAAATTAACACAAAGCAATAACGCGCTATCTATATATATAAAATGAAAAGATTTAAAAGTACGAATGTTTCTTTTATACATAATACAAACTTCTACTGTCCTTACTGTTATGAAAAAATATATTTGAATGTAATTCTACTGTCCTATAAGATTATGTCCATAGTTTACTTGAAAACCATTTCTAAGATTCCACCCTTCAGTGCTGAGTATATAAGCAGAAACGTCCAATACAGTATTTGAGCTCTGAGAAGCGGTCTGGTGGATTAAATTGGCGAAACCGCTGGGAGGGTTCACCACTGATGAGCCAAGCCCTCCCAATATATTTTTTTCATCGCAGTAAGGACAGTAGAAGTTTGTGTTATGTATAAAAGAAACATTCGTGCTTTTAAATCCTTTCAACATGAAATTAGAAAAAATCTTAACGTCTTGAAAAATAATTTTTAAAAAGTGGGAATGTACGCGATGTATTAATTAAGACAGAAAAAAAATCCTAAAATCGACTACGCCCTAAAATAATTAGAAACTCGTAGGTTCTTGACTTTCTTGATTGATCAAAAAATTCTATTTTCGGCCAATATGCCGAAGATTTTTTAAATCCACGATTAGTTGATATTTATTCCGTTAGATGGCGCAAGCAATCAGAAATTTTCAGTTTCACGATCAAGGGATGCTTTTTTGTTTCCTTAATTTGAAATCTTCTTAAATTTAATTTGGTCTTTTAAACGAGATCGGTTAAAAAATAAAAAGATAGCTGTGTATCAAAATTCGAAACTATTATTGAAGCATATGATTCTTTTTTAAAATAAACATAAAGAATAAAGAATCATACGCGTCTATAATAGTTTCGAATTTTGATAACAGATGTGACGCTAATGCATCATAATATTGTCGCGGAGATAAATAAAGCAAGGGCAAATTTGCGAATAATTAATTTATTATAAAGGTGGGTATTTACCTTTTAGTTCTCCAATAAAATTATTTACAAGAGGTATTTATAGGAAGAGAGATAACAACTTATCCCAAGGTAAAGATAATAATAATGAGCGTCGTCAGCTACCGAGGCGTCCCGTTTTCCTTATTTGCAGATAAGATTCCGAGAACTCCTCACACCTGTAGTGTCCCCCCCCCCCCCCCCCCCCCCCCCGGGGTCCAGGGATGATTGACAGGTGTCCCAAACTGGATGGAGCTTCTTGACAGTATATAAGCTGTTTGTATCAAATGTTCTTGATTTATTTACTTCCAGATATTTCGGTCAAAAACCAACGGTTTAGACCACCTGCATTAAACTGCGAGAATCAACTGTATATGCTATACAATAATAATTCGAGAGTGAGAAGCACAATTTTTTAATTATTCTATTAAAAATACAGAGAGATACAGTGAGGTTTGTGTTTAAAAGTCTAGTAACGGTAATACAGTTAAACCTCTCTATAGCGCCCCCTCTTTGGACTCACCAAAATAGGGTGCTATAGAGAGGGGGTGCTATAGACAGGTCACTTTTAATGTAAATCGCATCGTACTACGTATTTAAAATTAGTTCTATAGAGAGGAAGGCGTTATTTAGAGGGGGCGCTATAGACAGGTTTAACTGTATATTGATTTTTTTCGTGTTCCAGTAGAATTTGCACTTTTATTGGATATTTGTCATTTCTTTCTAATATCTCAGCAGAGTGGAGAAATACATTTTAATATCCGTTTAATATCTCTCATGTTTATTATGTATTGAATTTATTAAAGTGTATTTTCTCAATAAACACTCTGTTAAATTATGATGCATTAGCGCGCCATCTGTTATCAAAATTCGAAACTATTATAGACGGGTATGATTATTTTTAAAAATAAACAATTTCTACTGTCCTTACTGCAATGGAAAAATTAATGGACATTAGAAATTGTTTATTTTTTAAAAAGAATCATATACGTCTATAATAGTTTCGAATTTTGAATCAGTTAAATGTCTATATAACAAGTAAGTCTGAAGTATGTTTGTCTTTATGAAGTTATTCGGTCTAACGTGTTCACTAGAATAGATGTCACATTCTCTTTCTATAGAAAATATCTATTAAAGGTTTCAATTTTTATCACAATGAATGGTTTCTTCGTTCCTGCTTTCTGCGATATATTTTAGTCAGAAGATTTGAAAATATTATTTATTTTCATTGCAAACAACAAACATAGTGATATATCCTCTATGGCATGTAGGATCTAGGAGAGGCAAGCTGGTGACATAAGATGATAGTTTTTTTATTTGGTCTGACTTATATATACAGAGGTATGATGATGTTAAATAAACGATAAGTCAATGACACTCTGCTGTCAATACACAATACAAATTAGAAAGAGGGAATCATATATCGCCGCAACTATTTTTTATTAACGCGATTAAGGAAGCTTTCGGGCAAGCCCTTCTTCAGCTAACTATAGTGTACAAACAAGGAGAGATTATATATCGTTTTTAATATAAAATAAAAGAAAAGAAAATTACCACGCCTCTATCGCCCTCGTGGCGTGGTAATTTTCTTTTCTTTTATTTTATTTTATATTAAAAACGATATATAATCTCTCCTTGTTTGTACACTATAGTTAGCTGAAGAAGGGCTTGCCCGAAAGCTTCCTTAATCGCGTTAATAAAAAAGAGTTGCGGCGATATATGATTCCCTCTTTCTAATTTGTCGAAATCCGCAAACCGTTTACCATGAACACAATACATAGTTAACACGATTACACAACTAAAATACCAAAGCTATCTAGATGGTGTATATGCAGTTCCTTTCTGTTACTGTCCATGTACATAAGCTGGCAGTGGGGTCTCACAGTTTTCTCGACGTCTGGCGATAAAGCATTGACAATTCTTCACTAAAAGACTTTCTACCTTTTTTTTTTTAAAGAGCGACAGTGGATCTCCTAAACGTCAAAGGATAATAAACGTTTATAAAACGGTTGATGAAATTCCAATTTGAATAATATCTTCTGCAATATAATAAGATATAGGTAACAACCAACTCATTCTCTCTCTTGCTTATCCATAGAACACGTGGTACAGGCCATTATAATCATGGTGTTTAGAAGTAGGCGACCGCTTTTACTGTAAGTGTACCACATGTCTACACATGTGAAAAGCATTTCGACTTTGCACTTAGAAATGTGCCAGAGCCCCGTTTGGTTACTTGCACTCGCTGGTAAGGTTGAACTTTTGCAAGAATCGGGAGACATTGGGGCATTTTTTTTATCAGAAAAAAGGTGCTCAATGCAGGAATCGAACCCTGGTCGTAGCGGTCTAAAAACAAAGGTTTAGACCATCCTTCCACCGACGCCCTTACCAGGCTCCTGAAGCGTATCAATAGATCGCCGACTATCCAATACTATAATATAAGTCTTGGCGTTTATATGTATGCCCTGATTGGCTGTTCACTGCCACGTGAGCAGGATGGTGATTAATCATCGTGAGGATATCGTTGCAAGCTGGCAATGAAGAGAGGAGAATCTGTATAAGACTGCTGTATTAATAAAGACTTTGGGTGTTTGTTTGCTAAGGGTTTACACCATATTTCAGAATATATTTAAAATAATTTTTGCTTCAAAAAATTATTCCAGAGTATTGATAAATACAGAAAACCCAACCAAATACGTGTTTCAGACTGTTAGCCTTCGTCAGCGTAGTGTAAGGCTGTACCTCAACGATCAAACGAGAATTTCACTTTTTAGCTATTTTTTTAAATACAGAAATAAAATGATTGCCCCATTGTGAAACGTTTATGTTATATTAAAAACATTCTCTCCTGTTCCAAATTGACTTTATTAAGTACCCCTTAAAAACGAGCAACCTAGAATATTTACATTAATGATCCAGGTACATGCAATCGTCACATTTACTAAAATAAAATTAAACTTCTGATCTTAGGGAAAATTTGACCTCATTTTTTTTTAAATTCTTATCTTGCCTGTTTGATTTTTTAGTTATTTATATTTTTCTTCCATTTATCATTTTGACTGAGTTGATGAAAGAGCATTAGTCCGGGTAGTTAGTTTCTTTTTTTTTTTTCTTTTTTAGATTTATCGTAAAGATAGAGGCTGCCTGGTCGGCATTCATAGTTCTTCAAATAAAAGATACTTCGGCCAGTAAATCTTTTTTATTATCTCGACGTTTCGACAAAAATCTTTTGTCCTCGTCAGGAGCAAACAAAATTAAAACATTTGGCAAAGCGTTAGAAATTATTCTTTTTTTACATTTGTAGTTTCAGAATTACTTGAAAGATGTATTTTCTAGGATGTACTAGAGCGCCATCTGTTATCAAATTATAAAAACTATTTTAGAGGCGTAATATTCTTTTTAAAATAAAACAATTTCTACTGTCCTTACTGAGCCAGGCCCTCCCTTTAATTTTTCCATCGCAGTAAGGACAGTAGAAATTGTTTTATTTTAAAAAGAATATTACGCCTCTAAAATAGTTTTATAATATGTATTTTCTAGGTTTTCATATTTTTGATTAAATAAATATTTAGTTCAAAAACAACTTTATTGGGCACTGTTCAAAAAGACTTGCAATCTAGATCATGATTTGAGTCAAAAGGGGTTCCATCAATTATGTTTATATAAAAGAGCATACCTGGATCTGTGTAAAGAAATAAAAAAACAATTTTTTCTCAAAATATTGATAAAGAGGGAGCAAAGTCTCGAAATATTTTGAGAAAAAAAAAGTTTTTTTTTTCTTTCTTTTCAGATCCAGGATACGCTCTTTTATATAAACTAGATCATGATATTTACAATGAAATATATACACGATCATGTCATTTTCAGTGTCTATATGTTAAAGATTCTTTCCTTCTTTTACATTTTGACAAAATCAATGAGGAATCTCTTTTTTTATTTCTCGAGCTATTGAGCTAACATGCTCTTCAACACGAAGTACAACAACAACAAAAGCCTTTATTGAGGACCTCTCGTCCTATATAGGATTCGCCAGTCTACAGAGTAAGAGAAGAGAACTAATAATGCAGTGAGAAACCCACATGTAGTAGGTATAGTATTTTCTACACTGTGTCTTCAACACGAAGTAATACTTCTAGGTCTCTATGTTAAAGGGCCATGTTTAGTCCGAAAGCCCGAGAAATAAAAAATTGTAGAACGGAATTTGGCAATTATACCGCCAAATGTTTCTTTTGAACGATAATCTAAATTTATTTTAAGGAGAAATAAAGATTATTTCTAACCTTATGGATGAAGTATGATAGGATGAATTGTGAAGAGTAATGATAAACGGAAAAATAAAAGTGTTCAGGGATGGAAATCGAACCTACAGTGTTCCGCTTACCGGGCAGATGTCATGTCCACTAGGCTACCCTGGACATATTTTTCCTTTCGTAAATATTATATAAAGTAATTTATAATACAATATAATGCGGCTTATGATTGTAGAACGGAATTTGGCAATTATACCGCAAATGCTTCTTTTGAACGAAAATCGAAATTTAGTTAAGAGAACTACCCTAGTGCCTTATTGATTTTGGTATAGTGTCTTTATGTAGTTACAAGGTTAGTGTCTTGTGGTATGGATTCCTAGGTTTTAAATGTTCTTTCTTTTCAAATGCGCTGTTTTCTTCTTTTTCACCTTCGCTATATGTATTTGATTTCTTTTTTTTTTTTTTGTTTATTTATCTAGGTTTGTTCTCAATTGATAGAGAAGTTGCTTCAATTTTGGAATTCCTTTTATACGTTTCTTGTTTTTAATTGTAAGCTTCTTGTATAGTGATATTTTCAAGTTTTTCTGATTTGAATAATTTGATTTATTGTCTTATGAAATCGTTTATGTTTTCAATCTGTTGATCATTTCTATTGATGCTGCTACTGACAAACTTACGGGGTTATTTTCCTGATGATCTGGTGTTTAAAGCTTTCAAATTTTCAACATAGTTTTATTTATAGTGATGAATATTGGATGATCATTGGTAAGAATGGGTCTTATAATGGATAAGTAGATTGTTCGCTTGCTTTTGCAAGGACAGCTTTTTAAACACATCCTATTTTTGAGAATTCGAAACTATTATAGACTTGTATGGTTCTTTTTGAAAATTAAACAATGACGTCACAATATCTATACGTAAAATTTTCTTTTGCAGTTTAGGTTTTCATAATTTCTTCTCTTTTGATAGACACACAAATAATATTTTCACGCGCGCGCACAAAATAAATTTGTGTATTTACTCTGTTCTAAATAAATAAATTAATAAAAATAATATATATATATATATATGCAAATAAAGATAATTTTGATTAGTTTAGAATAAAAATAATAAATAGTAGTTATTTTTATTAAATATCAAAAGATATTAAGAGCCTATTTAAATATTCGCGCAGACGAAATATAAATACCAAACGAAACCTTCAAATAAAAGAAAGCTTAATTAAGTAAATTCGAACGTTGTTTGTTCATTTGTATTCCATACTTAATTAGATCTGTAGCTATCACAATATTTTTTATTTAACTAAGCCACTATTTTAATAATAATAAATTCACTTTTTTACTTTTTAATAATGTATGTCAAATTGGCCCCCATTCGTTATTTTTAAAAATGTAATTAATTTAGGAAATAATACCTTTTGTACACTTCATTTTATATTCATAAAAAAAAACAATTAATCTCATCACTAGGTAAATATTAGTTTTGATATTTAGAAAATTGTATTTATTCTAATTTAGGTTTGTTGGAATGTTTTACATGGATTTTTAGCTTATAGTAAATTTGATAAAATTAGCTTTTTTTTATCTCTATGTTAGATGCATTAGCGCGCCATCTGTTATCAAAATACGAAACTATTATAGACGCGTATGATTCTTTTTTTAAAATAAACAATTTCTACTGTCCTTACTGGAATGGAAAAATTAATGGAAGGGCCTGGCTCATCAGTGGTGAACCCTAGTGAAAAAAGTATAAAAAGTGAATTTGTATTTGGATTAGGTGGATAAATTGAGAAAAAAAGGCATTTTCTGGTTGTGTAGCTAGATGGCGCAAGCCATCAGCAACCTTTAGTGGCACGATCTGAAGATGCCTTTTTCTCAAAATTGTTTATTTTTTAAAAAGAATCATACGCGTCTATAATAGTTTCGAATCTCTATGTTAATAAATATATTTTGAAAAAATTATGTAATAATTTTTAAAAATCAACAATACGTTTATATATATTCCGACAGAGCAACTTTTAGTGTCACGATGAGGTGATACCTTTTTCTTAATTAATACACTTGATTACAATACAATTTCACTTTTACACTATTTTTTCAAAAATGTTCAATATATATTGTTTAACTAAAAAATAATTATTGGTTCCTCAAGAAGCCTCTGGGACCAAAGGATTTTTGGTCGCAGTGGTACAGCCTGCCCTACGCGGTGAGGGCCAACAACCCGAAACGCGTTCTTCGATGGCTTTTTTTTATTTATCAAGAAAATGGGTTAGGCAAATATCAGGCTAAATCAATGTTTAGTTGATTTCTTTTCCACTAGATGGCGCTATGTCATCTAAAAAGCACATGTGCTCCTGGTTAGGATATGCCTTCTTTGTTTTTAATATCAACACCTGACCTTTATATTTTTCTATTGTTTTTTTCAGATTGTTTAACTAGTCTTCTTCTTCTTCTTTCTTATCTCCACTCAATCAGCTTGTAAAGCTTGAGCATTTTGATGGTGTCTGCGGGGGGGCAATAATCATGATTGGGTGAAGTAAAATGCGTCTACCTTTGTCATTAAGGCTGGGAGCACTACTCAGTGGCTGGCCGACTTATCTCCAAAAGAAATGGCTGCCTCTGACATGAGGAACAGACGCCATGTGCAGCTGCTCCTAACAATGGAGTACAAACGTGCTCATCCTGTTTTCCTGGAGCCCTTACAGGGTACTATCAGCCGGGCCAACTGAGCCCAGGTTTTTTAGTGAGCTTGTTACTGCTCCCTCTCCTCCTTTTTCATCCGGGTTTGGGACCGGCAAAGGTGGAGTTTAACTAGTAAATGTAAGAAACGTATAATCATAAGCAACAGAAAATCAACTACAGACTTCCTGACGGTGTTAGATTGATGGGATAACCCAAAAGAGGATCACTCCGAGTAAAACAGAAAGATTTTTACTTAAGTAAAATAAAAATAATTTCAGCGATGGGGGATTAAGTGATTGATCTTCCCCATAACCTCTCTTTGCGAGGCTCTAATCCAAAAACACCGCTGTAAGAAGATTATAGTATACCCCTTTAAACCAAGCTCCTTTGTTTAACGGTGAGCAAATCAAATTTTAGCTTAGCGCCTCTTCTTCTTTCTTTTTTTGAAGAGTTAATTATTCCCTCGTTCTTTATTCTCTATGAGGTAAATAGAAACCACACACGCTTTAAATTATCTACTTATAACAGGCTTTTGTTTAAATGACTTCCTTATGGGATGAAATAGAGAAAAATATTAAGTACACAGATATAATTCAAGTTCTTTTTAACATTTATTAATCAACCCCAGACGCGATATTGAAGTATTTGCGCCTATTACAGAGGAATTAAATAAATTAAAACTTGAAAATTTGAATATTAATTAAAGTTCTTTAAAATAAATTACACTTCAACTAGAAATTGTTTTTTATTTTCTCGACGTTTCAACAAAAATATTTTGTAATCGTCAGGAAAAAGTAAAAAAGCATTTGGCAAGACGTTAAAATATTAAAACATTTTACATTTTGAAAATAGAGCAATCCATAAATAAATCCTTTAAATAAAAAGACCTATATTGTATCAATATATTATTTATTTTACCAATATTTCAGTTGTTTCAGACACACTTTAAAATGTTATAATACCTTAATAAAGGTTGGCGTTCAGCCAACTGAAATATTGGTAAAATAAATGATAGTTTTATCCAAAATATGCTTTTTTATTTAAAATATTTTACATTTATAACGCCTTGCCGAATGCTTTCATTTTTATTTTGTTCTGACGAGTACAAATATCTTTAGTTTTGTTGAAACGTTGAGAAAATATGTGTATCTGTATGGGTTGTTTTGTCCTACTGGTGGAGCAAATATATGTATGCCATTTTCTTCACTTACAGAAGAATTTTTCCATATAGTTTTGTTAAGTTCAATTACAGAGAATAAACCGATTAAAATACAAACTGCAGAATGAACAAAACATCAGTTGTGTACCTCAGATCAGGTAGATTGAATTGCCCAAATAGCTAGGAATGTTTACCATTGATGAAACTCCGCCTTTGCCGGTCCCAAGCCCGGATGAAAAAGGAGGAAGGGGAGCAGTATCAAGCTCACTAAAAACCTGAGCTCAGCTGGCCCGGTTGATAGTATCCTGTAAAGGCTCCTAATCCAGGGATACAGGATGAGCAGCGTTTGTACTCCATGTTAGGAGCGGCTGTACATGGCGTCTGTTCCTCATGTCAGAGGCGGCCATTTTTTTTGGAGCTAAGTCGGCCTGCCACTGAGTAGTGCTCCCAGTCTTAATGACAAAGGCAGACGCATTCTACTTCACCCAATCATGATGGTTGTCAAGCTATACAAGCTTGATACCCTAATATGATTGAGTGGAGCTAAGAAAGAAGAAGAAGACCATTGATGAAACAAACCTTTCCAAATTAAACTTCACTCTAATTGTAGTAAAAAACCGTCCTCTATATTTAAATAAATATTAACTCCCATTAAGTTTCCAACCTCAATAAATAAAATTACAAAATAAAGTTTTGAACAAATACTCAGCACATAAAGGTTTCCCAAATAAATCTGTGTGTATACAACCTCAGATTCCAATCCCAATCTAGTCTCAAGTAGGAAACGCTTTTGCACACATTTCTATTCCAAGTTAAGGAGAGAAAAATAAAGAAATTAAAAGTTCTCTCTCCATGTCAAAGATTCTCTTTCTATTAATGTCTAATCATTAAAAGCCAAGAAATTAAATTGTTTAAATGTCGGTTAGGGAAGTGGTTTTTATTATTTAATCTGTTTAAATTGTTGTCTAAAAAACTCTCTCTTCGAATTAAATGTACGCTGCTAGTGATCTTTTTTCAAATATGATTTTTTCTTTCTTTCTTTCTTGTGTTTTTAAAATATTTGTTTAAACATGGTTGTTCCTTTCTGTTCTATAATATGTTGTGTCTTTTTGTGTCGAGTATTTTTTCTTGGCTATTTTTTAAGGATGAAACCTTATTTTTAATTCAACTATCCTGTATTGGTATTCTCCGATATTTCAATCAGACTAATCGCCTATCTATTTCGAAAGAATGTGTCTCTGGATTCCTTATCTCCATTGGTATGCAAATGGACAGGACCTTTTAAACAAAGAAAGTGACGGTAATGGACTATTTATGAGTATAAATGATCGTTTCTTCTAATTATTATTACACTAAAAGACAAAGAATTAAGGAAGTTGCACCTTTCAGCATGTATATCGGGATTCAGACAATAACTCTTAAAGATATTACAGTGACCTTTATTAAACCACACGAGATAACCAATATACACCAATGGACAAAACTTAAGGAAGTTATACCTTTTAGCATGTATATCGGGATTCAGACAATAACTCTTAAAGATATTACAGTGACCTTTATTAAAGCACACGAGATAACCAATATACACTCATGGACAAAACTTAAGGAAGTTATACCTTTTAGCATGTATATCGGGATTCAGACAATAACTCTGAAATATATTGTAAATCACATTTAGCATCTCTATCTACCTGGGATACGCTTGTCTTGTAAATATATCAATGTTGTTAAACATACACTGTTATACACACAATACTGTTTAACACAATGAGTTTCTCTTTATTTTAAAATGCCAGCTTTCAAGTGATAATCGCTCTTCAACAATCCTAATAAAAAACATCCACTATATCTTACAAGAAATATTTACAAATACAAACGCGCGCAGCGTGGGAATAGTTGCATAATGGTTAATGCACCTATTTTTTGAATTATATATAATACTAGCGGACGTACCCGGCTTCGCCCGAGGTTTTACCCGAGTAAAGGTTTGTCTAACGAACATTTGTTAAAACAATTCTCTATAAACTTATTTAAAAAAAAAGATATATTTTGATAATTTGAAACTCGTAAATTTGAATCTCTCGATAAAGTGAACATTTTTCCCCGGTCCCTGTGTGCCGTGTCATCCTGAATTTTGTCTTTCATAATTTTCTACATTACAAAATCATCGTTTTATCTAGTGAACATATTTTCCCGGTCCCTTGAAAAATACTCGATAAGTTGAATAAAATCATGGTCGTGAATCTCTCGATAAAGTGATTATTTTTTCCCGGTCCCTGTGTGCCGTGTCATCCTGAATTTTGTCTTTCCTAATTTTCTACATTACAAAATCATCGTTTTATCTACATATTTTCCCGGTCCCTTGAAAAATACTCGATAAGTTGAATAAAATCATGGTCGTTTATGGAAGATGGACGTAGTTCCCGGAGGTCACCCGCCCCCCGCTTGCGAGTTAAAACTACAAATCTGCAAATAACTCTAAGGATATTTAAGATATTCAAGAAATTATTTTTCGTAAACCTTTCCGGGGATATGCCTAATAATATCCCAAATTTTCACGGCGATTGGATGTATGGTTTTTGAATCCATAGAGGACACACACACAGACACACACACAGACACACAGACATTCAATTTTATATATATAGATTATTTTTTCATATATATTTCACATTTATATTTTATATTTATTCATTTTCATAAAACATATATAATTATAAAATATTATGTATTATAAAATTATTTGTATTTTGAAACACTGAATACCCCACCTGCTTTAAACTTTGATGTAATAAATAAAGAGATATTCTAGGTGTTACCTAAAAATACAGTTGTCTCATTATTGACTGGTTTAACCTTGTAGAATGGACATGTCTAAACAGAAGATAAAGGTTGATGAACCTGCCAGACCATAACCTGGTGCAACAATATTTACAACTGAAATTCTAAAATTGAAATGTAATTTAACAATGTTATGGAATATGTCTATTTCGCATTTTTAAGGCAGCCATAACCTATCAAATTGATTTATTGATTTCTTCTAAGATATCTAAGGTATTTTGAAAATGTGTATGTAATAATATTGTGAGATCCTGACGACTCTCTGTAATATTGTGTTGAGATCCTGTCGACTCTCTGAGATATTGTGTTGGGATCCTTATCTGTGATTAGGGAGCCTGTCGACTAGCTGTAATAATGCGTTGAGGTTTGGTAAGCCTGTTGTAGAACCTCTTCGACTCTCGCTATAAGTGGTGGCAACCGAGGGTCAAACCTGTAGTAACCGCGAGGGACAGTCAGGGCGTGGAGAGTTTTCCCGTACCTCTCTGCACCTTGTAGGATCTTTAACAGTTCTCACAGGGTACAGGCAGTCGTGGTCGAGGCAGAGTGGAGAACTGGGAATGTCCACACACACAAAAAACGAAGCGACACGATGTAGAAGGTTCCTTGAATAGATAAAAAGCGAGCCAAGAGCAAAGATGGAGATAGAAGATTCCTTACTGTTTTACATGGTCGATGAGTTGGTGACAACCGGCGACACGCAGATGGGGAACTGGACTGAAAAATGGCTGTTGCTACGTGGGGTCCTATTTAAACAACTTTTTTGGACTAGGAAGTGGACCTAGGAAATGGACCAGGAAGTATTGCCTTTCTGCACGTGTGCAACTCGACTCTGGCACCAGTCTGGGCTTCCATCTATCTTTAGAAGTTACTTTGTAAATCTCTCTCTGGCTCTTAACTCAGTTTTTAATCTATTATATATTTTTATTTATTCATCCTCAGTACATTACATTTGGTGATGCAAGGAGACATGTCAATTATGCATATAATTAGTTATAAATCTGCAATTAGTTCTATATACAACATGACAATCTTGTTATAAAGATTATAATATATAGGGTTGTTGGTTTAAATTATCATAGATGGGCCCCGTGAGTGAAAGGGTTTATCCGGGTTTAAGCGGGTAAAGCCTCTCTAACACAGGTAAGTAATTAAAATTTCTTTTAATTAATTAAAACTGTGAGGGTAAAGGGCTATAACAAGATATTTATTTGGCTATATCTGAAAATTATAAAAATAAAACTTATGTTTAATTTAAAAGTTATGATATTCATTATAAAAGAGAACTGTAGATAACCTTTGTTTGCTAAAAAAAATAATGATGATGTTCTAAGAGATTGTTGGCGGGCGTTGGAAAGGGTTAGGGGTTGAAGAATATGCAATTGTAAGTGTTGCACAGACAATCAAATACTGAGATCCAGGTGCAAAGCGAGGATATAGACTTGTGCGTCTTCCTAGGCAATGTTTCACCTGCGATCCTGTATAAGGTTACAGTGCTTTGTCACAATTGTAGGGTTATTGGGTTGAAAAGTTGTTGAAGAAAATAATTAATATGCTTGAAAGGTGTGGTAGAGCCATGCGATAAGTAGAATTGTTGGAGCGACAGTAGGTTGTCTGACTTGACTTGAAATCAAAGGTTGATTGTGGTCCGCTAGAGTTGAAAAAAAATTGAAAATTGAAAAAAGTGAACGCTTTGTGCATGCGTTGGTGATGTGCTCTGCGGATGATTGAAATAAACTTTTGAAACGTGTTCAGACCAAAAAGTCGAGACTTGTACTTCTGGGGAACGGTGTTTACAAAGAGTTTGTTGAATTACGAAATCAAAAGAAAAATTGTCAAGCAGGGCTGTCGTTTCTACTATGGTTCGAAGCAATGGCTGAAATAGGTAGTGAAAAAAAAAAAAGTATAGGGAAGTAGTTAAAGAATATGATTGTTGAAAACGATTGTTGTAGATGCCCGATAGTTGATGATAAACATTGTCATATAATAAAGTTATTTAAAAAAATATAGTGAATAAAAAAAATAGAAATATGATTGCGGATAACAACAGTATAAGGGGATAAAATCAAACATGTAATATAAAAAAGATATAATAATGAATTAGTAAAATATAAAAGATATAATAATGAATTTTAAAAAATGATTATTGAAAGAATTAAATGTTTTGCCATTGTTAAAATAAAGTTGTTAAAATAATGTTGGAATAATAATTTGATTATAATTGAAAAGTAAAAAAAAAATAAAAATAAAAATAATTATTCAAGATTTTATACAAAAAAAAATATAATATAATTAAAGGTTATTAATGATTAGATAAACAAATGGAGCAAAAAAAATGTCTCTTTTGAAGAAAAGTTAAAAGAAAACAAAAAATATTCGTTCCTTAAAAATAAAGAAAGGAACATATATTCACACAATGTCTAGGTGTAGGTCCAAGATTATTGGTGTCTTTAGTTTGACCTATGGGGAGGCAATGTGGTCCTATGTCGCTTTGGTCCGGTCTGAGAAGTTGGTCTTTGCCAGATCTTCCCGATTATATTATGTGAGACCAGACGGGGAGCGATCTTGATTCTTAAAATTGGATGGTATTGACGAAGATGATTGTAATATATAACAATAAAGGGTTAACATTATAAAAGATGGCGTTCTAGTTTAGAAAAAATATTCCATACTGGGCGTGAAAATAATGTAAAAGTTGTAAAACACATAAAGATAATTAAAGATATAAAGTGTTATAATATTTCAATATTAAAGTTCAAATTAATAAGTAAATTGGGTAATCATTGGTAAGCCAATCAGTTGATAATTGACAGGTTATTTGGTGGACACGAAAGTCTAGCATTCTGCTGTGCCAAAGGTACAGGCCTACTGAAATTGGAGGTGTCATGTTAACCTGATGCCGCTGCAACCGGTGTCATTAACATGGCCGCGGTGGCTTTGATGCCGATATCCTTTGATGCCTACCGACATAGCTGGGTTGTTTATTTACGTAGGCGGTCCTTTGTTGCCGACCCTTTGTTACCGACTGGCACATGATCCCATGTCTGGCCTTCGTCCCGAGTTGAGTTGTCTCCTCTTGTCTGTTTGAAAATATAGTCTTCTTGGTGTTCGTAAGTGTTGTGTTTCGACGTTGTTGCGGACTTATTAAAAAAAATGTTATTCAATGATGTCAGGTTAGATGTGCGTAAAAGTGCGACTTCAACGTAGACACGCTTTTGGTGAGGTGTCACAGGCATGAAGGCGTCTTGGGCCTGTTAAGTGAGAAAATTGTTGTGGTGCGCGGTGTGACACTAGTAAGTGCATTGAATGGAAAAGGTGTCACGTGAAATCTTCGTTTTTGGTACAGCATCTAACTAGTTTCCTAATGAATAACAAACTTTTTAGTCATGGGTGGTTGTTGTACGAAACACATCGAGAATTTTCAGATTGTTATAGAGGTGGCATGTTTATTGCGAAATCTTTTGTTCGCGACGATATGGAGCTCGTGTGGCTCGAAATTGGATGTTGTTAAATCGCGCGTTAATAGATGTAGCCAATTGGAGAAAGTGATGTGGGAGTGTGTTGAAGTTCGTTCTGAGAGATGTGTGAATTATTAATAATTATGCATGTAAAAAGAAAAGGACGAGGGAGTGTAGCTATGCTGGAATTTTTAACTTGTTTTGGGGAAGGACAGTTACATTTCTAGTTGTGCTTTTGAAGATAGTGTATCTTTCGATTTTTGTATTAAAAAAATGCGTTTCACCTATGTTTATTAAAATTTGAATATATTTTTTAAATCGTTGCTTATGTTAGTGCGAAAATTATACTTGTAAAAGGGCAATGGCATGATAGTGACTTATAATTTGAATGGGGCGTGTACATAAAATAGTGAACATAACAATGATTTTTTGCAAAGTTTTGTGTATTTAATTAAGACATTGGTGTTTTTTGGTATAAAAAAGGTATTAAGAGAAACACACAAATAAGTTTAGAATTATGATTCGAGTAATTTAAATATAATATGATTTTTTTTTAAACTGTAAGATTGCAAGTAATGAATTAAAATTTATAAGTTGCTTAAAATAAAGTAAAAATTGATAAATGAGGGTGTACAATATTTAAAATTTGAATTGAAATGCTATAAAAATGGTAAAATTTGATTTAAAAATAATTACAGTAAAAATAAACATTATATTTATGGAAAATCAAGTTGTTAGCATGAAGAGAGAGTTAAGTAGATTTTTTTAAAAACTCACAGTTTTTATGATTGTTCAGTCAGGAGACTTGGTCTTTGGTTGTTGTCCTGATGACGTGGAAGGCGTCTTATGTAGAGCTTGTAGAAGCTTGTGACTTCTGTTTGGCGATGGTGGCATGTCATCTGGATGGTTGCGCTGTAAGGTCGAAGGTGGGTAACTTCTCACCGGCTTATTTTGCGGGATGTTCGGCTGTGTCGTTGGGGGGAAGATTGCTTGGTCGGTTCGTTGGAATAGCGTGCTTGTTCCTCCATCTTGCTTCTTGGCTCTTCTATCTATCTGGACAGTCTTTACCTTCTTCGTTGTGGTCTCCTTCGTTGTGGTAATCCTGTCGACTATCTGTGATAATATTGTGAGATCCTGACGACTCTCTGTAATATTGTGTTGAGATCCTGTCGACTCTCTGAGATATTGTGTTGGGATCCTTATCTGTGATTAGGGAGCCTGTCGACTAGCTGTAATAATGCGTTGAGGTTTGGTAAGCCTGTTGTAGAACCTCTTCGACTCTCGCTATAAGTGGTGGCAACCGAGGGTCAAACCTGTAGTAACCGCGAGGGACAGTCAGGGCGTGGAGAGTTTTCCCGTACCTCTCTGCACCTTGTAGGATCTTTAACAGTTCTCACAGGGTACAGGCAGTCGTGGTCGAGGCAGAGTGGAGAACTGGGAATGTCCACACACACAAAAAACGAAGCGACACGATGTAGAAGGTTCCTTGAATAGATAAAAAGCGAGCCAAGAGCAAAGATGGAGATAGAAGATTCCTTACTGTTTTACATGGTCGATGAGTTGGTGACAACCGGCGACACGCAGATGGGGAACTGGACTGAAAAATGGCTGTTGCTACGTGGGGTCCTATTTAAACAACTTTTTTGGACTAGGAAGTGGACCTAGGAAATGGACCAGGAAGTATTGCCTTTCTGCACGTGTGCAACTCGACTCTGGCACCAGTCTGGGCTTCCATCTATCTTTAGAAGTTACTTTGTAAATCTCTCTCTGGCTCTTAACTCAGTTTTTAATCTATTATATATTTTTATTTATTCATCCTCAGTACATTACATTTGGTGATGCAAGGAGACATGTCAATTATGCATATAATTAGTTATAAATCTGCAATTAGTTCTATATACAACATGACAATCTTGTTATAAAGATTATAATATATAGGGTTGTTGGTTTAAATTATCATATGTATATAATTATTTATTTATTTAAGTAACCCAGGTTCCTGGAGCGTACAGAAGTCGCCAACTACCCGGGATGTCCTTCTGACCTAAGTCTTCTTGGATTTATATACAATGCCAGTGGTAGTCCAATTAATGAGGTGTCGCCAGGCAGATTTATTTCTTGGGATATTTTCTAGGGATGCTAGACATATGTTGGTGATACCTAGGATAGTGGCTGTCTGGAATCTTTGATATTGGAAGGTTGGGCAAGTGAAGAGGAGGTGGTCTACGGTTTGGTCTTCATCTTGGCAGTGGGGGCAAGTTGGGTCTTCTTTCGATACCGTTGCAAGGTCTGCCTGAATGTAACCATGGCCGGTCATGATTGTTGTGGAGGTAGATCCATGCTTGATGTTTCGAAGCATTTGGAGGAGTAGTTTCGGGGTATTTTGAAAATGTATATATTAGATGGTTTATCGCCCAATAAGCTTGTAAGACGTCCGTAGCTCACCTGAAGCACACGACTTGCTGCGTGCTTCATAACAAAAACCCTCGTAAAAGATGGACGATTGGTCCATCGAAATATTGGATTAATAAATAATCTTATTGAAATCCAAAATAAGCCTTATTTTAAAATTAAATCTAAGGTATTGTGATGGTATCTTCCTGTTTATGCTATTATATTCATTAGATATGAGAGATTCTAAAAGTAACCGTTGATATTTGTTCTTAATATTTTTGTAGTGGTATTTGGCTTCTGGTATGTTGAATTGATGACCGGTCATATCATGAATACACTGTTTAATGTTGCATATAAAACATATGTGCATATAAGTCGGACTGATATACCTTGGGACAATCACCTAGTGGCCATTTTACCAAGGTACACATACAACATAGAATTAACTAATTACTATAATTTAATTACAGAATTCTCGGATGGATGATCATATTAAAAAACGTTTTAAATTATCTAAATTTTATTAAATCTATCTTTTTTTGAGTACGTCGGATTCTATGTCTAAATCTCCCAATGTGTAATTGAATAAATCCCCAATACCTCTCTCTATACTTTACACTGGGAGTTATATACCACTTTGTAAAACAACACTTGAAGTTTACACCGCATGAGTTTCTTTTCTATGAAAAATCTAAATTTATTTCAAGGGGAAATATAGACTATTTCTAACCTTTTTGGATAAGGTATGAAAGAGTGAATTATGATGAGTAATGATGAAACGGAAAAATAAAAGTGTCCAGGAATGGGAATCGAACCCACAATGTTCCGCTTACCGGGCAGATGCCATGTCCACTAGGCTATCCTGGATGTATTTTTCCGTTCATAAATAATACATAAAGTAACTTATAATACAATATAATACACTGCGGCTTGTGATTGTAAAACAACACTTGAAGTTTACACCGCATGAGTTTCTTTTCAATGAAAAATCAAAATTTATTTCAAGGTGAAATATTGACTATTTCTAACCTTTTTGGATGAGGTATGAAAGGGTGAATTATGAAGAGTAATGATGAAACGGAAAATACCACTTTGTCAAAACCTATTTTACCAACTTATAGGTTTGTAGTTTGAAAAAATACTATTATAGTTTCATTTGGTAATTTCAAACTTGTATGTATGTATACATTTATACTAATAAAACACGTAACTTTTAAAACTTGTATAATTCCATTCACAATTTTCACAGGATCAAATTGAGAAAGAACAGCTTCTGCCAATCATTCCTCAATATGTTTTATTTTTTTATATATAAAATAATATTTAAGCGATAGAATTGTGTCAAACTGAACAGTGTCAATAGGAAAATAGACTTACCCGATATTTATAAAGTATTCCTGTCCTGATGTGTTTTACTGTCTTCCCACTCATAGTGATATCCCGGTCTCCCCTAATGTGTCAGATTTAGAAATTTATCTCATTGTCTTTTTCCTATATTTTTTTGCATATCTTAATTGTAATCATAGTTGTATTTTGTTTCTTTGTCTATAAGAAAATGATGTAAATATTCTGAAAAATTGTAAATATTCTAAAATATCGCCTAGCTTAATATAAATAAGCTTGTATCTTTTTGGAATTTCTTAGCTTTTTAGCCAGTAGAAGGGCGTGTGGCCCGAAAGCTCGCTCGCGTTTATTAAAAGAAACTCATCTTCCTTCATGCTTTATTTTATTTAAAATAATATTTATTATTTTAAAAAATTCGTTAAGAAAAAATTTGATGTAGGAAGAGTTGCACATTTTAAAATAATATTGAGCATTTATATTGTATAATAATATAAATAAGTTTATTAGATGATTCGGTATTGGAAAGTTTAGTTTGCCTTGTGCAAATTTAAGGCATAGATTATTTAGAAATGATTTAGAATATATATTAATGTATGTATGCGACAAAAAGTTCTATATCAACCACGCAAATTCATTTTATTTGTAGCTTTATATCCCTAAGTTTGGATTGGACTAGGTTATTATCCTTTTCAAGAAGATATTTTGAAATCTTTCAAGATATTAAGTCACCAAAATATAGCACGTAGAAATATAAAGAAATTAGTCTTTAATTAATATGGCTCCTTTTCTATATATGATTATAAATCACTATCATATATTTCTTTTAATAATATTTTTATCACTAAATCAAACCATTTTGACCAAAATCAAACCATGTTACTTTCATAACCAACGCAAATCAAATATTACTTGAACGCTGATTATCTGATAATTATAGGTTATTCAATTAAAGAATTACAATATGCATTATGAATAAATGTGGTGTGGCCATAGTAAAATTCATATAAATAATTATGTTGAAAGTTACAATTCCGGATATTTCTACGATAAAATACCCTTGTGATTGGCATATAACTTTAGTATTGTCTATGCTAATTGTCATATGTCTATATAGCGCGGCCTTGTTGGATTGTTTAGTAGGATAGCGGTTAGGTGAATAGGAAAGGTCGGCGTGAGCTGCTGATGTACATATAATTTGTCCTTCTTTTATTGTTTTATACCTTTAGGTAATAAAGGATCTTTTCTCTTCCTCTACGACTCCATACATTTTTTCAACAAATTATAAAAACAAAGATTATTAATATACGTAAAAGTGGAAGATTTGCATAAAAACCATACCATCTGTATAAACAGAAATCTGAACTTAGGGCTTATAAATTCCTAAAGGTATTCAGGCATCATTCTAACTACAAAACTAAGCCTTTTCCAACAATTTACTTCAATTCTAAAAACTAAATCCATATATCCACACAATAACGAATTTATATTAAATAACAGCAAAATTATTTTTCTTATAACGAATTAGCTTTGAATATAACTAATTATATTATTATTTATTTTTTACAAATATATATTTTAAAACTTGTAGCTTAGAAAGTAAAGTTGAGAAAGATGTGATAGAATTTGTGATTTCAGAAGCTATTTTTGACCCGTGTTAACAAGGCGAACTACAATCTGACTCGAAGTAAATGGAATTTGCAACCCTGCTTGTTTATTCAGGAGGTTTACATTTTTTACTCGGTGGTGTACATTATTGAGCCGTGTGGGGCCAAACTTTTCTACAATTTTACTACGTGCTACCTTTTTCTCCATCTTCACCTAGCCCTTATATCTCATACGAACTGGAAATTCATATCATTTCGTTATCTTGAGCTTTTGCGCAACATATAGTCTTATCTTAAATAAGATATATTGAAATAATATATAAATGATTTTTTTATAATATTAATTTTATTTTTTATTATATAAGGGATTGTAAAATATACAATATCATGTTCTGAAAATTACTATAATTTATTCTTCTGATTAAAATAAGTAAATTTTAAATGAAAATAAAATATACATATTTTATTAGAAATATTTTATTTTTATCAATTCGCTTGAAAATGGGGTAATTTTGTTTTTATTTTGTTATAAATTTATTCTGAAGTCAAATTCCGGTATTTAAATATTGGTAAATACTGGTAAAATAAATTATATTTTGATCCTATATATGCCTTTTATTTAAATATATATATATTCGTAAATATATATAAATAATAAAAATATATTTAATAATAATAAAAATCATAAATATAATTATATAAACATAAAGAGATATAAAACACAGATATAAATTTATAAATATAAATATAAATTTATAAATATAATTATTAGAGATATCCCTTATATAAAAAAAAGTGTACCACTCTTCTTTATCCAATTACCTCTTTGTTCGTATTAATTTTTTTTCTATGGAAAAATAGTTTCACAGAGGATGTTCCGCACCCGGTCACCCGGTTTTGACGCTTGACAACACAAAACAATGAGCTCCCTAATAGTTTCTTGCAAGAATTTCATTGTTCGCATTATTACGCGCCAAAATTAAATGGCGCCCCCGCTGTGAATCACCGCCATTTTGGCCACAAGAGTCGTCTGCGATTAGTAACCTACTTGAAGGATTAACTTTGGTTTATGAGTAGGTAATAAAATGACATTTTATGGGTAATTATTTACTGAAATGAAGTATTATACATTTTTTTTAATTTTAAAAATATAAAAATAAGTTTAAAATATTTTAAATTAACTATAATTTAATATTTATAAACAAATATAGCATATTAGTAAATTAAATTTATAAATTTAATTGCCATCTATCGTTAAATTCTTTTTTAACAAATAAATTTACTAGCAATGTGTTTGTTTTAAATAATATAAATCAAATATTATCTCTACAGACCATACTCATTCAATAACTTATATAATTACAGTAAGGTCTGTAGCGATTATATTTGATGATATTATTTAAAACAAACACATTGCCAGTGAATATATTTGTTACAAAATTTGAAATATAGCATATACCGAGTAAAATACGCATTTTAAAAAAAGATTCAATATGTATATGCTTTTAAATTACAAAACTATTTTAGAGGCGTAATATTCTTTTTAAAATAAAACAATTTCTACTGTCCTTACTGCAATGGAAAAATTAAAGGGAGGGCCTGGCTCATCAGTGGTGAACCCTCCCAGCGGTTTCGCCAGTTTAATCTACCATACCACTGTTATATTGCATTTTTGGAACTTCCTTTTATAGTTGACTGTTGTAAGACTCTTGGAATGGGTATTTTAGAGGAACTATGGACATAAGCTTTTAGGACAGCAGAATTAAATATAATTATAAATATATAATATGCTTCGAGCAATCGCTCTTCCGCAAATATCAAATTGTGTCTTTTATTTGAACAATTATGTTACGATGCACTAGCGCGCCATCTGTTATCAAATTACAAAACTATTTTAGAGGCGTAATATTCTTTTTAAAATAAAACAATTTCTACTGTCCTTACTGCAATGGAAAAATTAAAGGGAGGGCCTGGCTCATCAGTGGTGAACCCTCCCAGCGGTTTCGCCAGTTTAATCTGCCATACCGCTGTTATATTGCATTTTTGGAAATTGTTTTATTTTAAAAAGAATATTACGCCTCTAAAATAGTTTTGTAATTTGATAACAGATGGCGCGCTAGTGCATCGTAACATAATTGTTCAAATAAAAGACACAATTTGATATTTGCGGAAGAGCGATTGCTCGAAGCATTTTATATACAGGGTGATCCAAAAGTCCCGCACAACTTTAAAAATTAATAACTCCGCGAATATTTGCGCTAGAGCAATGCGGTAAACACCATTGTGTTCAGAATGCAATGGGATTTTTTATGGCAAATAATGAAAATTTCGAAATTGATTTTAGTTACAATTTCATTCCCTAGATGGCGCTGTACCAGAATCAGAAATTCAGCGGCCAAATTGTTTGATTAATTGAAAAATATAACTGATCGACACGTATTTTTCCTTTTTGTATACCAGGAAAGAATCCTAATAATATCAAATCGTTAATTAATAAAGCACCATTTCGCCAAAAGTTAGAAGAAATGGTTAACGATTTTTAAATACAATCTGAGATATGTAAAATAGGTATATGCAAATTAAAACATGTAGCAAAAAATATTTATATTTTTGATAGAGTTTTGTCAAATATATTGAATGTTTGAAAAACATAGCTGAATTCAATACACGATTTTTTGAAATGTTAATATAGTACCAAATATTATGATGGTACTACTAATAGGATTTCTTGCTATAAGGAATGTGTAATTTCTTGAATAATTGGCGACACTCGACTATTTAACTGGAAATTTGTCATGATCCAACAAATGAAATATAGATGGGAGTGACAAAATACATTTGTCGTACTTTATTCCAAATATCTCTATGGGCTTGTCAAATGTTATCATTGTTTATTATACTGTACACGATTTTTAAAAATGTATCCCCTCAAATAAATATATTTTTTAAATCAACCTTTTGCGTTGAAAAACGTGGTAGTAAAATCATTTTGTATTATTTTTTTTGCCCAAAATTTCTAAAGGTGGGGGGTTACAGAGAATATTCCTTATGCTATTTCTTTTAATGAGCGAAAAGCGATAAATTAAACATAAGGGGTAAAATTGTGTGTACAGTGTTATTCGAGAAGTTATGACACTTTGGTCTGCACGACATAATATAAGATGTGAGCAAATGACAAACAAACAAAAATTACTGTTCACAAATAAAAAAGAGACAAGATATGAGAACAGAATTTATTTACCCATAACCCAACACAAAGAGCTGCAAAACATTGGTAGATAATATAATACATGGCAGCTTATATAACACATGAGGTAACTTGTCTCTTGGAGGCCTTGTCTCTTGTATTAGATCACAATCCTTGCTCAATGTGGCGCCCTTCATTCTCAAACACCGCCTGCAGACGATAGATGACAGATTGGACAGCATTAAATAACATATCTGTTGAAATTGATGAAACGTGCCGTCTGATAGAAGCCTTCAACATGGCCAATGTGGTAGGCCGGCATCGATAAACACGCGACTTAATGTACCCCCATAGCCAAAAATCGCAAGGCGTCAAGTCTGGTGATCTTGAAGGCCACTGGTGTATAAAGTGGCGACTTATCACACGATCTTCCCCGAACGTATCCTTCAGCAATTGTTTGGCACCGCGGGAGATATGAGGAGGTCCTCCATCTTGCATGAATGTTATTTCGCTCAGTGCTTGTCTGTCCTGCAATATGGGGATAACCTTTTCTCTCAAAAGTTGAACATACCGTTCACCAGTTACAGAAACGGTTTTAAAAGTTCTTCGATTTATTTCTTCAGAGAAAAATGGCCCAATAATGAAAGAAGAAGTGAACCCACACCAAACTGTACCTCTGGGCTGATGAAGTGGCATTTCTGTAAAAATCCTAGGGTTTTCTGTTGCCCAAATGCGGCTGTTTTGAATGTTAGATTATCCGTTTAGAGAAAAGTGAGCATCATCTGTCCACAGAACATTCGACAGCCAGTTTTCATCAATATCAATTCGCCGGAAAACCCATGCAGCAAATTCTTGACGCTTCTCAAAATCGCCGACTTTTAGCTCGTGAAATCTTTGAATTTTGTACGGGTATTTTTTAAGAAAAATTCTTAGAGCTCTCCAAACTGTTCCATACGAAATACCTGTTTGTCGAGAAACTTGTCGAGCACTTACTTCTCCATACGTGGATAACGTTTCAATAGCTTCAACATTCTGCGAAACCGTAACAGCCACTGACTTGCGTGTCGATGGTCTTCCACTCCGAGGTTTTGCTTCCAGAGATCCAGTCTTCTCAAAATTTTTTATCATTCTCCTTAGAGAGTAGCAACTCATGGGTCCTTTACCTCTTCGAATACCTTTAAAGTTACGAAACGCTCGTAAAGCTTCAGTGGAAGATTCTGAATTGCAATAATAAAATTTCCCCAAGAGTACTTTATCCTGTAGTGACGGCATCCCAGAGTAAAATAAATGATCAGGGATAGTTGAATTTTTCAAATGAATTAAAATAAACATAATCGATATATTGGCTTCTGAAGCCAACTGTGCGGACGTGTTTGGCATCGCTTGTCTCGTACCGCGAATTGGATTTAACTCTGCATATCACAATATAGTATTAAAAGTAACTCCTAAAGTTTACCAAATTTTAAGAAAAATGGGTAATGAGATATACACCTATTTTGAGCGATGTTCTACACAAGACAGAATATTTGTAAGACAATGCCAAAATTGTTTTGAATTTAATCCGTACCACAAAACAAAAGACTGCCAAAACATTAAAATATGTAAAATATGCGGTGTACAGGGTAGCCACAACTGTACTGAAGCGCCAAATTGTCACCATTTCTCTAAGCACCCTTATTTCAAAACCTTTCTACAAACCATAAATCAAATTCAAGTGAATGCCCGATATACAAATCACAAATAGACAAAATTATCCAAAGGACACAATATTCACAAATACACGAGGGAAATGATGTAGCAAATACAATTTAAAGCTTAATCTTAAATAGATTAATATCCTATATGATTGAAAATGTGAGATGTATTCAACAAAATGTAAGAAAAAGTTTTACTGCGATAAGTAAACTACAGGCCAACACTAGAGATGACCCACCTGACAAGGACGAGTGGGTAACACCCTCGTTTCCAGACAGTCATGAACCGGGATCGAATCCCGCGTTAACATTTTGTTTGATATGTGAATATCCTTCACCTGACATTCTTTTGATTCAAGAACCATATGTTTTACATGAAAATGTTATTTATGATATGGACTCTCAAATTATATGTTCGAATAAAACTGGGGAAAAATATACGGCAACTATAATTTTAAATAAAAATATAAAGTTCAGCAAAGAGGAAAAATTAACAAATTCTTTTTGTACAACAATATCTATTTCTACAGTTAAAGCAAAATTAATTATTTCTAATTTCTACATTCATCCGAATACATTTAACCCTGTTCATCAAACATTCATTAGAGATCTGCTCAAAACGTATATAAATCAACCTGTAATCCTTTGCGGTGATTTTAATTCAAGACCTACTATATGGTTTGTTATAAACTCTAATGGATGTAGATTACAACCTATTATAGACGAATGTAACCTCTTTATACATAACCTGAAAAAACACCCACCTGCTGCGGAGAGTAAATATAATTGATCTCACAATCTCGAATAAAACTCACTAAGTTTAATAAACAACTGGCATACCTCTGATTTGACTAATATTTCCGACCATGTTGCTGTTAAATTTTATATCAGGTTAAAGAATGGTCATTTATTCAATAATCAAATTTCCACTTTGAAAAAAAATGCGAATTGGGCAAATTTTTCTAATAACATATCATTACAAGATACAAAAAACTGGTAATTGATATAAGCAGAGTGAAAGATGAGGAAGACATTGATGGGATAGTGAACGCACTCATGAATTTATTGAGAGAAGCAGCATATAAATCTTCGAAGGTTAAATCCCCCATTAATAAACATGTTTCCAGAATTGACTGGTGGACTAATGAACAGGAAATAATAAAAAATCATTTTCATTATATTAGAAACTAGTATTATCGTCATAAAACAATCAGTTACTATACATTTAAGTTGGCAAGAAACAAATACACTAATGCAATAAGAAAAGCTAAAAGAACTAACTGGCGAAACGTTATTGAAGAAAATTACACAGATAATCCATTTGGTAATGCTTATAAGTTCTTCAATAAATTAAGATCCTCAAATGTAAAGAATGGAATTCCCATAATTGACAATTCACCAGAATATCTAAAAGAGCAAACAATGACCATATTAATGGACGATTTAATTCCTGAAGACGATCCTAATTTGGACAATTTTCAACAACAAATAATTAGAAATTTTAAGCCACGAATGAATAATCCAAGCATAATTATTATCGAAGTAGAAGAAATAATGAATATCATTTCTAAGTGTGTGATGTTTAAAAAGCTCCAGGTTTAGACAACATAAGTAACAATATTGTAGCGTAGAAATCAAGCCTTGAAATATCCTAAGATATAAAATAATTTATTGATGACGTCACAACGGCGAGTCGACAATTATTAACAAGTCAGCAAAACTATCTACAGCTAGGGAATCTTAAGCAAGCAAGCAAAGAAATATTTTAAAGATGATTTCACAAATACAGAGTAATATATTTTTTTATAATCTGTTGAGTATTTTCATTGAATTATATTAAATTAAATAATAAAATATTTCTTCGCCACAATATGATCAAATGTGCTTACCCAAAAATTAAGCATATGTCATGCAAACTATTTAATAAATGTATTCAAAAAGGGGTATTATCCGGAGAAATGGAAAATAGCAGCTCTAAAGATAATTCCTAAACCACATAAATCTAATTTAGAATCAACAAAAAGTTATCGACCTATCTCATTGATTTCAAATCTTTCAAAAATTTTCGAAAAAATTTTGAAAAATCGAATTTATGAATTTTATGAAAGTAATAATCTTTTGAGCTCCAGACAACATGGATTTGTCAAATAAAAATAAACGACAACGTGCTTGAATAAAATATTTATCGATCGAGGATCAACAGCGATACGACTTGGATATTCCAGATATAATTGAAAATTTGATTCAATATAAAATTACACTATTGAAGAAAAATACTAACCAAACATTTCAAAGTTTCTTTCCCGCTAATATTCCGAATTATTTTCGGGCAAATTTCCACAACTCTCAATTTATTACAAATCACGGAAATTTTAGAAGCTTTTTAAAATTCATCAAAGCAGTGCAGGATTCAAGATGCTTCTGTGGATGTGAGGAACAAATTTCTATTCATCTGCTGCTAAATTGCCCCGTCTTCCAAGAGTATAGAGAGAGAAATAAGGATAACCCAGGCCCCTGGAGCCCAAGAAACGCCAACTGCCCGGGCTGTCAAGCTAACTAGTAGAAACCAGTTACTCTAGATTATATTTATATAGAGCCAATTGCAAAGCCGAACCAGCTGGTCAGGAAGTTCCATGCCTGCAGAGAACCCGGGAGTCCAGCCAACGAGACTGGGTCGAAGGAGGTCTTCCCAAGCAGCAGAGCTGTCTTCATTCTGTGTTGCTTGAAAGCAGGGCATCTGAATAGAAGGTGGTCCACAGTCTGTTGTTCCTCCATACAATGTGGGCAAGATGGGTCTTCCCCAAGACGCCAGAGAACCAAGTCTGCCCGAACATGGCCATGTCCTGTAAGTAAGGTGGTGGTGACTTCTCCAGGACAGACCTTAGGGAGGAATTGGAGCAGCCGGTCTGGAGTATGGGCTATTCTCCTCAGGTGTCTGTTGTAGTGGTCCTGGCAATAAACCTCCGTCCATGCGTCTAGGGCTGCCGCGCGTGAGTGGTTACGGGCCAGGCTTCTAGGCAGAATGGAAAATGATGGCTCTAAGATCAAAACGGCCGCGTTCTTAGCAGCTCTGTCTGCTCTTTCCTTTCCGTCGATGCCGCAGTGTCCCGGCACCCAACACAGATTTACGTTTTGGTTGGTGTTCAGTGCGAGAATAATCTTAGCTACTAATGTCGATCGAACTGGACCTGACGTACGTATGGCTGACAGAGCTGATCTGCAGTCCGACGCGATAGTGATCGCATTTCTTGAATAACCTTCCTTCACCAGACGGACAGCCCAGCGGATTGCCAGAAGTTCAGCCTGGAAGGCTGTGCAGTCGGGATGGAGCCGTAAGAGAACGGGCTGCTGATCTTCTGATGAGGGAACAATTGCAGCGCCCACCCCAGCCTCATTTTTTGATCTGTCTGTGAATATTATAGGTGTTGTTATCTCCTCGATGTTTAGACTGAAAGACAATTGACGTCTATCTGGAGGGTATGGCAAAGAAGCAGGGCCTGGTCTAGATTCAAAATTTCCTTCATTGATTTCCTTCAGGAACGCCGTATGAGACCTAACAATAATATCGAAAGGAGGGCTGCCGGTGATGGAGATGGCTGAGACTGTAGGTGTGTAAGGACCTCCTCTCAGTACACGTTTCGCAAAATTGCAGTGAAGGCTCCTAAGTTGCCTAATGCCTTCGCTGGAGAGAGCACGACCTCCCCATGCTGACGCTCCGTCCAGCTGAAAAGAAGATTCCAAATTTACCCTGTATGGTGTGGATGAGTCGTGGGATTATTGATCTGCATCTACGTGTGATCTTGCGTAGGAGGGCGACAAATCCGCGGGTCTGGTAAAACTCCACTCCTAAGATTGTGACGGTCTTCTTGATGTTTAAAAGTTGACCAAGGACTCTGAGCCCTGTCTCGGAGTTGGGGTGGACATTACGCCATTGGAACAGGCAAGCTTGAGTCTTAATGGGGTTTATATTAAGACCATTTATCGTGCACCAAGATGTCAACCTCTCCAAGAAGGTGTTAGTGGCAGAGACCGGCAGGCGACTACGAACCTGAGTCATAAGGGTGAAGTCGTCCGCGTAAGCTATTAATCGGCTATCTATGATGGAGGGAAGGGTGAAGATGGTCCGAGCAACTATGTTCCACAGGAAAGGACTTAGCGCTGAACCCTGGGGAGTGCCGAGTTGGGAGGACGTACATTCTGTTGCTGTCCAAGCTGAGTAAGAAACCGTCCGGTCTTCCAAAAAGCTTTTTACTAAACAGGTAATAGACTCTGAACAATTTAGACGTTCAAGATTTTGTATGATTGCCGGCCTCCAAACAGTGTCGAAGGCCTTACTGATGTCCGAGCTGATGACAAGAGTTTTCCTCCAGTGAGCTTGTCTTTCTTCAATTAATTGAGTGATACTCGCCAGTGCATCTTCCGCTGAACGACCATTTACGGTACCCAATACGGTTTTGCATTGATCTTCAAAGAACCATCCATGACGATCCGCGAGCCTCTGAAGTCGGGCCAGGATACATCTCTCAAATACTTTGGCCATAGTGTTCAATAAAGTAATAGGTCTGTATTTCTCCAGCTGACTGGTGGCTGAATTGGAGGATTTAGGCAGAAGTATGAGGCGGCCTTCTTTCCATTGACGGGGGAAGTGGCCTATACGAAGGCATTTGGTGAACAATTCGGCAGCAGGAATTATAAGGAAGGGCCGCCCAGGTCTAGGCATTTTGAACCAAGACCGTCAGGGCCCAGGGCTTTCCTTTTTCCACAGCGATGAATGCTCGCAAAACTTCCCAGGGTTTGAATTCAGGTTCGTCTGAGTGAGCAGAAATTGCATTCCTTTGCGGGTGAGGTCTGGTGTCATGTAGGAAAGAGTGATTTAACAGGGTCTGGCAAGTCTCATGAGGATTGTAAAGAGAGCCGTTATCATGTTTGAGAAGTGGCGGACCTCGGGGGGAGCCGCGGCCCCGGGCGATAAATCGATGTATGTCACTCCAGTATGCGGATGACACCTCCTTGCAGAGATTAAACCAGGATTTACTTTTAGCTTTCCGTATAGCCGCCTTCAGTCGATTATGGCACGCTCGGTATAAACCGCGGAAGAAATTCCTAATAGAACACCGGACTTTCTGACTATAACGGCGGAGGGAGATAACCAACCTTCTGATCCGACTCAGTTCGGGGGTCCACCACGGCTTTGACGGTCTTGTAGTATTGGAGCGTCTCCCCATGGAAGAGTCACAAGCTGATTGCAGTATGAAAGTCAGAAGGAGGACCACCCTGTCAATATCTTCTGGGCTAGAGGCCTCGTTTAATAAGGTAGTTCCACCATCAAATTATAGGGGCATTGCCCTTATAAGCAACTTGTCAAAACATTTTACATCCATATTAAAAAATAGACTAAGTAATTGGATGAAAATAGAAAACTCATAGCGGAAAACCAGGCAGGATTCAGAAAGGGCTACTCGTGCAAAAACCATATCTTCACGCTTACGTCACTAATTCAAATGACATTAAACCGCAAAAGGAGGAAACTTTACACATTCTTTGTTGATCTTAAAAAGCGTTTGATACAGTTCCACATCTACTATTATGGAGAAAGTTTGCGCTTGTTGGTTTAAGTGGGCGATTTATCAAACTTATACAGAACTACTATGCTCAAATGATGGCAGCGGTCAGATGGAGCGGCTCTTTTACAGAATTTATCAAAATACAATCAGGTGTTCTTCAGGGTGAACCTCTTTCACCGTATTTATTTATTATTTTCAATAACGATCTGGTTGCTACGCTGGATGATTCTGACCTGCCAGGTATATACTTACCGGGCCATGGAACTATACACCTGCTCCTGTTCGCGGATGATATAGTCTTCCGTGGTGAATCCAAGATAAATATCCAAATAAAGATTAATTTAATAAAAAATATTTTGAGGAAAATAGTTTAACCCTGAACCAATTCCAGTCTAAAATCGTAGCGTTTCGAAATGGAGGCCGCTTGGCTAGATCTGACGTTTGGTTTTGGGGCCAACAACCTTTGACAGTTACCTCAAAATATACGTATCTTGGCTACCCCTTAACAATCAAGAATCCAACTGCTTACGTGGCGCAGCACTTTAAAAGCAAAGCATTGATTGATACAAACGCAGTATGGAGAATACTATCTAAGTCAAGAACCATATCGTTCGGAGCAGTGATGAAATTACTTGACTCCATAGTTTTATCCACGTTATTATACTCGGCCCCACTGTGGGCGACGAATCAGATAGGAGTTGTAAACCAGATCCAGGATATTTTTCTTACGGCGATTTCTTGACCTTCGCAAATTTACACTCCGGGCTATATCTTACGAACAGAAACCGAAAGGATGTACCTTGAATTAAACATTACGAAATTGATTCTAAAGTTCTAGATACGGATTTTAAAAATGGACAGGACAAGATTACCTTATGTTTGCTTGTTCCAGCTCTAGGAAGTTTCAATTTTGGGAAAAGCGGGAAACAACTTTATTTATAACCTGAATAACATCATTGACTCTTGGGGTTTTTCTTTTCTTAAGAACTGTGAAGATTATATGGTTTTGCGAGGAGAAATGCCTAGAATAGTTCAAACCACAGTGGACCAGCTACTCCAATTTGACCGAGCTAAGATACAAAACTCAACTCATTGTATTCACTATCAATCTCTAAGTAGCTCCTTTATGACGGAGGACTACTTACTATCAAACCTCTCTTTGAAAATAGCCCGTCAAAGGATTCTATGGCTATTTTCCCCCGAGGATATCACGGGATTTTGGAACAGCGACCCTTTAAATTTCTACTTCTGCAATGCTGGCATCCAAAAAATTTGGTTCATTATCTATTCCATTGCCCATTCCGACAGGAAAAGAGACTGGAAATTCGCGAAATTTCGGGGCTAACTCACTATAATGAACAACATGTATATACAATTTTTACTACTCTCCAGCTGGATAAAACATTTGTTTATAAATATTTAAAATTTTTCAAGGCGATTGACAAAATGAGGGAAGAAGTGCTCAACTCCCCAGACAACGGCTGATTGCTCCACCTCCCCTCTAAATTGCTTTTCCTCCTCA
Organism: Cordylochernes scorpioides; assembly: GCA_030710605.1. Classification (NCBI taxonomy): domain Eukaryota; kingdom Metazoa; phylum Arthropoda; class Arachnida; order Pseudoscorpiones; family Chernetidae; genus Cordylochernes; species Cordylochernes scorpioides. The sequence continues at coordinate 17,452,129 of CP092883.1, read as the reverse complement.
CTCATGTACATATATAACCTCTTAGGGGAATCCTCTTGTAAGACAATAGTGTCTTAATGAAGGTTTTTGTTGTTGTTGTTATAATAGGGTTGTTACCTGGTGGAGAGAAGAGTCGAGGAAAGATTTAAAGGTCTGTTCTTTACATGAGGATTCAACCCAGGAGGAATTTGTCTCGTTATTGACCATGTCTAGGAATGTAGTCCAGATAGGTATATGGTCAGTGAAGGCCATCTCATCTAATAAACCTCTAGTGACATGGATAGCCAATGAGCTGGATGCCAGAGTTACATCTATAGAAGAAGATAAAGGCCCATTTGACCAGGTCGAGTCCACAGGAGGTCCCAAGAAATGAAAATCATTGAAGCTGGCGAACTCTTCAAGATTAGCACCCCGGAAGTCCAACCTCGCACCGATGCCCCAGGTAGGAGAGTGGGGCGTTAGTGTCCATACCCAGGATCACTGGAAGATAGGTCCATCTTATCGTATCTTCCAGAAGAGGGATGAAATCATCGGCAGCTCTAAGGCCATGCCAGTAGGCCGAGTGCACCACGATGATGCTCTGCTCTAGACATATGGCTATGGAGGTTATGGCGGTGTCTGGGGAGGTTAGAGGGATGGGATGAAGGTTGCTACGTGCCACAATTCCCGAGGGATGTAGGCGCCTGGGACAAAAAAAAAAGCCTGAAACCCACGTGTGGGCCAGAAGAAGTTAGTTGAGAGTTCTTGCAGGAGCACGATGTCGGCCTGTGTCGAATTTGCCAAATTTGCAATTTCAAGAATGACAGTTGGTGATTTTTTAGCGTTCACCTGCAGGACACGCAATGGCCTAGACATTGTTACTTGTTCGGGGTATTCTCTCTTTTACAAAGGGACAGGTAGATAATGTGGCAAAGTGGTTGTGGGAGCTCCAGATTTTTTTTCTGCAGCGGCAGCAGCGGCTTTGGCTTGGCTCGACCGAGCATCGGATGCCCTCATGCTCTGCAGAGCCGCAGCGATAGGAGATTGGATGGGCAGCTGGACAGGCAGAAGCGCGGTGGCCGAAGCCACAGCAACGGAAGCATTGCTTTAAAGTATGACTGCGCTCATACCTGTGCACTAGACCCGCCACAGGAATACGTCCATGTTGACCGAGGATTTCGGCGACTTGGTTGTCCACTTCGATGAACACTGTACTAGTGCTGTGTGCCGCATTATTCGATCGATGGACTACCCTGATTTCACGCTTTTCCAGGAGTGACTGCACGGAGTGGTTGGAGCGGAAGCTCTCGCATATCTCATCGTCCCGCACCTCCCCGTCCACTCTGAAGAGGCAGTATCTTGGTAGGATAACCGGGCACTCGGGGCAGCTTAGGCCCGTTGGCAGGGAGGTCAGCCCAGTGGCCAGCTACTTTGCCATTTGGGTTGTTTTGGGGTGAAAAACCACCTCGCCGCTGGTGTTGATGGACGCCACCACGTGTTTTGATGACGCTAGGGAAAGATGAATCTTTTGAATTTCCCTCAAAAATTCCCTTGGGTTGCTTTGGGGTTAGCCGACCTGACGACGACATGCGATTCGAAGGAAGGAGCCAGATTCACAAATGTGGATTTCGCTTTGGGTTTCGGAGGTGCAGGCTTTACCGGCTTGTCTTTCTCTGCCACTACCGAGGCGAAAGAGGTGGAGGGAATCGGGACGTTGGCTGTGGGATTGGGTCTTCCTAGACTGGCTCCCTTGAAGGCGTCCTTAAGAAGAAGTTCTGCCTCTTGGACGAGAGTCAGTATCAGTCCTTTGGTGGCCATCTGTATTTTTTCGGGGGAGTCCAGGCTGGTGTCGGCAATGATCGCTTCGAAGGTTTGGCACTCAAAGTTGAACAAGTTCGCCGTGCTGTTGAATTTAAATTGGTGATGGGAAGACGGGAGGAGGTCTTCGTCCTCAGAACGCGGCCGCTTGTTGGCCTGCTGACTTCCTCCACCACCGCCATCATACTGGTTCAGCTCCATAAATAAAAACTATCAAAAAGCAAATCTACTCCAAAGAGAGTAAAAAAAAGGCAGACCAGACAAAGAACATTATTCCGTTAACGAGATGAGGTGTGTATGGTTATTGGTTCGGCCAACAACAAATATCCAATTTATATACACATATATTTTTACATAATGAGGTTTTGAAAAATGCAAATAATCTTCATCTATTTACATGCACAACAATTTATTTTACCATCACTACAGCATAAATCACTCTTGGTAAAATTATTTTATTGCAATTCAGATTCTGCAACTGAAGCTTTACAAGCGTTTCGTACCTTTAAAGATATTCGAAGCGGTAAAGGACCCATGAGTTGCTACTCTCTAAGGCGAATGATAAAAACTTTGGAGAAGACTGGATCTCTGGAAGCAAAATCTCGGAGTGGAAGACCATCGACATGCAAGTCAGGGGTTGCTACGGTTTCGCAGAATGTTGAAGCTATTGAAACGTTTTTTTCTTTGAAGAAATAAATGGAAGAACATTTAAAACCGCTTCTGTAACTGGTGAACGTTATGTTCAACTTTTGAGAGAAAAGGTTATCCCCATATTGCAGGACAGACAAGCACTGAGCGAAATAACATTCATGCAAGATGGAGAACCTCCTCATATCTCCCGCGGTGCCAAACAATTGCTGAAGGATACGTTCGGGGAAGATCGTGTGATAAGTCGCCACTTTATACACCAGTGGCCTTCAAGATCACCAGACTTGACGCCTTGCGATTTTTGGATATGGGGGTACATTAAGTCGCGTGTTTATCGATGCCGGCCTACCACATTGGTCATGTTAAAGGCTTCTATCAGACGGCACGTTTCATCAATTTCATCAGATATTTATTTAATGCTGTCCATTCTGTCATCTATCGTCTGCGTGCGGTGTTTGAGAATGAAGGGCGCCACATTGAGCAAGGATTGTGATCTAATACAAGAGACAAGGCTTCCAAGAGACAAGTTACCTCATGTGTTATATAAGCTGCCATGTATTATATTATCTACCAATGTTTTGCAGCTCTTTGTGTTGGGTTATTGGTAAATAAATTCTGTCCTCATATCTTGTCTCTTTTTTATTTGTGAACAGTAATTTTTGTTTGTTTGTCATTTGCTCACATCTTATATTATGTCGTGCAGACCAAAGTGTCATAACTTCTCGAATAACACTGTACACACAATTTTACCCCTTATGTTTAATTATCGCTTTTCGCTCATTAAAAGAAATAGCATAAGGAATATTCTCTGTAACCCCCCACCTTTAGAAATTTTGGGCAAAAAAAAATAATACAAAATGATTTTACTACCACGTTTTTCAACGCAAAAGGTTGATTTAAAAATTATATTTATTTGAGGGGATACATTTTTAAAAATCGTGTACAGTATAATAAACAATGATAACATTTGACAAGCCCATAGGATATTTGGAATAAAGTACGACAAATGTATTTTGTCACTCCCATCTATATTTCATTTGTTGGATCATGACAAATTTCCAGTTAAATAGTCGAGTGTCGCTAATTATTCAAGAAATTACACATTCCTTATAGCAAGAAATCCTATTAGTAGTACCATCATAATTTTTGGTACTATATTAACATTTCAAAAAATCGTGTATTGAATTCAGCTATGTTTTTCAAACATTCAATATATTTGACAAAACTCTATCAAAAATATAAATATTTTTTGCTGCATGTTTTAATTTGCATATACCTATTTTACATATCTCTGATTGTATTTAAAAATCGTTAACCATTTCTTCTAACTTTTGGCGAAATGGTGCTTTATTAATTAACGATTTGATATTATTAGGATTCTTTCCTGGTATACAAAAAGGAAAAATAAGTGTCGATCAGTTATATTTTTCAATTAATCAAACAATTTGGCCGCTGAATTTCTGATTCTGGTACAGCGCCATCTAGGGAATGAAATTGTAACTAAAATCAATTTCGAAATTTTCAATATTTGCCATAAAAAATCCCATTGCATTCTGAACACAATGGTGTTTACCGCATTGCTCTAGCGCAAATATTCGCGGAGTTATTAATTTTTAAAGTTGTGCGGGACTTTTGGATCACCCTGTATATAATTATATTTAATTCTGCCGTCCTAAAAGCTTATGTCCATAGTTCCTCTAAAATACCCCATTCCAAGAGTCGTACAACAGTCAACTATAAAAGGAAGTTCCAAAAATGCAATATAACAGCGGTATGGTAGATTAAACTGGCGAAACCGCTGGGAGGGTTCACCACTGATGAGCCAGGCCCTCCCTTTAATTTTTCCATTGCAGTAAGGACAGTAGAAATTGTTTTATTTTAAAAAGAATATTACGCCTCTAAAATAGTTTTGTAATTTGATAACAGATGGCGCGCTAGTGCATCGTAATGTATATGCTTTATTTTAATTATTAAATTTCCATTTCATATTTTCCCAATTTTTTCTTTCATTTTACTGATTAAATAATTTCACGATAATAAATCATGAGGTCTTTTAACAT
>CP092883.1:17421402-17447545 GCA_030710605.1 Cordylochernes scorpioides | reverse complement strand
CTATGGTAAACCATCTCAGCGGTTTTGACAAATTATTTCAGACCTGTCTACTATTGTATTGGTTTTTATCCGTTCAGTACAATAGTAGAGCATCGTAAAAATGGAGGCTGTCTGGCCGACATTCATATTCTTGAAAATAAATATACTTTGGCCAGTAAATCTTTTTATTACCTCGACGTTTCGACAAAATTCTTTTGTCTTTGTCAGGAGCAAACAAAAATAAAACAAATTTTTTACTTGCTTCTGACGAGGACAAAATATTTTTGTCAAAACGTCGAGGTAATAAAAAGATTTACTGGCCAAAGTATATTTATTTTCAAGAAATAGTAGAGAAGTCTGGAGATTAATTTGGCAAAATTGATGAGTCAATTATTTAAATCCAATAATTTCTATCAATGCAGTAAGTTCTGTAGAGATAACATTTGATAGCATATATCATAAGAAACATATATTGCCAAAAATAATTATATTACAAATTTTATAAAATAATAATAAAATTTAAAATAATGAAAACGGTATCTCCTGAACGTGTAACTAAAAGTTTGATTAATCCAGAAAGGGAATTTGTGGTCAATTCTGGAATAATTTTAAAAAATCAAAGATTAATTAATATTTATTCCGACAGATGGCGCAAGCCATCAGTAATTTTTAGTTTTACGATCAGAAGATGCCTTTTTCTTAATTTATCCACCTGAACCAAGTGTAATTTCACCTTTGGACAATTTTTTTTCACAAAATTGAAAAATGTTAAATTTCAAAACACGGGTCTATATGTTTCCAGAACATGAAGTATGTATTATTGACACTAAACGACCAGTAGCATCCATGTTTTCAGTCTATGGTCTCTTATGGGAGGTTATACTGGGTCAGACATTTGTAAATACAGTAAACGCAATGTAATCAAAGTGAACTATGAACCTTGAAGTTTATGGTGTAACACGATGTATTGAATAAGTCATATCACAATAAAACTATTTCTTGTGAAGAACAGCTAATGGCTTTCCATGAGTCAATCTAACCTACATTAAAGGACTGATTGCAAAAAGAGACATAAAACGCTGCAACTCTTTTTAAAAAGAATAGTACAAATGTGATATTGTACTGGGATAAGGTGCATAAATTATGAAAAAAGGCATCTCCTTATCGTGCAACTGAAAGTTTTTGATGGCTTTCGCCATCTATCGGAATAAATATCAATTCCGATAGATAGTGCAAGCCATCAGCCAAACTTTCAGTTGCACGATAAGGAGATGCCTTTTTACATAATTTATGCACCTTATCCCAGTACAATATCACATTTATACTGGTCTGTAGAGATCTGTAAAAATTGGCCTTTAAAATAACATGGACACATTGTAATGCATATTCTTTTATAAGAAGAAATTACTTCTGCATGATGTTTTATAATATTGGCCATGATAATCAAGATGACTGCTCAGTCTCCAGACTTTGTGGAAAGTTGCCCAGAGGAGAACCCAAAGATGACACAAGAGATAGCCAACAACAGAATAGTTATTTCTTATACTTCTTGCACGATAAGGAGATGCCTTTTTTCATCAAAGAGAATAGTTGATATTTATTCCGATAGATGGCACAAGCCATCAGTAACTTTCAGTTGCACGATAAGGAGATGTCTTTTTAAAAAGTTGCGGCCTCTTGTACCTTTTTGCAATTTGTCGAAATTCTCAAATCTATGATAATGAATATAGGACTGAATTGGAGAACTGTATTCTATATAAATGTCTCCATGTTATTTAGCTAAGATTTCTCAAGGCAGGTTTAACTATTTCCAGGGTAGCCTAGTGGACATGGCATCTGCCTGGTAAGCGGAACACTGTGGGTTCGATTTCCATCCCTGGACACTTTTATTTTTCCGTTTATCATTACTCTTCGCAATTCATCCTTTCATACCTCATTCCAAAGGTTAGAAATAATCGTTATTTCTCCTTAAAAAATAAATTTTGATTTTTTCGTTGAAAAGAAACACTTGTGATATAATTTTCAAATGTCGTTTTACTATGGCATGCATTTGTAATTTTGGGGCAATATGGGACACTATAGAGCTAGATGATTGAACATGCCAAATTGAATAATTCATATTACAATAAAGGCTATTTCTGGAGAGGAACAAGGGGGAGAATAGAGATAATAAATCCAGGTGAATAAATGTAAGAGTGTATGATGAATGATGATAAATACACAAGATGACAGTCGGCCCCAAACTCCCTCAAACAGGGCGAAGGAACTAAGAAATAATTCAGACTAGGGCGTGGGTCTTGTTGTATCGCTTGACCTCATCTACCTGACTGCATGTACCTACACTATCTCACTTATCTACGTATAACATAAAGTTATAGGAGGATGGTATTCATATGTATACTAAATAAGGAACCTCTCCCTTTAAAAATGGTGTATTGTGGATCATTCTTCATCACGTACTTTACGTTTTGTACTGGAGTAATAAACAGAATGCATTGCTTTACTGTATCTTTGAAGAAAAAGAGGTACATCTTTTGGTACAAACGCAAAATATATATACACTCATGGACAAAACTTGAATAAATGAAAATTCTCTGATTTCGCAGAGATCGTCTATTTTTTTTAAAGAGACAGAGACAATTTTGTTCACACTTGGTTATCTCATGTATCTTCGATAAAGTTTACTGTTAAAATTTTACACAAATAATTTACTGGCAATGCGTTTCTTTTAAATATCATCAAATATTATCTCTACAGACCTTACTGCAATGATATGAGTTATGGAATGAGAGGGTTCACTACTGATGAGCCAAGCCCTCTCGTTCCATAACTCATATCATTACAGTAAGGTCTGTAGAGATAATATTTGATGATATTTAAAAGAAACGCATTGCCAGTAAATTATTTGTGTAAAATTTTAACGATAGATGGCAATTAAATTTAATTTACTAAAGTTCACTGTAATATCTTTCAGAGTTATTGTTTGAATTCCGATATACATGCTAAAAGGTACAAAATCCTTAAGTTTTTGTCTATGAGTGTATATTGGGAAGATCACACTTGGTTATCTCGTGTGTCTTCAATAAAGGTCACTGTAATATCTTCCAGAGTTATTGTTTGAATACCGATATACATGTTGAAAGGTACAACTTCCTTAAGTCAATGAGTGTGAATAAAGCAAGCATATCGTTATTATACTCTCTTTTGAATCTGCTACATTTCAAAATCTAAATTCTACAAACCTTTCTGTAGATAGTTACGTCGACATATCTGTAGACTATTAGACATAATCTACATGTCTGTCTCTATTCAAAAACAAAACAGAAAAAGTTGATTAAACAGATAAAAACCTCTATATATTTTTTTGATTATCCCTAGTACACGTAGGCCATGATAATCATAGTGGGTAGAAGTAGGCGACTGCTTTTACTGTAAGTGCACCACATGTCTACACATGTGAAAAGCAGTTAGACTTTTGCACTTAAAAGAGCCCCGTTTGGTTACTTGCACTCGCTGGTGGGGTTGGACTTTTGCAAGAAATGGAGGTAATCGGAGCATTTTTTTTTTCAATCAGAAAAAAAAGAGTGCCTAATGCGGGAATCGAACCCGGGTCGTAGCGGGTGAAAACCAACGGTTTAGACCATCCTTCCACCGCCCCCCAAAAAATCTCTATCTAGAATTGAGAAGTAGTTAAAAGAGAGAGAGAGAGAAGAAGACGTCATCAATTCCATTGAAGGCGTTAAAAGGTTGGAGCCAAGTTTAATCCAGAGATGACTCAGCAATACATAACGATTAAATCCTGAGCATCCAAATAGAAAGAAACTTTATTTCTTCACTTAATCCCCGTACCGTAGCTTCTGTTCAATGGCTCAGGTCAATAAATCGATGGCCACACTAGAGTGGCGGCTCTTACATTCCTATCTACAGTGGACTTCCAACTTGATGCTGACACCTTGATCCTTCCTCATTGCTTCTCTTCATCTTTCCTATCTCCATCAATTGTATTAGGGTGTCAAGCTTGTAAAGTTTTTTAAAAAAGAGATTTGACAACCATCATGATTGGGTGAAGTAGAATGCGTCTGCCTTTGTCATTAAGACTGGGAGCACTACTCAGTGGCAGGCCGACTTAGCTCCAAAAGAAATGACCACCTCTGACATGAGAAACAGACGCCATGTGCAGCTGCTCCTAACATGGAGTACAAACGCTGCTCATCCTGTATCTCTTACAGGGTACTAACAGCCGGGCTAGCTGAACCCAGGTTTTTCAGTGAGCTTGTTACTGCTCTTTATTCTGGAGAACACATCAACTGAGAGAAAAAAGAAGAAAAATTCAATAGAATAATCCCTTTGTATCAATATTTAGATATAAGAAATTTGAACTCTTTTTGATGCGTATGATTCTTTTTAGAATAAATCAATTTTCTACTGTCTTTACTGCAATGATAAAATAATGGAAAAGCTTGGCTCATCAGTGTTGAACCCCACCAGCAGTTTCGTCAGTTTAATCTACCATACAGCTGTAATATTGTATTTTTCCGGTTTTTCCTTTTATACTGATATTAAAGCTAGTCTATTGGAAAGGGTATTTTAAAAGATAGCACGCTAAAGCATCATATCAATATTAAGAAAAAATATTAGGGTTATAGAGAGGGAGAAGTTTCTGCTCCCTGTAAGCCTGGTATTTTTAATTAATAAAAAAGAAAAATTGTAGAACGACATTTGAAAATATCCCGCACGTGTTTCTTTTGAACGAATTTTATTTTAAGAAGAAATAACAATTATTTCTAACCTTAGGGATGAAGTATTATAGGATGATCCCTGGACACTTTTATTTTTCCGTTTATCATTACTCTTCATAATTTATTCTTTCATACTTCATTCATAAGGTTAGAAATAATTGTTATTTATCCTTAAAATAAAATTCGATTTTTCGTTCAAAAGAAACACATGCGGGATAATTTTCAAATCTCGTTCTACAATCATTAGCCGCATTATATTGTATATATAAAAAAGAGGAAAATGTTAACAATAGCGTCTTACAACTGAACGTAGATGGTGGTGAAGAAATCGTATGAACTATTGATAGCCACGATCCGGGGGGCGAATCCCGCAATGGCCATTTTTTTACTTTAAAAATGGCTTCAATGTCGTCCTATTCTTGCAAATTTTTATCCCACCACTAAGTGTAAGTAACTAAACGGGGAATTGGCACTTTGTAAGTGTAGTGTCGAACTGTTATCTACATTCTTAGACATGTAGGGCACTTACAATAGAAAAGCGGTAGTTTACTACCCACCCATGATTATCATGGCATACTTGAGATAAGTACCTCTCATTACCACAATTTCAGGTTGTCAGATGCTATAACCAATAGGTGTAGATATCAATTAAACTTAGGGTTTTATTAACGACCGTTAAAAATAAATCTCATTTTTCCATTCACAAATTGAAAAAAAAAAACACTGATAGTGTTAATACAAAGGTGTTGCTTGTCTAATACCTATAACACAACATAAAGTTGCTGGATCCAACAAGATTAATACTCGGTAGTACTGCTGGAGAAATGTATGGAAGGAATACTAGAACGAGAAATACTAAGAGTAGAATTCTCGTAGACATTTTCAAGAGCAGATCTTACAATACTATCAAAAGACTAGCCATAGAAAGGAAGCTCTGAGAGGACAGGAATATTGCCAACCATCAACCTATGGCTGGTTGAGGAGAAATAGATAGACCCTACGATACCATCAAAAGACTAGCCATAGAAAGAAGCTCTAAGAGGACAGTAATACTGCCAGCCACCAACCTATGGCTGGTTGAGGAGAAATAGATAGACCCTACGATACCATCAAAAGACTAGCCATAAAAAGAAGCTCTAAGAGGGCAGTAATACTGCCAGCCACCAACCTATGGCTGGTTGAGGAGAAATAGATAGACCCTACGATACCATCAAAAGAATAGCCATAGAAAGGAAGCTTTGAGAGGACAGGAATATTGCCAACCATCAACCTATGGCTGGTTGAGGAGAAATAGATAGACCCTACGACACCATCAAAAGACTAGCCATAGAAAGGAAGCTATGAGAAAACAGGAATACTGACAGCCATCATGCTATAGATTGGAGAAAAACAGCGAGAAATGTTTTTCAGATTGATCTTTATAATAAATTTTCACACCTCGAAGATATATATAAAAAAACAAGGTATATTAAATTTTTTCTTCCAAAATTTCAAACCAATCATGCTATCAATCTGTAATAATCCAGGCATCAAATTGACGCTATAAAAAAGTAAAGAATTTCAAAAAGTAAAAAATGAAAGAAAAGACTTTGTAAAAGAGTTTCTCAAAAGGAAGAATTTTCTTTCAGTTAAACTTGTTCGTCAATTGTTGATTAACATCTAAAAAGATGTTCCGCGTTAACTTGAAGCCAGCATTATTCTTGCATGGGATATTCATAAATTTTGAATATTAAACCTTTCATATTTGTTCTGAAATGTGTCAATATAGGGGTATATTAATTAATCAAAAGTTATTCTCGTCGCCTTACGATATTAATATCAATAGGCTAGTGTGTTAAATGAAAGAACAATTTTTTCTTTGAAATTTTCAAATTTGAGTGTTGGAATTATTTAGATGAAATATTGTCACAGTAATGAAGGTGACGAGTCGTTTGGGTAGAATAAAATAATAATTTATTAGATGACTTTAAATAGTTAATAAGTTTGAGGGATAAAAAGAAATAAACTAAGTTAAATGGATAAAAAAATAATGGTAAATTAAGGAAGTCATGTCAGAGACCCAAACGGCTGGCGATCGGCTACACCCCTCAAGATGGCGACTATTGTTTACAAATTTCCCGCCTAGCGCGCCCGCCATCTATCGGAGCTTAGGTACATAACACTTGCCAAGCTGATAGCGTGCGCCACCTATCGGGGCTTAGGTAGATAACATTCGCCAAGCTGCCGATGTATTATTTACAATTACAAGCCATGTACATTTTTGGTTATGACAATATTATATATGGCCGGTGGACTAGTCGTATAAACTGTCGATTTTCGATAGCCATGAACCGGGATCGAATCCGGCATTAGGTACTTTTTTTCTGAAGAAAGAAATGCCTCAATGGTCCCCGATTCATGTAAAAGTCCAACCTTACCAGTTAGTGCAAGTGATCAAACGGGGTTCTGGCATATTTGTAAGTGCTAAAGTCAAACTGAGCTTTCTAAATATGTAGACATGTGGTGAACTTACAAGAAAAGCAGTCGCCAACTACTACCCACCATGACTAGCATGGCCTGTATTACGTATACTAAGACCCCCTCCAGTGAGTTTATGAGATGGAATCTATCAAAATTTATAGTTTTTTGAGGATCTCTCTATGGAAAAAACAAAGTGATTAAACTAATCAAATTTGAACATAACTACATTCATGGACAAAACTTGAAGAAGTTGTACCTTTCAGAATTATATCGGGATTCAGACAATAACTCTGAAAGATTTTACAGTGACTTTTATTGAAGACACACGAGATAACAAAGTGTGAGCAAAATTGTCACTGTCTCCTTAAAAAAAAAAGACAACTGGCGACAATAAACACTTTCAACTTCCTCAAGTTTTGTTCTTCATAAGTGTACTTATTCACAATTTGAAACATTTTTGTAGATTTTAGTCGGTGAATTTCGAAAAAAAGGATTATTTTAAGTTCATAAAAATAATCTTTTCTATATCAAATCTTTGTGCTGTGTCATCGCGCTTATTTGATATAAATAAAGGTTGATAATTATATATATGATATCTGTGAGAATAGATTCAAAAGTTTTACTCTGTAAGTGTTAAAGAGGATCAATAGTGGAAAAAACCTTATGTAAAAAAAGCAGATAAAGGAAAAGTTACCAAATATATTATTCAATATCTACAAGAAAGAATATCAATTGAAGGCAAAACTGGAAGAAAAGGAAAAACGATCAATGTCAGGTTTCTGGAAATGTATTCGGACAGTTAGGACTCGTATTTCGGCATTCCAAATTTCAGGAAGCTAGTCGATTTATGGCGGTTTCCTTATCTCCATATATCCCTCATGTATTCTTCTCTTTGTGAATATTAACATACTTTCATTTATATCTTCATTCTATCTCATTAAATATATACACTCATGGACAAAACTTAAAAATATGTAGAAAGTCTTTGATGTCGCCTGTCATCTTTTCTTTATGAAGGAAACAGCGGGAATTTGTTTACACTTTAGTTATCTCATGTGTTTTCAATAAAAGTCACTGTGATATCTTTCAGAGTTATTGTCTGAATCCCGATATACATGCTAAAAGATACAACTTCCTTAAGTTTTGTCCATGAGTGTAGCTATTTATTCTCTAGTGGAATACAGAGGCTCAATTAAAATTAGAATAAACAGCACGAATGAACAATTTCTCTAAATGTTTGTTTTATAAAAAAAAAAAAAATATTGTGACGAGGCCATAAAATGGATAAATTTTGATAAATTTTCAATCCACACAGAATAACACAAATATTAGTTTTTAAATAAAATTCACTTGATCAAAAATAGGCAAATATATATTTATGTTAACACACACATACAGCTTTACTAAGACCAACGGTCTTATACAGATTCACTTCAGGAGGAAGCATAGATAGAGCTCCTATACTCCAGGCAGCGCAGAACCCAACAACAGCCTCCAGGGTCTTATATAGATTCATCCCAGGAAGGAAGCATAGATAGAGTTCCTATACCCCAGGCAGCACAGAACCTAACAACAGCCTACAGGTCCGACACATGTCCAGTGACCACAGAATCCACCGTACATACGTTAAGGTTAGCGTATCACTGAAAAGATGAGCGTTGAATCAGCAGCGTTCTAGTCTTCACTTTCCTCATCTAAATGGACCACGACATTCGGCAAATCCATTAATCTTCCCCGAACGGTGATTGCGGCTTATATATTTATATAATATTTATGAAGTTTATGAGAAATATGAAAGCGTTCTGTCTTTTAGAAATATCAAACAAATTGATATTAAAAATATAAAATAATTAAATTCCCAACATATGCTTCATCTTATAGGTATTTCTGTTATTATTAATATTGAAATTTATTGTGTTCTTCTCTTCATTAAGTATGTACAAATCAGATTACAATCAGAGGAAGCAACTGCAGTAATCACCTCCACTTGTGTGAAACGTTTTGAAGATAATAAAGAAGACACTTAGCCCCATCCTCCAACAATTATTTGATGAAGCCATCAGAAAAAGGAGGCGTGATCGATTGATGAAATTTTTGTGTGCGCGGAACTTATTTGCATGCTGGTGACATCATTATGGTAATTAGCATGAATTATATATCGCTGGAAGAGAGAGAGAGAGAGAGAGAGAGAGATTCCTCCACACACAAATTAACTTTCGCCTCGTAATGCCGGAAGATGGGGAATTGATAAGTTTCTGGAACTTTCTCAGCTGCAGCTGTCTTGAATAGGAACTTAACTGATGGCGTGTTTCCCTTCTTTCTCACTTTCGAACGCGGGGACTCTGGCGAATTGATCTAGTGCCTATACCGCTAGGAAATATAGGCCACCAAGCTCCCATGAAGAAGGTGGCAGTGACAATTTTTAGGCCAAAATGGCTTTCGTCTTCTTCCATTTTTATCTCAGAGCATAAAAAGTACTCAACTTTATGAAGGCGATTGATATTGTCTTTATGATGGGTAAATATACACTCATAGACAAAACTTTAGGAAGTTGTATCTTTTAGCATGTATATTTCAGACAATAACTCTGAAATATATTACAGTGACCCTTATTGAAGACACACGAGATGACCAAGTGTGAAACAAAATTGTCTATGTCTCCTTAAAAAAAAAGGACGATTGGTGGCATCAAAGACTATCACCTCCTTAAGTTTTATCCATATGGTTTTATATAGCAACCACGTCATGGCTAAGAGAATCAAAGAAAGGACGTTACAAGATTATAAACCACATATATATATATATATATTACACTTTTAGCTAAAAAGCCGGTCTGACTTTAATTTAAAGACTCTGAAGCATTTATTGTGGCATTCAGTTCAGATGAAGGCGCTGCTAACATGGAAAACAGGTATCTTTGTTTCCGAGCCTGTGATAGACTCAGGTTCAGATGTTGCTTTATAGTGCTTATTGTTTAAATGGTGGCATCTAATTTCGGCATTCATATAGTATCATCATTCAAGTTTGTTTTTTAATTAAACAAATGCTACAGGTATCTGGAGATGTGTTGCTTTATCTTTATTTAACGTAATCTCGATCTTTCGGGTATCTCTGTTCTTCTACAGTTTCTATGTACTCCCCTGTAGAAGGACAGAGAGATGCTTGAAAGCTCGAGATTAGGTTTAATAAAGATGAAGAATCTCCAGAAACCTGTAGCATTTGTTTGATCAAGGGTAGGAATTAAATCAATTGATATTGAAATGTTTTGTTACTTATATAATCTATCCCTATTCTAGTCTTGACCAACACACCCTGTGTTTGACTGACACTGTTTGTTAAGGAATTATTTTTATATATTCACAGCTAGCCACCATATCTGAAGGGTATTGCCCTATCTGCCTCTTGGGGACCTCTGCATGATAGGATTCAACTTTCCAATCAAAATGACTCTCTCTCTCTGAAAAATTCTATACGAAATTCTCGGCTATGCAATTGAGCACGTTGGGGACAAAAAAAACCTCCATAAGAACGGGTCTTTCCGAATTCAGAGCGGCCTTGAACATTTGACATAGTCTAGACATCCCTTCAGAGAAGGCTGATGTAAATATTTATTAATTTTTATATATATTTTACTTTCTTTTATAAATATGTAATATATATTTTTTTCTCTTGGTACTATATAATTTTATATGGGCGATCAATAAAAGTTGTTTCAATCTCAATCTCTCTCTCTCTCTGACCTGCAGAGCTGGATCTTCGGGCGAGACCTGGAGGACAACGCCATCATGGCATCTGCCAAGACCCGAATCTACAAATACTTCCTGGCCCTGGAGTTGCGGGGGGTCCAAGAAGACCCTCTCTTGGTCCGGAGGAGGACCCTATCGAGATGGTGGAGTCTTCCTCACTCATAAATCATTGTAAATATTCCCATTATTCTTCATTAATTTTGTAATACATAATTGACAAGAAGGGTGTTTGAATCAATCTCTCTCTCTCTATAATTTCCAAAATCCTGTAGAGACAAAATCCGACAACCATACTGGTAGGATCTAACGAAATTATGTTGTTAATGTCCATTAAGTCGAGTTCAACCTTGGTGACTCTATGAACAAATATTTTCCAATTTGATCTTTTAGTGATCTAGTGACCTTCCAATAGTTTTCTTGATCCTTTCTAACCATTTCATTGCTGATCTTCCTAACTTCCTTCAATTTTCCCAACATCATTATCCTTTCAAAACCATTTACTTTCATTATGTATTCAAACTAGATCAGTCTTTGTTTGTATAATTGATAGTCTAGGGTGATCTATAACAGGATTAATATTTGGTTTAAAAATATAGGAACCTTTTAAAGGAAAAACATATTTTTGAAACATTAATTTGAAAATTATATTTACCTAACAGAGATATAAAATCATTGCATATATTTAAGACAATCTATTTCATTATTTTAAGAAAAAGACATCTCCTTATCGTGCAATTGAAAGTTACTGATGCATTGCGCCATCTATCAGAATAAATATCAACTTAGCCTTGAATTATAAATCATTATACAATATTTGATAAATTACACAATTTCTTGATAAATCAAGTAAAACCAACCACGTTGGCGTTTCAGGATTTTAGCCTTTCGTCATCAACAGTTTTGTTTCCAGAGAAATTGAGTGAAACAGCTTTCCTAGAATATTCGATACAAAAGGGCAATTGACTTTACCCTTTTCTATCCCCATTTAAAAAAGAAAAAAAAAGTTCACTGGGGCCTCTAATGTTCTATCTAATTCAATAAATACAAAAAAAGATAATTCAGCCAATTAACAATTATGTGACTTAGCCATTAATTAATATAATTACCGTTGGGCGGCGCTGGATTCATTAGTATCTCATTATTCCCAAATCTCTTCAGAGACTTGGACAGACACACAACCTTACTGAGGTCATACTGAATTATGAAAAATCTTTGGCCACATTAATAATTTCCCTTCACTCTGTGAGATTAAAAATAGTGGAGAATAATAAATTAATATTCATTGATTTGGTCCTCCTTGACAGAGAGAGAGTTCATCCCTTTAAGAACATGTTATAAATAAGAATGGATTTCCTGCTGATTTTGGTTATCTGTTGCTTGATTTTGGTATCCATGAGTATATTATTATATTGTTCTGCAGTCGTGGCAATAATAAAAGAGTTTTGATTAGTGATTTCTTTAATTGAGCTTAAGGACTATAAAAAAACATAATTTGGTAAAAAGTACTGCCTGGCTTGAGGTGTAAGAATAAAAAATGAAAAACTTATTTACATAATGTACAAAAGATTTGAGCCGGCCATCGGGAAATAACAACAATGAGTTTTTATAGGTGAAGCGTTACCTCTGGCGGTCGATTTAACAGAGTATTTGAATCAATGAAATATAATTTCAAATAAAATAATATTTTAATATAACATAACATACTTCTAATTTTGTTTAAATACAATTCCTAGCGCCATCTATCTGTAAAAATGTGAAATTATAATCGCTATTTTTGCCCTGATTATAATTTTTGAATTTTATTATTATTTTTTGTTTTATATTTTTAAAGATTAATATTTCTTCAACGACTAATATAAAAGAGGACATATATTTATAAATTTTGAAAATAGAACAATCCATACTTAAATCATTAGATAATAAAAAGACATATATTGGATTGAATAGAATATTTATTTGCCAATATTTCAGTTGGCTGAACGCCAACCTTTATCAAGGCATTACATTTTTATATAAACAAACTCGGCGCCACATAGTGTTATCATACATTATCACACTATTCGGCGCTGAGTTTGTTTATACAATAATGTAATACCTTGATAAAGGTTGGCGTTCAGCCAACTGTGAAATATTGGCAAATAAATCTTTTATTCAATCCAATATATGCCTTTTTATTATCTAATATTTATAAATATTAAAATGAGTAAAAATGAACATATGTACTAAAAGTGGTATCTCTCCCTTTAGAAATACATTCAAACAAAGCCTTCTGTTTATCACCCCGATATAAAAGGTTGAGATGAAGAATAACCCACAAAACCGGTTTTGACCATTTCAGCCAAAAGCCAACAGCCTGTATACCATCTTAAAAGCTATTTTTCTTTATTTATTAATTATTTATTAAATTTTTAATCTTGATTTATAAATCTACAAATGTATCATTATAATTTTAAACTTTAACTTTGGTTATATAATTTTTTTATGCTAATTATTATAAATGATCCTGCCCAGAAGTCCTCCTCTACGTGGCATGCGGGAGAAGCAGCACAAGTAAAGGACTGTTCTGTAGTACGGTGTCGTGAGCCGCTATGGTAACTGTGAGCAGGGAACTCTGAAATGCGGCTGACTAACGGGGCAATGCCACCTCCCCTTTCCATGGAGCAAAAAAAAAAAAATCAGAACAAGACACCTCAGTTGGCCGGTATTGTGATCAGGGTGCAAGGACCTATCTGATCTGCTCCACGGACAAGGCACCTCAGTTGGCCGGTATTGTGATCAGGATCCACGGATCGATCTGATCTGCTCCACGGAAAGGCACCTCAGTTGGTCGGTATTGTGATCAGGGTGCACGGATCGATCTGATCTGCTCCACGGACAAGGCAACTCAGTTGGTCGGTATTGTGATCAGGATCCACGGATCGATCTGATCTACTCCACAGACAAGGCACCTCAGTTGGCCGGTATTATGATCAGGGTGCAAGGACCTATCTGATCTGCTCCACGGACAAGGCACAACTACCATCATAAATGATTATCAGACAATATCCTCACCATTATGTATATCTCTATTTCACACTACCGTGTTATTTGCTTAGAATGCCAGTCGTTCATTACGTCACAAATGGCTGCGCCATTTTCTCCCTTTGATATATATACAAATTCTATTCCAGATCATCATGGCCACCTATAAATATGATTTTTGTACAGTTCCGTTGGTAGCTTGATTAAGTGAGTGTACAAATTTTATACTTTTACCCGTGTTCTGGCAGTATATTAAAAATTGATCATAAAAATTGAAAATATAAATTTTATAAATTTGTCCAATCCCGACAACCTAGAAGTCTTAAATTTTGTAGACTTGTATTGTTAGCAGGATTGAGCGAGTGTACATCAAATTTCTATGTGGTGTCTAGAAGTATATTAAAACTTGATCATAACATTTGAAGGGAAATATGGAAATCATTCCAACCACAAATACATTTTTAGGGAACTCCAACCACTCATTAAGCCAAAGAAACGGCTGAGTCTATTTTTGTTCGTTTGATAGTAAATTCTCTCATCTATTCCCGACCCTCTCGACCATCAAAATTCTATACACTTGAAATTGTTAAATTTATTGAACTAGTCTATTGAATACCAAACTATTTTCCACATAGTCAGAAAATATTTTAAAATTGAATACAAAATAAAATAATCTATTACCTACCATATATTGTAGAAATCTAGAATTTTGTGAAATTTTTAGTTCTTGAAATTCAAGATACTTCGGCCAATAAATCTTTTTATTATTGTATTATTAGATTTATTGAGAGAATCTATAAATTCTCAGACTTCTGTATGTGTGGTCTGAGAATATACTCAAATTGAACACAGAATTTGAAGGCAAATATATAAATTATTTTATTACCGAACATCCCGACTATCTTAGGTATGATATTTTTTTCAAATTACATTGTCATCAGGTTGGAACAAGTGGGCCAAATTTCAGAATTCTTGATGCTCTGTAAGTATATTGAACATTGAATACAAGATTTGGGGACAGACAGACAGATTAGTATGTTTTTGAATTATGATTAGTTGGATGAAAGCTTTTAAAATATATCTCGCGCAGATCATTATTACAATTTCACATTTCACAGTTCTTAGAAATTCACACTCATGGACAAAACTTACGGAAGTTGTACCTTTTAGAATGTATATCGGGATTCAGACAATAACTCTGAAAAGTATTACAGTAACCTTTATTGAAGACACGAGATAATCAAGTGTATATACACTCATGAACAAAACTTATGGAAGTTGTTCCTTTCAGCATGTATATCGATATTCAGACAGTAACTCTAAAAGATATCACAGTGACCTTTATTGAAGACAAACGAGAAAATCAAGTGTATATACACTCATGGACAAAACTTAAGGAAGTTGTACCTGTTAGCATGTATATCGGGATTCAGACAATAACTCCAAAAAATATTACAGTGAATTTTATTGAAGATATACCAGATAATCAATTGTGAACAAAATTGCTCCTGTCTTATTTTAAAAAATAATAATAAACAGACGACCGACGACATCAAATACTTTCCACTTCCATAATTTTTGTCCATGAGTGTTTTTCGGTCGGTGTGAAAATTTGTACACTTTGTACACCCAAGTATGTTTGTACACCCTTGTAATAATGACAATTTTACCTATTATTGATTAGTTTTGAGTGATTTTAAAGTTAACTTATTAATTAATTTATATATTAAAATGGAATTTTAGTGAAGAAGAATCTGTGTGAAAAAGAGAAAAAACACAAATTAAAAGCGAAGGTAAATAAGGTTATTTAAATATGGAGGTTTGAAGTACGTTCTTAAACCTTGTTTTTTTTTTAAATAATTTTTAATGAAGATAAACTCTCTGAGAAAACTTCATTTTTTGTTTGTTTGTTTGGAGGATTTTTAGAATGATAAGAAATTAATTGAGGGGGAAAGAATTAATTATATATATTTTGTGAATATTTTATTTTATTATAGAAATGTGATTTTAAAGCGGATAATTACTCTCTATGGCTCTTTTATACAAACACATATATAGGTTATAGACTACAGAGGTAGACTATAGAGGTTATAGACCAGAATTTCTAATTTTTTAAATATTCATTTCAAATTAATATAAAAACAAATTTTAGAATTTTAAGCGATTTTTTTCAAATATATTTTTTATTGAAAAATAATTGTTCTAAAATATAATAAATATTTGAATAAAAAATAAGAATATGGATAGAATATTTAAAAAATATTATATATATTTTTATTTTAGGTTAAATGAACGCCTTTTTTTAAAGTAAAAATTGGCGAAACCGCTGGGAGGGTTCACCACTGAAGAGCAAAGCCCACCCAATATATATTTTCATCGCAGTAAGGACAGTAGAAGTTTGTATTATGTATAAAAGAAACTTTCGTGCTTTTAAATCCTTTCATTTTATATGTATAGATGGCGTGTTATTTCTTTGTGTTAAAGTAAAAATTACGTCTTAGAATTTAATAAAAACCGGTTTTATATATGAGAACTATAAACGGTTAAATAGTAAAATGCTGTTTATTTATTATTTTTTTATTTATTTAAGTAACCCGGGTTCCTGGAGCGTACAGAAGTCACCAACTACCCGGGATGTCCTTCTGACCTAAGTCTTCTTGGATTTATATACAATGCCAGTGGAAGTCCAATTAATGAGGTGTCGCCAGGCAGATTTCTTTCTTGGGAGATTTTCTAGGGATGCTGGACATATGTTGGTGATACCTAGGAGAGTGGCTGTCTGGAATCTTTGGTATTGGAAGGTTGGGCAAGTGAAGAGGAGTGGTCTACGGTTTGTTTATTTATAAAACTTGACTTTCAGTTGTAAATATCCACGCTCTGCGCGTGAATATTTGTAAACACCTCTTGTAAGATATATTTTTGAACTAAGCCGGTTAAAGAGCAGTTATCATTTGAGGCTTGATTTTAAAAACAAATAGAAAATCTTTATGAGAAATCTTTGTGATTTTTAAAAACACCTTTTACTATGCATAATGAATAGAAAAACGATGTTATTCTAGGTGTGAAACATATACACTCATGGACAACACTTAAGGAAGTGAAAAGTCTTTGATATCGCCAGGAGACAGAGGCAATGTTGTTCACATTTGGTCATCTCGTGTGTCTTCAATAAAGGTCAATGTAATATCTTTTAGAGTCATTGTCTGAATCCCGATATATACATGTTATAAGGTGCAACTTCCTTAAGGTTTGTCCATGAGTGTATATATTCGATAGAAAAAATTATAAACAAAATATATTAAAAGTAATTTTTAAAATTTATATTTTCCCTAAAAAGTTAATTCTCTCTCATTGTCTTTATGCAATATAGCAAACTCTCCCAAAATTATAATTTAAATTTTAAAAATGTATTTAAAAAAAAGTAATTATAAATATATTTTTTAAAACTGTAATATTTGAACTAAATTGTTTTAATTAATAATATTTCTATTCTATTTATATGTAAATAATTTATTTAGAGACAACTTTATAATAGACTTACTCTATTTGTGACTATATAAATAGAGAGAAAGGGAGTTTCTAAAATAAATAAAAGCCTTAGGTTTTCTACGTGTTCTCTATGATAAATGACCCGTAACCTCCAGGCAATATTTATATGACACCTGATTTATCCCAATAACTAAAATATTTTAAACCTTCATTCCTTTAGGGCAAAATTCCCCATTTACATACATATTACATATCCTATCAAATAACTATTTAATAGATTTCCCCAATAAAATTGTTTTCAAAAGTATTAATATATATTAATATTCGCTTATTTATTCATTTTTTCCTATAAATTATATATTTTATTAATATTTTTAATATTCACACACAAAAATAAATAAATTAAATCACAGATTAAAGTGTTTAATTAGTGCCAAGAGTGATTTTTAAATCTTAGTACACGGTTAGCAATTAGATGAAATTGGCGGGAAAATATTGGCGGGAAGTCCAATAGATCGTCTGAATCCCTCATTAGCCCTGTTATCGCTATTTGATCGAAATAATTGTTGCCAGAAATGACTTCCCTTTATAGAAATAAGGACTAGAAATGGTTGAAGGCCTGTTGTCATTGATAAATTTATTACCAATACCATTTTCAAAAGAACAGAATTTTTTAATACATTGATTTATATAACAATTTTGTTTCGTGTTTTTTAAAAATAATTTATTCTGAATTTAATTTATTCAGATTGACTTTTGAAATGAATTTATTTTTTAATAAAAAAAAATTCATTGATTGTCAATTAAGAGATTTTCCATTCTAAATTTAGGGGTTATTTTATTAAAAAAGTATAATTTGTGATATATATTTTAAAATAATCTCTCAAATAAAAACAATCTTCTATATTATATTGCTTCCAGTTATTACGATGGAATCGGTATGTTATTATTTCATTAATTATCAAATAAATAACAGTATTTGAGTGGGATTGTGAAGAGAAATAAAAATATCCACTTTTAGGCCAAACTTAAGGAAGTTGTACCTCTTAGCATGTATATCGGGATTCAGTAATAACTCTGAAAGATATTACAGTGACCTTTATTGAAGACACACGAGATAACCACATGTATATCGGGATTCAGACAATAACTCTGAAAGATATTACAGTGACCTTTATTGAAGATACACGAGATAACCACATGTATATCGGGATTCAGACAATAACTCTGAAAGATATTACAGTGACCTTTATTGAAGACACACGAGATAACCACATGTATATCGGGATTCAGACAATAACTCTGAAAGATATTACAGTGACCTTTATTGAAGACACACGAGATAACCACATGTATATCGGGATTCAGACAATAACTCTGAAAGATATTACAGTGACCTTTATTGAAGATACACGAGATAACCACATGTATATCGGGATTCAGACAATAACTCTGAAAGATATTACATTGACCTTTATTGAAGATACACGAGATAACCACATGTATATCGGGATTCAGACAATAACTCTGAAAGATATTACAGTGACCTTTATTGAAGACACACGAGATAACCACATGTATATCGGGATTCAGACAATAACTCTGAAAGATATTACAGTGACCTTTATTGAAGATACACGAGATAACCACATGTATATCGGGATTCAGACAATAACTCTGAAAGATATTACATTGACCTTTATTGAAGATACACGAGATAACCACATGTATATCGGGATTCAGACAATATCTCTGAAAGATATTACAGTGACCTTTATTGAAGATACACCTGATAACCACATGTATATCGGGATTGAGACAATAACTCTGAAAGATATTACAGTGACTTTTATTAAAGACACACGGGATAACCAAGTGTGAACAAAATCGCTTCTGTCACCTTGAAACAAACAGATGACCGGCGACAAAGACTTTCCACTTCCTTAAGGTTTGTCTCTCTATGAGAGAATATAATATCTGTATTATTATTATCATTAAATATAAATCTATTAACTTTTTTTTCTATGCAGACTCCGTAGTGACTCCAAGACTATATGTCTTAATAAAGGATTTTATGTGTGGGTATATATATGTGAAATTATATGTGAAACGGTAAATATAAAGAGAGAGAGAGAGATAGGTGGGGAGTAGTGGAGTTTGATTGCCAAGATCTTCTAGCACCTCTACACAACTCCTAGAAAAAGAAAGCACCAGTCACCATGACAACTGATGAGGTCTCCAGATGGTTCCTTCAATCGTTCAGATTTGTCATCAAGCCATATGTGCCATTAAATAAAAGACAGATCAATTGATATAAGAATTGACCGAGGGTGGTTTCACAAGAAATTTCCTAAATCTTTTTTGAAAGGAACACTAAACATTATTTTAAAATATCCAAAAATATTTCACATATCTTGATATTTTCGGATAGCACTCTCTTTTTCATCGTAGAAATATTAATATATGCTGAATATATAAACATATAGTTAAGACATTATTCTTAATGTAACTTTTAAACATAACCAAATGAGTATTATAGTCAGTTTTATATTTATGAATGTGTTACGGTTAGAAAATACAAATAATTTTAATGTAATTTAATGTTATCTTCACTCAAGTTTTGTCAATGAGTGTATCTTTGAGAGGTATTATCTGAATCCTGATATACATGCTGAAAGGTACAACTTCCATCAGTTTTGTCTATGAGTGTATCATTCAGAGTTATTGTCTCAATCCCGATATACATGCTGAAAGGTACAACTTCATTAAGTTCTGTCCATGAGTGTATCTTTGAGAGGTATTATCTGAATCCTGATATACATGCTGAAAGGTACAACTTCCTTAAGTTTTGTCCATGAGTGTATATACACTTGATTATCTCGTGTCTTCAATAAAGGTCATTGTAATATCTTTAAGAGTTATTGTCTCAATCCCGATATACATGCTGAAAGGTACAACTTCCATCAGTTTTCTTTATGAGCGTAGATTCAGTTATTTATGAATTAATTGTGAAGTTTACTTATAGTTTAATTATCAGGGATATCGAATAGGTAGTAGAGCTCTGTGTTACCATTCTGAAAGTGCAAATACAGTGCATTAAACGGCATGGCCTTATGTGCTGCAGTATGAATTGACAGTAAACCAGTTACAACGAACTTCTAAATATATATACACTATACAATACACTCATATACACAATAACTCTGAAAGATATTAAAGTGACCTTTATTGAAGACACACGAGATAACCAAGTGTATATGCACTCATGGACAAAACTTAAGGAAGTTGTACCTTTCAACATGTATATCGGATTCAGAAAATACCTCTGAAATAAATTACAGTGAACTTTATTGAAGACACACAAGATAACCAAGTGTGTATACACTCATGGACATAACTTAAGGAAGTTGTACCATTTAGCATGTATATCGAATTCAGACAATAACTCTGAAATAAATTACAGTGAACTTTATTGAAGACACACAAGATAACCAAGTGTGTATACACTCATGGACATAACTTAAGGAAGTTGTACCTTTTAGCATGTATATCGAATTCAGACAATAACTCTGAAAGATATTACAGTGACCTTTATTGAATACACACAAGATAACCAAGTGTATATACACTCATGGACAAAACTTAAGTAAGTTGTATCTTTTAGCATGTATATCGGGATACAGATAATAATTCTGAAAGATATTACAGTGAACTTTATTGAAGACACACAAGATAACCAAGTGTATATACACTCATGGACTTAACATAAGGAAATTGTACCTTTTAGCATGTATATGGGGATTTAGACAATAACTATGTAAGATATTACAGTGACCTTTATTGAAGACACACAAGATAACCAAGTGTGAACAACCTTTGTCTTCTTCTTTAAAAAATAATAACGGCCGGTGATTTCAAAGACTTTCTACTTCTTTAAGTTTTGTTCATGAGTGTTTATTTCATATTGTGTGAAATATATGCTTTATATTGAAGAAAGCGGATCTGATAAATTGATCTTTCAATTATAATAATGATAATTAATCTTTTAAAACCATTTTCTTCTTTTGTTAGACCATGCTTTTTACTGCATTTCATGTAATATTGTACATAGAAAACTCCACACATCCTGATCATTGTTGTCTACACTCTGGAGAATCTGTGTAAGACCAATGGGGTGTTAATAAAGATTTTGTGTGTATATGATTTATATGCATACTGTTCTATATAAAACTATATTTATACATGAAGTATGGTTATCCAAAAGGGCGCAGTAATACTTATCCGTATAAATCCCCATTACACAATAGTCACAAGAGCGGTCGAAGATCAAACTGTCAAGGATTCAATACCCTTCAAAGCGTTCCTTTATTGAATTCTGCTTGGCTAGCTTCCAGGACAAGTGTCCTACCACACAGTTGCCGTATAACACCGAACGCATCAATAAAAACTGATATATGTACAATACAAATTTGCGGTAGGATAGTATTTAGGTACCAAAAGAGGTACCTCTCCCTTTAAACATGCATTAAAACAATGCCTTCTTTTTATCACCTTTGTAAAACTCTTTAATAGTGGTAATAAACAATGAGCCAAACAACAATAGTTTAAAAATTGTAAATATAGAAAAAAAGATAATCTTTTTTTTTTTTTTTTGCTTATCCCTAGTGCACATGGTACAGGCCATGATAATTATGGTGGGTAGAAGTAGGCAACTGCTCTTACTGTAAGTGCACCACATGTCTACACATGTACAGTTCGTCTTTGCACTTACAAATGTGCCCCGTTTGGTTACTCGCTGATGGGGTTGGAATTTTTCAAGAATCAAGGACCATTGGAGCATTTTTTTTATATTCAGAAAAAAAGTGCTCAATGCGGGAATCGAACCCGGGTCGTAGCGGTCGAAAACTAACGGTTTAAACAAAAAAAAAACTAATATATATGTTCTACATTTTTGACCATAGATTTAGAACATACCACTTTAATTATTGTTGTAAATATGTATAGTTGACCTACCTATTTTTTTAATTCACGATTATAGAATTCATTTTATAAATTCTATATTACTGTGATAAATAATTTTATGTGTAATTTACCTCAAGTAATTCAAAATAATAAAAAACAACTTGATTGTAAATAATTATCTTTACCATTACTTTGTTTAAACACTTTTACAATAAATTTGACCGATTTTATAACTGCTCTCGTAGCATGTTGAGAAATAGAAGCAGCCCTTATACTGATATGGTAAACAGGTTGTTGGTCTTTTGTCCTTTATTTGCCAAATTTGATATTATGGCTTCTTCCTTTTTACCATTAGTAAAGTTGCTTCTACCAGGGTGATTATTTTAAAATAAACCAAATTTCTACTCCCTTTACTGCAATGATAAAATAATGGCAGGGCTTGGCTCATCAGTGGTGAACCCTCCCAGTAGTTTTACCAGTTTAATCTACCATACCGCTATAAATATTGCATTTTTCAGTTTTTCTTTTATACTAATACTGAAGCTTGACTCTTAGAAAGGCCATTCTATTATTTTATCATTGCAGTAGAGCAGTAGAAAATTGATATTTATTTTTTAAAGAATCGTACGCGTTAAATAGTTTCAAATTTTCATAACAGATGGCGCGCTAATGCATCATAATACATATATAGATTGGTATCAGACGGCGTTTTATTCATTATATAAGTTCTCCTGTAGGAGAACAGAGATGCCCGAAAGCTTGGGATTGTTTTGAAATAAAATGAAACTCATCTTCGGAAACCTTCTTGTGTGTTTAATTTAAATAATGCATATTGCCACGTGGAAAATTGGGAAGACAAAAACTTCAGGAGGAGACAATAATTTATTCAAGGCAAGCACAAAACTAAGAATGGTAAACAAAAGATAAGCCACGAGGGAAATTTACAGAGTCGCAAGATATAAACATAAAAATGACCACTCTGTTAATAAAAAATAATAAAATTAATAAATACCATGTTACATAAATAAAATTAATACATACTATGTTATAATATAATACCAAAGCATAATTGAATAAATAAACATATTACTTTAAAAGGGTATTGAATCGTTGATAGACTTTGAAAATGTACTGCTGATAGACTGTGTGTGTTTGTTGAACCAGGAGTCTATGGGGTGTGGACATATATCGATCCATATTGATAAATGACGTAACTCCTCAATAATCTAACCATGACTATGGGGTGTGGCTGACCCAACAGTCCATGGCACGACAGACATGGTATACTCACCCATTTATATTGATTTCAAACCCTATCTCTATACTTGTGGAATCTCTATATATACGCTCATGGACAAAACTTGAGGAAGTGTAATGTCTTTGATGTCGCTAGTAACTTTTTCTCTATTACTTTCTAAATGTTCCCCCTTTTTCACATAAGGTTTCCACTAGTGATCCTAATTGAGTCTTACAAATATGTAAACATGAATCTTTATATTAAAATAGACGATGGCACTGTGCAAAGATTTGATTTATAATAGATTATTGTTATGAATATAATAATTTTCTCTCGAATATAAAATCTACAAAAAAATTCAATTTGTACACTCAAGGAGAGAAACAGGGAGACAAAACTTAAGGAAGTGGAAAGTCATTGAAATCACATGTCGTATGTCTTTTTTTTTTTTTTTTGAAGGAGACAAAAGCAACTATGGTCACATTTCGTTATTTCGTCTGTCTTCAATAAAATGATTACTGTAATATCTTTCAGAGCTATTGTCTGAATCCCGATATACATGCTGAAAGGTACAACTTCCTTAAGTTTTGTCGTTCGAGAGAATAGGTTGTAATGATGATACTAAACAGAAAGATATTTTAAACCTAATAGTTAAAAATGTGTAATTAGTTGGAAACAAAGTTAATTGAATGTGAATTCTCGCATAAAAATACATCAGTTAAAGCTATGTTGTATTAGATGCTAAAGCAAAATTTTCATAAAAATCTAAATTGTTGAGCTAAACCATAGTGAACTCTACTAAAATAAAACATTAATGTTTTCAAATATGAATTATATATTTTATGATTATAATTTATTAAATATTGACCATTGACTGTAAATATTAACCTATTATTATCATGTTTACTTTCATTTAATTTCTACATATCTAAATATTAAATGCTAATTTAAATTGTTATTAAATAATTATTTATATATAGTTATATTTATAAATGATCCAACATGCTGTCTAGATGTTGAAACACCAGAGTGTTGGCTTGCCCTCTGACTAACCAAATTGTACTTGCTTACTTTGACATAATGCCATCTTTCTGTATATACTCAATCTTATGAAAACTTTGGTAAATTTAGAGCAATTTGTACACAGATTTATAAATCACTACTAATTCATTGTGTAAATAATTAAAGATATATATGTAAATAATTCTAATATAGCACAATAGTCTGATAGACTTCGTGCTTCTGTAATAATATAAATGCCCTAAATATAAATTATTACAAATATATTACAGAAATACACCAAATTTAAATATTACAATATTTAATAACATATTATATATAACAGGATTCTTTGAACAATAAAATGGAAGTTTTTGTCAGTTCACAGAGAGATGAATACATAATTACAAATCAATTTAACATTGAAGTGAGGCACTAGTAAAAAAAAGGGTTTTAACTACTGAGTTTTAATGGGGAGATCCTATTATATAACAAGTCAGCAAAACTTTTAAAACTGCTCCCGCTGCATTATTTCAATTGGAACCATTTCCTATTGTTTTTTACTGCTAACAGCTATAAATACCTTCATCAATAATTCCTTTAATACTGGAATAATTAAAAATCAACGAGAATAGTTGATATTTATTCCGATAGATGGCGCAATCCATCAGAAACTTTAAGTTGCACGAAAAGGAGATGCCTTTTTCATCCTTTAAAATTGTCGGGTATTTAAGAATAAATATATACAATAGTAGAGAGGTAGGATGGGTTCAACTGGCTAGATCTGTGGGAGGATTTCTTACTGATGAGTCAGGACCTTTCATCAATATTTTGTTTAAATTGCAGTAAAGAACAGTTCTGAAATTGTTTTCCTTGAAAAAAAGATGGCACTTAAAACATTATGATAGTTTAATAAGAAAACAAACAATCTAGATGTAGATTTCTTCAACTATATTTATTTCTCTAGCTTTCGGGGTCCAACATGTCCTTCAACAGAAAAACTATTATATTGTAAAAATAACATTAAACTATCAAAATATTACTTTTAAAACTGCTTCCACTGCATTATTTCAATTGGAACTATTTCCTATTGTTTTTTACTGCTAACAGCCATAAATACCTTCATCAATAATTCCTTTAAATCTGGAATAATTAAAAATCAACGAGAATAGTTGATATTTATTCCGATAGATGGCGCAAGACCCTATCGACTGTGGTAGAATAGACCGAAGACTGCTGCACGCCTGTAGCCGAGGCTACACCCTGCTACACCGTCAATGTCCCAGATTGTGTGAACTCATGCACTGAGCAACCTAGCGATACCACCTTCATAGTCAGGTTTCTGTAAGGACGGTATTCCGACCCAAGAATGTATCAGGAGTTTCTCAGTCTGGTTGCTGTCCTTTTTAGGCTGGATAAACTCACCCTACGCTCTAACAGGACTCTCACATCACGCTCGCTCTCTATCTTTCAGCCAGTTCCTTCTAAATCTGGCGGCGAATTAAGGTGAT
>CP092883.1:17389288-17421302 GCA_030710605.1 Cordylochernes scorpioides | reverse complement strand
TTATCTCAAGTATTTTTTTATATATAAGCATAAATATTCAAATTTATTTTACTTCAAAATCAAATTGCGTTTAATAAAGATGATTTTTTAAAATTTATTATATTCAACCAGGAGCGATATTGAAATATTTGCGACTATTACAAAGGAAACAAACAAAAACAACAAACCAATTAGAACTTAGAATTAAATATTTACAAATTTACATGTATTAATCGACAGAGTTCATAGATAATTTGATAACCCACATACACCACATCAACTATTTTCTAAAAAACAAAACGATAGTTATGAAGAATTGCTTTAATCTCTGGCTATTTTCAAAGATGACAATAAATATACATGATGGTGATGGGGTAGAGATGTTGAGTATTGATGGAATGCGATGAAGAACCAACCAAGAGTTACCAGTTTCAAATCGAGAACATCACAATCCAGGGGAGGACCAATCGGCCATATTGTCACTTCAGACTTTAATCCACGGTCTTAAGTCAGAGACAAGCTGAGTTTATTCCAACCTTTACGTCAAATTGAGTGGTACAACTGCCTCTTTCTTGTTCTGCTAAATTGGGACGCCATGTGTCCTTTCATAAAACTATCCTGGTATCCACCCTCAACATAATCGTTTAGGATTCTTTATATTTGCTACCCAACCCAATACACAATTGGAAGGAGAGTTAGAATACAAGACGTATAACATATACCATTTGGGATATTGACAGTCACGAGGCTATCAAACGTACAACTTGTTCTGATATCGTATTTTTACAAATATATTTCTCTTTGAATGCCTTAAACTTTTTCCCATCTATGACACTTTATTAATCCTTAATAATCATTTTGAATAAATAATTCGTAAGCAACAAAAGATGTCGTTTCTAAAAATGTAAAATGAAGGAATTGACGCCGATAAGACAGCTGTTTGCCAAAATGGAGAGCGAGGGGCTATCGTGAAGTTTATTTAGTGGTTACCTGATCACTAAAGATTTTTAAATGACTCGACAAATTGTTAGTATGGTAGTTAACATGTTTTTATTTGCATATAAAGTTATACACGCCGCTAGTTAAATGATCCCTCTTTCCCCAGTTATATGAAACAAATTAAATATGCAAATTAAAATCTTATTAGCTAATTTGCATATTGCTGGGATCGACTTAGTTCTATATGATGTGATAAGAATAGGTCAGATGGTGGGCAAAAGACTTTATTGGTATAGTTAGAAGAAGTCAAATGTAAGACAATTTGCGCTCTCTAGGCTGTCCTATAAGAATCCCAGCGCTATTCCCTCGAAGAAAATTTGAGGTTCCTCCATTTCTAATGTATAGGTGATATTTTTTTTATTATTCACGTTATTCTTAATATTCACATAAGTAGCTTTTATAAAAGTATTTTTTGTATAAAAAGAATAAATAGATATCTAGTTCCTATCTGATTGCTCTCGCGATATTTTCTACTCCTGTTTTACGCATAAACTTGATCTCGAAAGCCTTCAATGTCGTAGGGTCAACGATCAGCAAGCATTCCCCGTTTTCGATGTTTCGGTTGTTGTCAGGGTATCTGAGGCTGCTGCTGTGTTTGGAAGAGTTACGAGACCCTGCGTGGTAATTCAATGGATGACGACGAGGAAATATCATTCTCACAAAACGGATTCCCACTCTCAATAATGATGTCTTCTTTTCTTTGCACTCTTGAAAATGATGGTTCGCATTTCGATTGGACTAGATCGTATTTTTGTTGGGCTCTCAACTGTTTGATTTTTTTCAGCCTTTCTCGGAGGTAGTTGAGCTTCTGCGTGGCTGCTAAGAGTTCTGTAAGATCTAAATTAGTATCTCTAGTCCTCTGTTTCTGCATTGAGTTTGTAGACCAAAGTTTCCCTCCAGAAACGGTTTCTAGCGGTCCGCTCAGACATCCAATTGGAATTCGACTGGATTTTCCTCGACTGGAAGGAGGATTTGACAGGGACGAAAGTTTTCTTTGACCTTCTATTTGGCTACTCCTCTTTGGAATGAATTTTGAAGGAAAGGAATCTTGAGGTCTAAGTGAATTTCTACGTTTGATTTTGGCCTTTGATGATCGGCGACCACTCTTTTTAGATATGAATGAACCTCTTTGTTTTCTATAAGAATCCTCATCTGACGAACTTTCATCAAAATCTTCGTAATCGTCCCTCAAAAGGCTTAAAGAGTCTTTAGCGCGTAAAAATGTGACCTTTGAATATCGTCGACCTTTGGATTTACTCTTTCGACTTGCACATTTCGATGATTTCTTTTTTTTAATAGAACGAGCTTCTTCATTAGACGATCCTCGATTAGATTCGTGTTGGTTATTAAAAAAGTCTATACTGTCTTCTTCACTGGATGGAATCCTTTTTCCTAGGGAGTAAATTTGTTTTTTTGCCTGCCCTTTCGCCAGGTAGATTCCTTAGGTTTTTGGATGCTCTTTCTCCCGTTAGAGTCTTTTGTTTTCGGGATCCTTTATCATCTGAAGGGTAAGCCTGTTTTTGGGCTGCTCTTTTACCCGGTGAAGCAACTTGCCTTCGGGATGATTTACCATCTGAGGGGTAATTTATATCTTCGTAATTCATATCATCCGATGGAGCCTTTTGCTTTCGGGATACTCTATCTTCAAAAGGGTGAGCTCGTTTTTGGGGTGTTCTTTCTCCTGTTGGAACATTTTGCCTCTGGGATCCTTTATCTTCTGAAGGATAATCTTCTTGGAGTTCCCATTCGCTTGGTGGAGTCTTTGGTTTTCGGGGTATTCTATCATCTGAAATGTGTTTTTGAGGTGTCCATTCGCCCGGTGAAGACTTTGGTTTTCGGGGTATTCTATCATCTGAAATGTGTTTTTGAGGTGTCCATTCGCCCGGTGTAGACTTTGGTTTTCGGGGTATTCTATTATCTGAAGTGTATGTTTGAGGGGTCCATTCGCCCTGTGGAGTCTTTTGTTTTCGCGCTCCTCTATCATCTAAAAATAAATCTTCTTGGGATTCTCTTTCGCTAGGTGGGACATTTTCCCTTCGAGGAACTCTTTCTTCTGATTGGTAGTATTGAGGTGTCCTTTCGCTTGATGGGACATTTTGTTTTCGGGGTCCTCTACCTTCTGGAGAATATTTTTGCTTTTGGGTCGCCCTTTCGCCCGGTGGAACATCTTGTTTTCGGGGTGTTTCTGAAGGGTATTTTAGCCTTTGGCTTGATCTTTCGCTAGCACTTTGTTTCTGGGGTAATCTATCTTCGGATGGGAATTTTCGTCTCTGGGATGCTCTTTCACCCGGTGTGAGACTATGTTTTCTGGGTAGATCAGAAATGTACTTTTGGGATCCCTTTTCGCCCGATGGAACACTTCGCTTTTGGGATAATTTCTCTTCTGATTGGGATCTTCTTTCGCCCGGCAGAACATCTTTCCCACTGAGTAATTCTTCTTCTGATGGTTTAAATTCTTTTTTAGGCCCGCTATCGCCCGATGAAGTGCTTTGAGATGCTCTCGGGCATACTGGAGTAGCAAAACACCGCCCGCGCCCCCAGCTGGTATTCCGTGTTTGCCACGGACAGTTCCCACAGGCTCCACTGAAAGAGTGCGGGATGCATATATCCCAACCTTTTGGTTGAAAAGGTTTATTAATTGAGGTACGTGCGCCTGTAGCCTTACTATGCTTCTGTAGTGGTATATTACTCACCGAGAAATTTCGCGGTTCCATTTCCCTTGACTTAGCCTTTGAGTTTGCGCAGCTCTCTGAATGTTTTGTTTTTTCACCCAACTCTTCTCCCGCAGCCGTTTTTCTGCTTACCGAAGCAGAGCTACGGTGAGTTTCTGAACAGGTACATGCAGAAGGAGCCTCTTGATAATGTCTATGACATCCTGTTTGTTGATGGCCACTGCAGCATGGTCTAGTCCACTCCATGGAGTACTGCATAGCTGGCGGAGCCATATTGTAACTAGGATAATGTGCCTGTGGATAGACCCATGCGAATGCTCCAGGAATCCTATTATCAATCATTTTACCTTGCGGCCAAGCATAGCTTCCAGAAGGCATTTGGCAGCTTTCTGTGAAGGTTACTCTGGAATTTTGAGAGCGACATTTCAGGCATGATGGACTAGTACCATGTCTTCTACTACTCTTGTGTGAACTGCTTTTCCTTCGACTTTTGCCATTTTTAGTACTTCTTGAATATTTCGAATGGGTACTTCGTACCATTATTGGTGATATCTCTTCCAAACTAACAGGAGCAGAAACTTCTTTTTTTAAGTTATAATCTTTCTCTTCATTATATTTTTTATCTATTGCTGTGAATTCTTTTTCTTCTTTTGGACTGATTTCGTATGTTTTCGACTTTTTCGCCTTCTTTTTCTTTCTTTTTTCAGAATTTTTGCAGGTACATTTTGTACAGCAGGGTGTATCAGAAGTTTTACAGCGTAGTGGAGAAGGGATTGCTCTCTGTATGGCTGGAATACAAGGATAGGGGCAGGTTACAAAACACTGATTGGAGTAACGACGTAAGATTTTGTCGATGTCCTTCTCGTGCAAACAACATGCGCAATTCGGAAATGTGCCACAGTTCATGGATGCCGCGGCGACATTAGGATCTTCACCTCAGAAAGGTGACAATTCGTGAATTAGAAGCATTTTTTACTTCTCTCCTCCTTATTAAAAAAATCCTCGCAGGAGGGGTCCTCGAAAATTTTTAATTCTACCCCAATTTAAAATAGAATTTCATCATTTGAATAACAATCGTTTTCTAGGATTCTACTACCTCTTAATAAGTCTCTCAATCATGTTTCCATACTGTCGCATTCCTGTCAAGACACCATAACTTCTACTACCTTTAAACTACATCGTTCTATTACTTGAACGCTACAGAGAAGAATGCGTGAAGTGCCCTCGATCGATACGTAAAATTGCTAAGCATTCCTTTAAACTCCAGAAAGAGGAATCTTCCAAATTACTGTTAACCTCAATCAGGGAATGAGGAAATACTTGAAGGATATTTTCAGTCGGAATATAAAAGCAGAATGGCAACTGAAATGGAGCTAACATTCTACTTGCTCAGCAGCAAGAATGAAATACTTCTCAGAAGAGGGGTGATTCCCAAACCAATCTAACAAGTACACCATTACAAAATGCTATAATTAAATAATTAGCTTTATTTTTAAAACTGCCTAAGATAATGTATTTATAAACGAATAAGTAAGTTAAAAAGAATGATAGAATCAAAAATATCTTATTAATATATTTCTAATTAATCTTTGAAGTGTGGTAAAGAATTAAAAAAAAAAAAGAGTTTTGCCAGAGCTCAAATTTTTCTTTCGTTGAACAATAATCACGTGTTGACAATAACAATAACACGGAATCCTTTTATTTCCCAATACTCAATGCCGATATTAAGAACACGATTGGTAATGGAGATGGCCTGAAAGATTTCAAAACTATTCTAAATGGCAGAGTTTTCAATTTTGTACTTATGGTATTAGAATTTTTTTTCCAATGTGTCTTCTCAAATTTTATGAGAATGATAACAAAAAAACCGAGTCTAATAGACTCTTTTTGTTCTGTAATGCCACCCCTATATATCTTTCTTTGTTTTGAAACTTGATGCCAATATGTATGAGGAGTCTTTGTTACTACTCAATGATCGCTTCGCGACATAGCAGCGTTATGATTTGGAATGGTGCCACCAGCAAGCTCGGAGTCTGTTCTCATTCAATGATCGCATCGTAACATCTTGGCTTTATAATTTGGAACGATGCCCCAGCGGTACTCAGAGTCCTCTACATTCTAAAGGGTAATATTGAGGTGTTTTTTCGCCTGGTGAGACTTTTTCTTTTCGGGGAGCTCTACCTTCTTGAAAATAATCTTGTCTTGTGGATATTCTTTCGCCCGGTCGAGTTTTTGCCCTCTGGGTATTTATAGAGAATATATTTGCTTTTGGATCGCCATTTCACCTTGTTTTCGGGATCTTTCTGTAAGGTATTTTCGTCTTTGGGATGCTCTTTCACCCGATGTGAGACTATGTTTTCTTGGTAGATCAGAATGGTATTTTTGGGATCTCCTTTCTCCCGATAGAACACTTCGCTTTCGGGGTATTTTCTTTTCTGATTGGGATCTTCTTTCGCTCAGTAAAGCATCTTTTCCGCTAGGTAATTCATCTTCTGACGGGTTAAATTCTTTTTTAGACCCGCTATCGTCCGATGAAGTGCTTTGAGACGCTCTCGGGCATACTGGAGTAGCAAAACAACGCCCGCGCCCCCAGCTGGCATTCCGTGGTTGCCACGGACAGTTCCCGTAGGCTGCATTGAATGAGTGTGGGATGCATATATCCCATCCTTTTGGTTGAGTAGGATTATTAACTGAGGGACGTGCTCTTGAGGCTGCAGCTTTACTATGCTTCTGGTGTGTTATATTACTGGCCAAGTTATTATTTATATCTTCATTATATTTTTTATCTATTGCTGTGAAGTCTTTTTCCTCTTTTGTACCGATTTCGTTTGTTTTAGACTTTTTCGCCTTCCTTTTCTTTCTTTTTTCAGAATTTTTGAAGGTACATTTTGTACAGCAGGGTGAACCAGGAGTTCTGCAGAGTATTGGAGAAGGGAATGCTGTCTGTATGGGTGGTATACAACGATAGGGACAGGTCATGAAACCATAATTGGAATGACGACGTAAGATTTTGTCGATGTCCTTCTCGCGCAAACAACATGCGCAATGCGGAAAAGTGCACCAATTCATGGATGCCGCGGAGACATTAGGATCTTCAAATCTGGAGGGTGACGATTATTGAATTAGAAGCATTTTCCCTTTCTCTTCTCCTCATAAAAAAATTATCGCAGGATGGGTCCTCGAAATTTTCAATTCCACCCCAATTTAAAATGGAATTTCAACATATCAATAACAATCGTTTTCTAGGATTCTACTACCTCTTAATAAGTCTCTCAATCATATTTCCATACTGTCGCATTCCTGTCAAGACACCATAACTTCGACTACCTTTAAACTACATCGTTCTTGAACGCTACAGCGAAGAATGCGTGAGAAGGCCTCGATGATACGAAAAATTGCCAAGCATTTCTTTAAACTCTAGAAAGAGGCATTTTCTAAATTACTGTTAAACTCAATCAGGGAATGATGAAATACTTGAAACACCCTAACATTTTCTGTCGGAATTCAAAATCAGAATAACAACTGATATGGAGCTGACATTTTACTTCTTCAGCAGCAAGCCTATGATTATTTTATATAAGAATTTGAAATGACTCCGAGAAGAGGAGTTATTCCCAAACCTCTCTAACAAGTACAGCATAACAAAATGCAAGATGTAAATTATTAGCTTTATTTTGAAACTGCCCGACATTATGTAATTATAATTAAATGAGAAAGATATAAATAAAATGGTATAATCAAAGAGTTTTCATTAATATATTCCTAATTAAGCCTTGAAGTGTGGTAAAGGTTTTTTTTTTTTAAGTTTTTACAGAGCTCATTTTTGCTTTCGTTGAACTATGTTCATATGTTGATAATAACAATACCCGGAATATTTTTATTTTCTTAATACTCAATGCCCATGATAAGAATACGATTGGAAACGGACACGAGATCTTAAAACGATGCAGGAATTTGAATTCTGTATTTAGGCTCTTTTAATTTTTTCTTAATATGTCTTCTCAAAAATCAGAGACACATCAATTCCTTTTTGACAATGCCATCGCAAGCTTCCTGTTTTAAAATTTGAAATAATGACAATAGGTACGCAGAGTCTTTATTACCATTTGATGATCATTCCGCGACATCTCGGATTTATAACTTGGAGCGTTGCCACATCAGGGGAAAGGAGATTTGTTCATACTCATGATCGCTTCATGACATCCAGGCATTATAATTTGGAACGATGCCAGTAGGCACATATTCTTTTTTTCTTACTCAATGATGCTCAGTAACATCTCGGCTTTATAATTTGGATTGATGTCAACAGGCACAAAGTGAAAAAGTTTTCTTTGACCTTCCATTTGGATTCTCCTTTTTGGACTAAATTTAGAAGGAAAGGAATCTTGAGGTCTAAGTGAATTTTTACGTTTGAATTTGGCCTTTGATGATCGGCGACCATTCTTTTTAGATTTGAATGAACCTCTTTGTTTTCGATAAGCATCCTCATCTGACGAACTCTCATCAAAATCTTTAATTTAAAGAGTCTTTAGCACGTAAAAATGTGACCTTTGAATATCGTCGACCTTTGGATTTACTCTTTCGACTTGCACATTTGGATGATTTCTTTTTTTTTTTTAATAGAACGAGCTTCTTCATTAGACGATCCTCGATTAGATTCGTGTTCGTTATTAAAAAGTCTATACTGTCTTCTTTACTGGATGGAATCTTTTTTCCTAGGGAGTAAATTTGTTTTTTGCCTGCCCTTTCACCAGGTATATTCTTTTGTTTTTTAGATGTTCTTTCTCCCGGTAGAGTCTTTTGTTTCGGGATGCTTTATCGTCGAAGGGTAAGTCTGTTTATGCGCTGCTCTTTCACCCTGTGGAGCCACTTGCCTTTGGGATGATTTATCTTCGTAATTCATATCGTCGTGGAACCTTTTGCCTTCGGGATTCTCTATCTTCTAAAGGGTGAGTTCGTTTTTGGGATGTTCTTTCTCCTGGTGGAACATTTTGCTTTTGGGATCTTTTATCTTTTGAAGGATAACCTTCTTTTGAGTTTCTCATTCGCTTGGTGGATTCTTTGGTTTTCGGGGTATTCTATCATCTGAAGTGTATTTTTGAGGTTCTCATTCTCCTGATAAAGCTTTTTGTTTTCGGGGTATTCTATCATCTGAAGTGTATTTTTGAGGTGTCCAATCGCCCGGTAAAGTTTTTTGTTTTCGCGCTCTTCTATCTTCTTAAGCAAATCTTCTCGGGATGCTCTTCCACTAGTTAGAACATTTTGTTTTCGGGGAGCTCTACCTTCTGGAAAAAAATCTTTTCTTAGGGATGTCTTTTCGCCCGGTGGAGTTTTTTGCCCTCTGGGTATTTCCAGAGAGTATTTTTGCTTTTGGGTTGCCCTTTCGCCCGGTGGAACATCTTGTTTTCGGGGTGTTTCTGAAGGGTATTTTAGCCGTTGGCTTGATCTTTCCCTAGCACTTTTTTTCCTGGGTAATCTATCTTCTGATGGGAATTTTCGTCTCTGGGATGCTCTTTGACCCAGTGTGAGACTATGTTTTCTGGGTATATCAGAAATGTACTTTTGGGATCCCCTTTCACCCCGATAGAACACTTCGCTTTCTGGTTATTTTCTCTTCTGATTGGGATCTTTTTTCTCCCAGTAGAGCATCTTTCCCTTTGAGTATTTCATCTTCTGACGGTTTAAATTCTTTTTTAGGCCCGCTATCGCCCGATGAAATGCTTTGAGACGCTCTCGGGCATACTGGAGTAGCAAAACACGGCCCGCGCCCCCAGCTGGCATTCCGTGGTTGCCACGGACAGTTCCCGTAGGCTGCATTGAATGAGTGTGGGATGCATATATCCCATCCTTTTGGTTGAGAAGGATTATTAACTGAGGGACGTGCTCCTGAGGCTGCAGCTTTACTATGCTTCTGGTGTGTTATATTACTCGCCAAGTTATTATTTATATCTTCATTATATTTTTTATCTATTGCTGTGAAGTCTTTTTCCTCTTTTGCGCCGATTTCCTTTGTTTTTGACTTTTTCGACTTCTTTTTCTTTCTTTTTTCAGAATGTTTGCAAGTACATTTTGTACAGCAGGGTGAACCAGGAGTTCTGCAGAGTATTGGAGAAGGGGACGCTGTCTGTATGGGTGGTATACAACGATAGGGACAAGTTACGAAACACTGATTGGAGTGACGACGTAAGAATTTGTCGATGTCCTTCTCGTGCAGACAACATACGCAGGGCGGAAAAGTGCAACAGTTCATGGATGCCGCGGCGACATTAGGATCTTCAAAGCTGGAGGGTGACGATTATTGAATTAGAAGCATTTTCCCCTTCTCTTCTCCTCATTAAATAAAAAATTATCGTAGGAGGGGTCTTCGGAATTTTCAATTCCACCCCGATTTAAAATGGAATTAAATCAATAACAATCGTTTTCTAGGATTCTACTAGCTCTTAATAAGTCTCTCAAACATGTTTCCATACTGTCGCATTCCTGTCAAGACACCATAACTTCTACTACCTTTAAACTACATCGTTCTTGAACGCTACAGCGAAGAATGCGTGAGATACCCTCGATCGATACGTAAAATTACCAAGCATTCCTTTAAACTCCAGAAAGAGGCATTTTTCACTTACTATTAACCTCAATCAGGAATGATGAAATACTTGAAACACCCTAACATTTTCTGTCGGAATTCAAAATCAGAAAGCCAACTGATATGAAGCCGACATTTTACCTTTTAAGCCGCAAGCCTATGATTATTTTATATAAAAATTTGAAATGACTCTGAGAAGTGGGGTGATTTTCACACCTCTCTAACAAGTACACCCCATTACATATTCTAGAAGTAAATAATTATTTTATTTTGAAACTGCTTGAGATTATGTAATTAGAGTCGAATGAGAAAGTTATAAATAGAATGGTATAATCAAAGAGTTTTTCATTAATATATTCAGCCTAGAAGTGTGCAAAAAGGTTTTTGAAAAATTCATAGCCAGAACTTAATTTGAGTTTTTGTTGAACATTTATCAGATGTTGACAATATAAATAACCCAGAATCTTTTTATTTTTCAATAATAAACACCTATGATAAGAATACGATTGGAAACAGACATTACCTACAATATTTCAAAATTATGCTAAGATGCCGAATTCAATTTTTAACTTAAGATCTTCTATTTTTTTTTTCTCTGAGTCTTCTAAAAAAACAGAGATTCATCATATTCGTTTTTGTAATGCCATCATTACTCTCCTGTTTTAAAACTTGAAAAAGTGTTAATAGGTACACAGAGTTTTTTTTATGATCATTTTTGATGATCGCTTCGAGACATCTTGGCTTTATAATTTGGAACAATACCAGCAGGCACGGAAATTTTTCTCATTCAATGATCGCTTCACGACATTTTGGCTTTATAATTTGGAACAATACCAGCACAGGCACGGAAATTTTTCTCATTCAATGATCGCTTCACGACATTTTGGCTTTATAATTTGGAACAATACCAGCAGGCACGGAAATTTTTCTCATTCAATGATCGCTTCACGACATTTTGGCTTTATAATTTGGAACAATACCAGCAGGCACGGAAATTTTTCTCATTCAATGATCGCTTCATGACATAGCAGCGTTATGATTCGAAACGATGCTAACAGATACATAGTCTTTGTTCTCACTCATTGATCTCTTTGCGACATCTTGGCTTTATAATTTGGAAAGATTCCAGCAAGCACATGATAATTGTTCTCACTCATCGATCGCTTCGAGACATAGTGTTATTATTTGGAACAACGTCAACAGGTACGGAATCTTTCTTCTCACTCAGTGATCGCTTCGCGACATAGCAGCGTTATTATTTGGAACAACGTCAACAGGTACGGAATCTTTCTTCCCACTTAGTGATCGCTTCGCGACATACCAGCGTTATTATTTGGAACAACGTCAACAGGTACGGAGTCTTTCTTCTCACTTAGTGATCGCTTCGCGACATACCAGCGTTATTATTTGGAACAACGTCAACAGGTACGGAGTCTTTCTTCTCACTTAGTGATCGCTTTGCGACATAGCAGCGTTATTATTTGGAACGACGTCAACAGGTACGGAGTTTTCTCAATTAGTGATCGCTTCACGACATAGCAGCGTTATTATTAGGAACAACGTCAACAGGTACGGAGTCTTTCTTCTCACTTAGTGATCGCTTTGCGACATAGCAGCGTTATTATTTGGAACAACGTCAACAGGTACGGAGTCTTTCTTCTCACTTAGTGATCGCTTCGCGACATAGCAGCGTTATTATTAGGAACAACGTCAACAGGTACGGAGTCTTTCTCACTTAGTGAGCGCTTCGCGACATAGCAGCGTTATTATTAGGAACAACGTCAACAGGTACGGAGTCTTTCTTCTCACTTAGTGATCGCTTCGCGACATAGCAGCGTTATTATTAGGAACAACCTCAACAGGTACGGAATCTCTCTTCTCATTTAGTGAGCGCTTCGCGACATAGCAGCGTTATAATTTGGAACGATTTCAATGATGCATTACTACAACTCTGGCTTAAAACATAAAACAAAGAGACTCGAGAAGGGGACTGTATTCGCACTCGATAATTGGGAAATCCTTGATATAAATTTAGAGACATCAAACAAATATTTAATTAGCCTTTCAACTTTAATATTTGTCTCTACGAAATAAATATCACCTAGCACAGATTATTCTAAGTTCTATAACTACCCTGAAAATTACTCTATCACTGTGTCATCAATAGAAAGATTTCGTTGTCACTGATCCCCTTTGAATAGGATCACTTTTTAAATACGTACGAACTGTGTGAAAATTAGTAAAGCAGAGAATTCTGCAGTTTCTACAAAGAATTTCAAGTTTTAGAACGCGTCGATGTATTTATTATATGTGATAAAAGTAGAAAGTGAATAATATAAAATATATAGATGTAGATAACCACACAGGAAAATGGCTTCAAGAAATTATGAACAGAATGATATCAATAGAAGGACACAGTACGAGAGATAATGGATATTAACTTCTTCTTCTTCTTCTTCTTCCTTATCTCCACTCAATCAGAATAGGGTATCAGGTTGTGACCCTTGATGGTGTCTGTTTGACAACCATCATGACTGGGTGAAGTGGAATGCGTCTGCCTTTGTCATTAAGACTGGGGGCACTACTCAGTGGCAGGCCGACTTAGCTCCAAAATAAATGGCCGCCTCTGACATGAGGAACAGACGCCATGTGCAGATGCTCCTAACATGGAGTACAAATGCTGCTATACTGTATTCCTGGAGCCCTTACAGGGTACTATCAGCCGGGCCAGCTGAGCCCAGGTTTTTTAGCGAGTTTGTTACTGCTCCCCTTCCTCCTTTTTCATCCTGGCTTGGGACCGGCAAAGGCGGAGTTGCTATTAACTTGAAACATAAGAATTTGACCAAAGTTTGTGTGGAAAACATACGACAGTGAATAGATAAGTGTAAGAGATATAGAGGCAATTGTGGAACTGAAGAGTAACTAGATTTTCTCTATCTTCAGAAAATCTGTTTAACTGTTTACAAGGGAAATTTTAGGAATAAATACATTTTTAGATGAATTACTTTAGCTTTATATTTGTGCTTAGAGCACAGATGGGCTAACTAGAAATATGAAAACATTTAAGGATGAATACTCCTACTATCTTTACTATATTGGGAAAATATTGGGAGAGTTTTGTTAATCAGTGTTGAACCCTCCCAGCTGTTTCGCCAATTTAATCTACCAGACCGCATTTTAGAGCTCTAAATACCGTATTGGACGATTAACAATTAATCCGCCTTCTACATGCTTTCGGATAAGCATTTTAAGGCACAACATCTTTGAGAGTCACCAAGCGCCCGCCGCAATGGAGGGCCAAGGAGAGGGCTGGAGAGGCGCCGGCAGGGCCGTGGGCACCC
Source organism: Cordylochernes scorpioides (assembly GCA_030710605.1). NCBI lineage: Eukaryota > Metazoa > Arthropoda > Arachnida > Pseudoscorpiones > Chernetidae > Cordylochernes > Cordylochernes scorpioides. Next base: position 17,407,728 of record CP092883.1, on the reverse strand, counting down.
CGGGGGAGAAGATACCGTATTGGACGATTCTGCTTATATATGCTGAACTGAAGTGTGGAATCTTAGATATTGTATTCACAGGCAAACTATAAACACTTAGGACAGTAAAATTACATATAAATTTCATCGCAGTATAAGTGTCCTTTAGGGAAATGTGTCATCTTACCGGAAAGTTGCTAATTATATAAAAAAAAGTCATTTTGGTGATGAAAATGTTCTTTGTAGAGAGGTGTCCTCTCATTGAGTATGTCTTGGTGTAATGCGAATGTCTACATATTCCAATGGTGAAGCATCTTTCAACGGGTTTAAAGCCGAAGTTTTTATTCGATGAGCTTTGTCAATTTAATGTTCGCGGGAGTTAGCATCGGCGTCTTCTCTGGCAGAACTTAGACTTCATCAACCTCAATGCGGACATGACCTGGTTCACCGTGAAAACTCTGGGGTTGTCGCTGCCGTAGTATCTCTCCGAGCTGGAAGTGAGGATCCTCTTGATCTCTTCCTCGCAGGAGGAGGATTCTTCCTCGGACTCCTCGGTGGTGGAGGAGGCAGGCAGGATGTGGTAGTGGTACATGTAGTGGACTGAAGGGCGCGCACACATGCTGGGGAATACAAAAAGTCGGTTAGCCATTGTTTGCCATCAGACAAAATGGAATGGGGCTTGGAACTAAATTATTTCGATATTTTTTTAAACCATTTCAAATACCACCAAAGAACAATGGTTGTACTTGAGGTGTATTAGATTTATTTTTTTATAATAGCATTAAATTCTCCTTTCTCTCTCTTAACAAGAAATGTGCCATATCATTTTTTTTTCGTGATATTTACAGATTAGAAACTGGAATCTTATGATGAGTATCATAATGATTATTGTAGCTACATCACGAATTAATTGTGTAATAGAAGCTGTACACGATAGGTAACAAATATGTATCTAGGAACTATACAAGAAGCAGATAAGAAGTCCAGGTAACCTAAGCAGAGGTATGTTTCAAACATTGAAGAATGTAAACACACAGAGACAATTTTGTTCACACTTGGTTATCTCGTATGTTTTCAACGAAGGGATCACTGTAATAATCTTTCAGAGTTATTGTCTTAATACTGATATACATGCTAAAAGGTACAATGCTAATTCCACAATTTATATATATCAGGTTTGGATGTAGAAATTTAATAATAAAATAATATGAAAAACTCGTTTTTACTAAAAAAGTTTCTCGATGAAAAATGACCTTTTCATTTAAAAATTTAAAATACTCTGTAAATATGTAAATTAGTTAACTCACTTCGCAGCTGTGGAGCAAGGCCTATATTTGACTTGAAGAAAGTCCCCCTCAAATTTTAGTGCATTTTCAGTGAGTTGGTTAATTTGAAAAAAGATTTAGTAAACTTGAACTCTATTTTTGCCTTGAAATGACCTTTCACACCAGAACACATAATTTCTTTAAAGTCCAATTTGTTGAATTTCTGATTTCATTAATTTAGTCTCGTCCGTCTAAAAAGATTGTCTTCCTCAATTAACCCAATTTCACCGCGATATCGGTATTATGCAATGTTAGCTTTGATGCTTTCTAACCGCTTATTCCTGGTTTTTCCTAACTTAGTGTTATCTAAGACTTTGCATGGGAGGTTATTGGGATACAGTTGGGCTATTTGGCTAAACCACTATAATTGCTTCTACTTGTATTTGTAATGAAATTTGTTATTCTAAATTAAACGTTCTTCCCCTGACTTATATTTAAATAAAATCAATAAAGCACCCAGTTATAGTTCTCTTGATATTTTTCATGTAAATATTGACTAAGAAGTCAATAAAAGTGTTCGAATTGTCAATAAAGAATCCAGGGCTAAGTTTCTCGTATCCTTTTATTTCTCTTGCTTTTGGGTTAACGCCCCCTTCAACAGGATCAACTAGGAGTATAACTATTCTGCCATTAGTTTTGCGCTCTGTATAGATTGAGCAAATGCTGGAAACGAAATATTCACCGTAGACTTCCGTGCACACCAAACATACACTCCACAGCTTAGTATTATTAATATAAAATAACTACAACGGTTCAATGTGACCCGAGCCATATGGTTTATAAAGACCTACAGATTTGTCGAACTCTAATCATGGGATATATATGATTATAATTATATTATATTTGAATGTAATTCTACTGTCCTATAAGCTTATGTCCATAGTTTATTTGAAAACCATTTCTAAGATTCCATCCTTCAGTGTTACATATAAAAGCAGAATGATCCAATACAGTATTAGAGCTCTGAGAAGCGGTCTGGTGGATTAAATTGGCGAAACCGCTGGGAGGGTTCACCACTGATGAGCCAAGCCCACCCAATATATTTTTTAATCGCAGTAAGGACAGTAGAAGTTCGTTTTATGTATAAAAGAAACATTCGCGCTTTTAAATCCTTTTTTTTTTTAAATATGATTATAATAACTAGGAGAAAATTAATTGTGTGAGATAACCTTATTTCAGGAACGTTGACATATTTTCTGCGATTATCACGTTTTGGCTACTAAAAAGCTTGAATTAAACCTCTTCAAAATACCTGGAAGGTAATCTATTATGGGTAATTTAACAATCAAAAGAATAGCAATAACTTACGTTTTTTTTTATTAGTTTAAAATGGCAGGCTTTCTAACGTCAGCTAATCACCAGGCCAATTGTTGAACAAATACCTACAATATAATAGGTATATGCAAAACAATTTGCCTAGTGATGAGCTGACCCTTGAAATCTTGACATTTTAAACTAATAAAGAAACCCTCGTATTGCAATTATTCTGGTTGATAAGTTGAGATTTCTTCCGAAATCACTTTATTAGGGACCACTCAAATAGAGTAACCTAGTTTATGATCATTAAAACAATGAATAATAAGTGAAGGTTATTCACATATTGAACAAAATTTTAACGTGGGATTCAATCCCGGTACATGGCTGTCGGGAATCGAAGGTGTTACCCACTCGTCCAACGACTTCTTTTTTTTTTGTGATTTCTACTTTTGCAATAATTCTAAGAATCTATTTTCAAAACAGACAGTCTGTTTGTTCGATGCTATTAATTCTTTAATCGGTTTTAAATCGATTTCTTTAATCGATGCTATTAATTTATCCCCTCCCTCCACTTTGTTGTCATTGACATACTTCGGGGCAATTCTCTTTGAATCTATCCATTTCTGTCCATATAAAAATCGGCATTCTAATTTTCTTTTCAGATTCTTCAAGGAGAATTAACTATAGACATGTCACAAGTTTGAACTAAGCAATTTTTGTAATCAAAACAAATAATATCAGCAATTTCTTTACGTCTATAAAAATAAACAAGAATATTTATAATACAATATAATGCGGCTATGATTATAGAACGACGTTTATCAAGTCTTACCGCAAATGTTTCTTTTTACAGAACGAAAAAATCGTAATTTTTAATTATTTAAAGAGAAATAACGACTATTCCTATCCTTAGGGATGAAGTATGAAAGGATGAATTGTGAAGAGTAATGATGAACGTAAAAATAAAATCTCAGTTACCATCCTTGGACACTCTTATTTTTCCATTCATCATTACTCTTCACAATTCATTCTTTCATACTTCATCCCTAAGGATAGGAATAGTCGTTATTTCTCCTTAAAATAAATTACGATTTTTCGTTCTGTAAAAAGAAACATTTGCGGTAAAAACTTGTTAAACGTCGTTTAAGAATATTTATTATTAAAATTCCGTTCTGTGTGCGTCCGTACGGTTTGTGGAAATTGAAGGGGCGGAACTTGTCTATTGACTGCGTTAAGTCCTATATCTTCTCATATATTCACATATTGGTATAATCATTTGACGTTATCCTATTATATCAATCTGAGAGCCGAGTTTCTGTATGTCCTCTAAATTGTATTTCCGAGAAGATTGGGGCATCATGCTTTTTTTTTAAACGTTTTTTTTTACACTCTTTCTCTCTCCTTCTTTCCACACTGAGATACTGTTGTATATATATTAATTAATTGTTACCACAGAGTGTGTGTAAGCTCACAGGTAAATAGGCGCTAACCGAAACAGAAAAAAAGTCCCTTTGTTTCAATATTAGTTTCCCTTTTATATTTTGTTCTCTCTCTTGTAAATCAATAAATATAATGTTTAATTAATAATTATTGGAATCAGTTTCATTAAAAATATTCTAAGCAAAGTCAACAGAAATAAACACACACAAATACAATTATCCACATTGATAACACATAAACTTTCTTGAAAGTAACTCGCTTTTAAATGATAATAGAATAATTGATATTGCCACGTGGAATATTAGGGAAGACCAACTTCGGGATGAGTTAACAATTTATTTCAGGCAAAAACAAAATATGAGTGATAAACAAAAGATAAGTAAAAGAGGGAAGTGTACAGAGTATCGCAAAATATAAACATAAAAAATAATACTCTGCTAAAATAATAAATACTTTGTTAACAATTTTATAAAATAGTTGCATCAAACTTCCTTAGTTTTACAGCCAGGTAATTGTAGTAGTTAGAAGATTCTTTATTCTTGAATGTAATGGAATTTCTATAAATTTTCGGTTTTTGTCATAACGCGTTCCTAGGATAGTTCGTTATCGAATAAAATCCTCCCTTTTTTGACATTATAATGTTTCTCTCTTGTCGTATACCCTATTGTAAACTAATTCTGATAACCTTACCATGATGATATAGAAAAATTGGTTGAGAATGATTGGCTCATCAATTGTGAGCCATGCCATTTATGAATTATTATCGTAAAAATTGGGTAAAATATTTTCGATAATTGATATATACACCTATCCCCCGATTTACACGGTACTTGTTTTACACGTTTTCGCTTTTACACGGTTTTCCAAATAAGTTCTTTTTTGTTTTTATCGCACTATACTAAAATGCGATATTCTACTCTATACTACTTATGTTGAAAAGAATATTGGGGGAGCTCTGATTCATGAGGGGGCGAACACCTATTCAGATTTGACAGTTTAATATACACCTATCCCTCGATTTACACGTTTTTCTCAGGAACGTATCTACCGTGTAAATCGGGGGATAGGTGTATTTTCAACTATAATTTGTTACTTCTATATATAAATTTTCTATGCCTGTATAACTTAATTGTGGAAATCGAACTTTAGCTAGCGATTCTGTACAAACTCCTATTGTATATATATGTAGATCCTCTTAGATAACCATTTCTTGGTTCATTTGCTTTTCACATATCTTCGGTAGATTTCTTAAAAGGTATACACGAGATATAATCATCTATTAATTAAAAAGGGATATATTGGATCAAAACATGGCTTATTTACAAATATTTCAGTTGATTGAACACCAACCTTTTCCAAGGTATTACACAACATGTTTATGTGCCCATAAATATTGGTAAATAAATCGTATTTTGATCCAATATATGCCTTTTTGATTAAAGATATATTTTTGGATTGCTTTATTTTCAAAAATAACCATATATATACAAAAATAAGGTCTCATAAGAGTATTAATAGAATTATGTTACGATGTACTAGAGCGCCATCTGTTATCAAATTATAAAACTATTTAAGAGGCGTAATATTTTTTTTTTAAATAAAACAATTTCTACTGTCCTTCAATTTGTTCAATTCCACTGATGAGCCAGGCCCTCCCTTTAATTTTTCCATCGCAGTAAGGACAGTAGAAATTGTTTTATTAAAAAAAAATATATTACGCCTCTTAAATAGTTTTATAATTAATAGAATTATTGACCTTTTAGGTCTTATTGACAAATTCATATGCATTCATTACCAGTTATACAACACTAGCTTTGACAAATTTAAAAGGCTGAGACCATGGGATCGGGTAATGCAATTCGTCACTTCAGGACAATCTTTGATTTTATGAAATCTATGAGAGATTCGTGAATTATTCAGAATCTCCTAAAGAGGTGTTTAGATGGTATTGCCAATTTTCTACGGCCGAAAATTCGATTTAAAATTTGTATTTCTCCATACGATCTTTCTGAATTTGTTCAATTTGGTATTGTGGGGCTTTGCCACAGACCTTATGATCATAGTTTTTCAGATTAGACGATATCTTTTAACGAGACAGGTAACTTTTCCTCTTATAAATCAATATATCCCACCGACAATATTTTCATCGTTATTTCAAAAGTATGCAACAACAATAAATTTATAATTTCTTTGATAAATTATCGAAAGCTTTATTTAAAGCAAGGATGTATACTAAAGTGAAAGCATATTTCCAGATGGAAAAAAGAGAAAAAATTAAAGCTCAATTGCTATTGAATTATATTCATAGGTGACTTATTTCTTCTTTTTCTTCTTCAGTTTCTCCTGGTAGAGGCTCTCCAAGCCACTATAGACGGTACTGAAGGTGATAGCAGCTCCACACTTGCCGCATTTACCCACTTCGGGGTCGGATTTGCACATTTGGGACTTGTCATCTTTGTTATCGCATAGGTAGTGGTAGTGGATGACATAAGCCGAGCAAAATGTGGGCCTTCCTATTACTGGTTGGACTCCACATCGAGGTGTAGCAGTCGCTGTGACTCCGAAGCCTCCTGACCCACCATTGGCACACGGCTGGGCACCCGAGTATGCATACATTGACATTCCTTTTTTGTGAATCAATTTGATCAATTGAGGATACTTCAAATTTCCTTCTTCCACAGAGAGAGAGAGACTTCCCAAATTTCTCTTTTCAATCGTCGAATTGACGTCAAATTTGATGATTTTTGGCGATAAACATCACCGTAAATTCATGATGATGATGCTGCGAAGAATTTTTAAATGGCTCGCCGCTCACCGATACGATGCTGTATTATAGGCATCTTTACATGGTAGAAAAATTGAATTATTTGTACGTCATATATAAAAAGGATTTTATATAAAAAAAAGTTGCTAGGTTAATTGATTTTGAACAATCGCCTATAACATATGCGGCTGTCTCTCTTTTTAAGTCAATTTTGTGATGAAACAGGCTCAGTTCTGATGTCAAGAAAGAAGTATTTTTATGCAACTTTATTTTTCTTACCTCTCTCTTCTGTTTTGACAACGCCTTTTCCTATCAATTATTCAACGCTGTTACGACCTGCTACCTATATGAGAAACAAATCTACAATTGAAGGGCTTTCAGTGCTGAAGAGTAATACTTATATATTTTAACGATATGAATCAACTCACTGGACATATTCTAAGGCATCGAAAAATACGGATTTAATTTTCAATCCTCTATTGACACTGAAGATATCGAAAAAGGTATTGCAGAAAAAAAACTTAAAAGATAAACAGGTTTTTATGTTTTTTTTATCATGTCCTTTCAGAAAATTTCCTATTGAATGTGTTTTTAAGACAATTTAGCCCTTTCTTCAGTATTTTCTTTCAGAGTGATCTTGTACATGTCAAATCATTTCAGTATACTCGTATGCCGGTGGACTGACCTCTTCCAATTTTGTACTTGGTGTATCTAGGTTAAAGTTTTTGTTTCTTCTTTTAAATCAATGGACGTAGGCGGCCTGATACCAATCTGGCTAAGTGATCTTTTCTGAAAATTCGATAATCTCTTTCTGGATGAGGTTTTGTACTGCCTCTTCATCTGGCAATATAGCGGGATTCTTGGCGAATGTGTGTATTTAAAGAGATTCGTGTTGTTACAGTCAGGTTGGATGGTTTATCGATATTAATTTCCTCTTTTCTCATCTTATATACATTTCCCAAGCTAGATTCCATCATCAAACAAAGGTATATAAGTGAAAGAATAAAGCAATTACCTATCTCTTTCAACGTAGTTAAGTTTTGTTATTCTTCCTCGATAAGGTGATGATTCGAAGGTCTTTTCGTTCATAACTCCTCCAAAGGTTGTCTCTTCTTGTGTCAACGTTCAAAACAGTATGAAGTGGTAACATACTATTTTTAAAATATTATCCATAGTACACGTAATACAGGCCATACTAATTATGATGGGTAGTAGTTGGGCGGCTGCTTTTATTGTAAGTACACCACATGACTACATATGTAGAAAGCGGTTAGACCTTTACATTTACAAGTTTATATAAAAGGGCTACCTGGATCTGTAAAAGAATACGCCCTTTTATATTGCCACGTTTTTATTTTAAAACGCTAATTTCTGTTTTGTAAAACTTTAATTTTAAAGTTCATTATTTTAAAAGTGAAATGTTTGTTAATGGAATAGACATTTTACCTCAACTCATTTTATTCCGCTCTTTGTTTACAAGCCATTTGTTTTTATATCTATTTTTACATATCGTTTTTATTGAGTTTTTACTAATTTTGCATGTACATCATTGACTTTTAATGAATGAGAAAAAGAAATTGAAAATAAACATATGAAAAATTAAAGTAACACCTTAAAGGAATTTATGTACAATTGAAAATTGTTTTTTTGTAACGTCTCAATATAAACTGATTTGAAGGATCGCCTTTTGACTCAAACAAGTTTTCCAGAGCTTCGTTTAGCTATTTGCACTCATAAGTGATTTTGGAATCGGAGGTCATTAAAACACAATTTTTTAATATCCAGAAAAAAAGTTCCCAATGAGGGATTCGATCCTGGGTTGTGTCTTCCGAAAATCGATGGTTAGTACCTCAGAGACATAAGTTAAATATTTGAAGATAACTCTCGGATTGGCAGGACACCTATATGAAACATAAGAGGTAATGTATCAGTAAAAAATATTTATAATCAATATTTACAAGTATATACCGATGGCTAAACTTTTAAAAAGCATAGTATAAAAATATGCTCCTCAAACATGATATAGAAAGATGCAAGCATAGAATGTAAAGGTTCTGAACGATGAACTCACTGGTGCAAAAAAATGTATTTACCTTTTTTTAACGCATTAGTCAAAATAGATTTATCGCCATTTTATCTATATTTATGTTTATTACGTCGAGCATGGCTCTTCAGCAATCAATATATTCGCCAATATTGGTAATCATTCAACTACAAGGTTTAAAATAAATGAAGTAAACAAGTAGAAAATGCATTTTAAAAGTGTTTTTGCTTATTTTCTGGTTATTTATCAATATATTTACATTTGTTTAATGGGTGGACTTTCTCCTAGTTTATTGATGTAACCCGTATCTAGTAAAAGTTGAAAATTAGATTGCACACAAACAGTAACTTTTATTTGCATTCAAAATAAAACCAAGCTTTCGAGATAAAAAATATTCTTCAACGGGTCTGTTTCCCTATAATAAGATCTACAACACTGAAAATTCGCCATGTACTGTTGAGCACCAAAGCCCGAAGCTATGTAATTACTGGCTGGAATTTCGTTTGAAACTGATGTCATTGGCTTATTCATCACCATTACGTTTTGTACTGGGAATATACAGTAAACAAAATGTATTGTTATAAGGCAATAATGCATCATCTCTACTTAAGAAATGAAAACCTTAAAGCGCGAATGTGTTTCTTTTACACATAAAACTTGCTAATTATTTGTTTTAATGCATTTTTAATTGGGGAAGAGACGCCAATTAAGGAGCATTTGATTCGAAAGATAGTAAGCACACACACACATAAGCCTTTTTATTGGGGCATCCAGCCCTATACATGATTCCCCTCTACGGGATTTAGGAAAGGAAGATATTTCAAAAGTAAAAACTAGAATACAAGAAGTAATAAGGAAAGAGAGAAGAAAGAAAAACCAAGATTCGAAAGATAGTAAGTAAACGAAATATACTCATTTCTAGTACAAGTTATTTAGGAAATTTGGGGGTGTTTGATAAAAAGAATTAAAACCCTCTCTTAAATATGAATATATTTATTGAATTCCATAAATGGAAATAGAAGTATTTGCTTAAACAATACGCCTCATTTTATTAAGAAATTTCCGAAAGATGTCAAAACATCAATTCCAGAAAACAATATTTAATAAATAAACGGGATCAAATTCCTTCACTTTCTGTTTGAGTAAAATAAAAAAAAAGGGTCCCCCTCCTGACAATATTTTCCCCAGAGATCAACTTGATTTGTCTATAATTCCCCAAAGTTTTTATCGATTCCCCCACCGCATATTACGTAATCGCTGACCAATCAAGTTTGAAATGACGTCAGATACCAAATCTCCTATTGGTTCATTGATTGGCCAGGGATGATCTAATGGTTTACTTTTTTTTTTCTCTCTTTCGGGATATTTGACCAAGATTTTACGATAAAACGTGCATCAAATGTTTTGGCATCGATTTATAGCCGCAACTATTTCTTTTCTTTTAAATACGTCTAGAGATTTCTCTTTATCTTTTTCTATATTTGTCTTCAAACGACTATAGTTTTATTTTCTGTTTTAAACCCCCCAATAGGGATTTAGGACTATATATATATAATCTAAAATGCACATATTTTATTTTTTATAAAACATGTATTTTACTTTCATTATTGACTATTCTTTTATTTTTGACCATAGATTTAGAAGATACCACTTTGAATATTGTTGTAAATATGTATAGTTGACCTACCTATTTTTTTAATTCACGAATATAGAATTCTATTTATAAATTCTATATTACTGTTTAAAATAATTTCAATAATAAATTCAGACTGCGACCATTCTGAGAAACTTCTAGTTGTAATTGTTTTACTCCTCAAGTGAATTTTTTGTTGGTAAATTTTGAAACCATTTCTGTTTGTACTATATCGCAGACATTCAGAGATAATGGATTAAGATACCATTTGTGTGTCACAATGAAAATCTTTTTTCTCATTTCATTTTTATTAGTAAAAGGTCGTTTTCATATAGTAATAAAAGAAAATTCTACAACACACACGTTTTCATAGAGTAATAGAGAAAAATGTATTGTGCAAAATAGTTTTAAATTATAAGATAACATACATACCCAAAGTTCGATAAAATAATACCTTGTGTCAATATAAAGCTTGATGTTTTAACCTTAACACACACAGAATATTTGTTCTCTCTCTCTCTCTCTCTCTCTCTCTCTCTCTGTCGATTTGTTTATAATTAAATCAAATCTTTCTGTATGTGCCAGGACAAAATAAATATGTCATATTGCGGTAACTAAAACTATCGTCTGATGTCATTAATAAAATGGCAGATGAATGCAGCTCACGAACAGACGTCAAATCCCTAGAGAAATGTTGCCAGATTCATTTAGGATTTCTCCCAACAACACAACAACACTCACACACACAAATATATAACTTCAATTCCATAATTAGATTATTCACTTCTCTTGAAAATAATTATTTCTCTCTCTCCGTCTATTTATTTTTATCTGTGAATATAATCAGCCATTTCTGTGTCCAATTCATTTTTACGATGGTGGCGTAATTATGTGAGTGTAATTACATCATTTATCTTCCCCAGTATTAAACAGAGTAATTAATAAAACTTATTTTAAACTCTGCGTTATCATCACCACCCTTCTCTCTTTCTCTATTTACAAAATATAAATCTCAACGTCATTACGTTTAACCCGGAATTAATTATTTCAGAAAGGAATGCAATATAGTTTCAACCTTCTCTTTTGTTTCTTCACCAAAACACCATGTACCACTATTTTACAAAGATTTTCATAATAAATTCTAATTAATTTATAATTAAGGAAATAAACAAATAACGGTATTTTTGTGTTTAGAAACCTTAATTTAATTACTATGTGTCTATCAAAACAACTTGGTTTTCATTTCTTTATATAAAACAATATGTTCAAAATGAAATGACAGAAGTATTTCCCGGTTGTAAAAATTGAAAAGGTTGATAGTAATTTAAATTATTTATTGCAATATAATAGAAATTTGAAACATATTTGTGGGATTCTAGCGGGGTATATAACAGGATTAATTTCAATTAAGATTGAAACATTTGTCCTTTTATTTATCCATGGTTCACTCTGATTGGCCATGTCAACATTTCAAAAAGGCTTCAATTCTTTTTTTTTTTTCTCTCTAAGAATCCAGCTCTCACATCTATATGTGCTACAGGATGAAGGTATACCAAAGGAAAGTCTCTATTTGGGAATAGTCATTAGAAGAAATTGTAGATTTGGGGATCAATTGTAGAAGTTTCTGGTGGAATTTAAGGCGAGGTCAGTATTTAGGACTTTACTTTAAAGGCGAGGATTTGAATCTTTGGAAAATGTGGTCGCTAACTGGCAATGGTCGGTAAAGAGGTGAAGTAGCAATGAGAAGTTTTACCAAGAGGATGTTTTACATTCGAAATTGTCTATATATAATTGTATATCTCATCAATTAGCAAGACTATTTATAGCCATAGTCTGATGGAAGTTGTAACCTTGGTGCAGTAGGCTCATTCATTGAGGAATTTCGTGGGGAAAAACAAGGTGATGGTTTATCCCTAGCTTTCCGCATCCATTACTATACATCTTTAGAAGCTGAGATACAAAATATAGAATTTCTATTGAGAATATATTATATATACTTTATCAAAGTATCTTGAACTATATATTTTCTAACATGGACAACGAACTGTGTGTCTAGGCAACTATTTACGTTTTAAAACTCTTTATTCAGACATAAATTAATAGTAGAGTAATTCTTCCTGGAATGAACTTATACGATAATAACAAGGCGAAGGAAGACGAGTATCTTTATTGGTGCATAAGAGCATGGTGCATAATGGTGCATAAGATACTCGTCTTCCTTCGCCTTGTTATTATCGTATAAGACATAAATTACATTGCATTATTTACATAGTAGTATTTACATAAGATCAATGGCTATATACATATAGTAAAGTCAGTTTTACATGAGTCAAAGTTTCAGTTTATCAAGTAAAGATGAATATATAGAGATATTGAGAGAGTCTACTATACATGTTTTAAAACTCCTTATTCAGACATTAACTACATAGCATTATTTACATAGTAGTATTTACATAAGATCAACGGCTATATACATGTAGTAAAGTCAGTTTTACATGAGTCAAAGTTTCAGTTTAGTAAGTAAAGATGAATATAGAGAGATATTGAGATAGTCTACTATACATGTTTTAAAATCTTTATTCAGACATTAACTACATAGCATTATTTACATAGTAGTATTTACATAAGATCAACGGCTATATACATGTAGTAAAGTCAGTTATACATGGGTCAAAGTTTCAGTTTAGCAAGTAAAGATGAATATAGAGTGAGTATATATTTATACCATTTGTATACATTAGACATGAACCTCTAAAAGTGAGTCAAACTTGATATTGTAGTGTCATAGTTCTAGTCAACTATTGATATAATTGCCATTTGTATAACTGCCCCCCCCCCCCCAATACTCTGAGATAATTAGAACACAAATCACACAATCCGATTGGATGATGTCACGCCAATAATCTCAGATAATATCTAAGTAAGGGCGCTGCGCTACAGAATTATCTCTCCGGATAGAGAGAGGTAGATAATTATAGAGAGGTCTCTGCCCAGCATTACGGTAATAACAGGTGGAGCAAATATCAGAGGTAATTGTCACAGTTGACTCGACATTGGTGACATTCCGCTACACTTCACATAGACTCTCTCACACTGCAGAATCCTGCAAGTTTCCACTCCCCTGTCATGTCATCAACTATCTTTATTTAAAAGAGAGTATTTGCTAGGATTTCCCCATAATAGATTGGTACTGATGGAGAATTCGTTGGTGAATGATTTTTTTTTAAAAAGCTCATACAATCTTTTTTGAATGCTATTAGAGGAAGTTCAAAACATTACATTGCCCTGACATTTCTTAAACTATCTTGACTTGTGAAAATATACTAGCTAGGTCTTGTAGTTAGTAATGATAGAGTTTGATGATGGCCGAAACACTTGATGAAAAGGTGGCAACGCTAATACAATCTTGTTTAGACACTAGAGGAAGACGTTTAAGTATTCCGCTGCCCTGTTATTTATTATATTCATTCAACTATCTAGCTAGGTCATGCCCATAAAAAGTTAGTATTGATCGAGAGTTTGATTTTAGATAAAATACATTAAGAAAAGACGAAAATACTAATACAATCTCTGTTGTTTAGATTTTAGAAGAGAATGTGTCCAAAAGATTCCATTTCGAATTTAACTTCGAATTCTTAAATTTGACAATATTTCGATAAATCCCCTTTATCAAGCAAAACGACATATAGGATTATTAAATAAATGTTTGGAGGGATATCATTCACCTCGTCAAAAGTGTGTGAAACAAATCAATCATGTAGAAGGCATAACCTATTTAAAATGAAACCACGTTTTAACAGAGAAGAGCTTTAAAATTGTTTCAAAACACTAAAATCACTAGTAAAAACTCGGCAGAAAAACAAAATAAAGTGAAATAACAGATTTCCTCTTTTACATTAATAATATATAGAAGCTATATATGGCCATTGAGAATATTTTTAAAACAGCCAATATATACACTCATGGACAAAACTTAAGGGAGTTGTACCTTTTAGCATGTATATCAGGATTCAGACAATAACTTTGAAAGATATTACAGTGACCTTTATTGAAGATATACGAGATAACCGAGTGTGCACAGCCTCTGTCTCCTTAAAAAATACAGGCGACCTTGGTAAAATAAATGATATTTTGATCCAATATATGCCTTTTTATCTGATATTATTGACAAAAACAGGGTCAAAAAAATTAAGGTCGGTGAACGAGTGGGTAACACCTTCGATTCCTGATAGCCGTGAACTGGGATAGAATCCCGCGTTAACATTTTGTTTAATATGTGAATTTCATTGTTGAAAATATCATAAACTAGGTTGCTCTTTTTGAGCTGTACCTAATTAAGTGAATTTGGAAAAGAAGACAAGAACAATAACACGATATTATAACAGCAGGATAAATGCGCAGAATGAGTTGAATAAACGTTATAAACGGGAAATACACATCAACGCCAATATTTAGACCGGTAGCAAGAAAATAAATTAGTAGGCAGTATAACGTTCTTAAGAAATATTCTGTAACTAAAGTGATTTTCTTCAAAACGAAGAGAGAACATTGCTTTTTGAAAATTAATGGGAGGCTATGTAGGGGTTGGTTTCGAATACAGAGACTATAAACCCAACAAACCACCACCAACTATAATCATAAAATACCATTGTGGATCGAATCTGTAATCTTTCTTTATTGTATTTATAGGAGAATTCAAAAAGAGGGAAAGACGTATGGAGATGACGTTTTTACTCTTTCCATTCAAGTAAACAAAAAACGGTTGCGCTAATAAAAAAGGAAGAGATAAAAGGATCCAGCAATAAATTGGAAAGCCATTTGGAAATTGAGATTTGGTAGAGGCGACGTTTGGCAGCAGGTAATCCCACCACTAATTGACTGCCAAAGAATATTAGGTAGGAGAAGAAACGATATAATTTGATTAATTGTCCTGGACTTGGGAGAGTAAATTAAAACGATAATTACCCTAGGATTAGCAAGTTTAATTCTGTGATTTGGTTAAACCAACAAAACGCTTGTAAAGTAAGTTTGTTATCTGTTAGAAGTGTTGGTGTTTGTTTTAACAACATCTAGAGAGATAATACACTAAGATGACATACTGGAGATGGATAAGCAGAGAACTTGTAGACATAATAATGTATTAAGAAAGGTAAATTATTTATTGATGCGTTTAGAATTAAAACAATTTTCTACTGCCCTTACTGAAATTCTATTCCATTATTTTATCACTGCAGTAAGGGCAGTAGAATATTTGTTTTAATTCAAAAAGAAAAATACGGTCAAAAATGCTTTACATTTCTTATAACAGATTTCCCGCAAATGCATCATAATTATAATGTATCATTTATTTAAACGAGTTTAAATTTTATAATCAAACCGTTAGAAAACGAAATTTTCGAAAGATATTTTGTGTATTTTAGGATTTGAACTCGGAATAACAGCGATTCAAACTTTTTTTCCTTTGGATCATTGCCGATATCACTGATATCGTTTTGTTTATTGATTCAAACTCAAAACCTACATTAAGATATAATATTCTACTTTGTGTGTGTGCATAAAATAAGAATTCCTTCACCTCCGACCTCTTTGACTAAAATATACTTTGTGACGTTTTAAATGTAGTGTCGTGAGATGTGTCTTTCGACACCAGCGGAAGTTCTCTCCTCCTCCCGTCAAAAAACAAATTCCCTCTAGAATGAAAAATCTTACATTTTTACGATATTTTGTCCTTTTAGGTACAATTCTATGGTTGATATGATTGTGGATAGATTTTTTTTATGTTCTCACTATCGCCTTAGAAAATTAATCATCTTTTAAAAAAAAAACATATTAAAAATCAAAGAATTCTAATCAGTATGCATTTAATGATTCGACTGTAAAATATATAGAACGGGCTGATTACCTGTTATGCATATCTCAATCTATTGATAAGTAGATACTTCACACCCACAGTGTCCATGATGAGAGATTCTACAATGAAAGAACTATATACTTAGCACTGTACTTCTTTGTACACGATGGAGGGATAACTTGGAAACTGTCTCTAAGGACCTCTATAACATCACTTGACTGAATTCATTGTTAAATCTACAAGATCCAAATTATAAAGTAGTTTGTGATTATAATATTAGTATGATATTATATATAATCAAATATTATCGCTCTATATATTTTATATCTTATATAATCTAGCTTTGCAGTAAGGTCTGTAGAGATAATATTTCTGATAAAATTCTATATACAGTTATCAGCGTCATGCGTTCTGTCACCGTTTGCTGCGCCACCACGTTGCGCGACGGTGACCTTGAGTGACGTAATGACAGGGTAGGAACAAGAAATCACTTGCTATCATTATCATATCATTTTATGTATATATCAGATTTAAAATATATTCATACAAAAAATCTAAATAATACAATTTTCAAATATCGTTGTGAAAAATTACATTTTTATTTTTGTATTTTAAAAACACACAAAGATTGAAGCGGGACGTTTCAAAAGAGTGCCATCCACGACGCCAATTTATAATTGTAAAGAATAGTATTTTTAATAAAACATTTAATCGGGGTAAAACCCCGGGCGTTGCCCGGGTCATTCGGCTAGTATACCATAAGAGAGAGAGAAGCATAATGCCAAGATTAATTACCATATTTATCGATAGATGGCAATTGAAGTTATGATTGGTATTAAATTGTGGAGTTAGCCTTAGTTCTCTCTCTCTCTCATTTTGTGTATTTAACCTGGCGGAGAATTATGCTCGACATATTCTAAACATTGGTACTTTAATTTAAATATTTAATCATGTATGGTTCCTTTTGCTCTGTATGTTTATTTTTTGTATATATGGTTATATTTCTTTTTGTTTGTTTTTTCTTTCTTCTCTCTTTTCTTTTTCCTTGTTACTTCTTGTATTTTAGTTTTTACTTTTGAAATATCTTCCTTTGCTAAATCCTGTAGAGGGGAATCATGTATAGGGCTGGATGCCCCAATAAAAAGGCTTGTGTGTATGTGTATTTAACCTTATATAATCTTATATGGACATTGTAATAAATCAGTTTCAATCTCAATCTCTCTCTCCACCCTAACACGAGGGAATTGTTTCTCTACCAATAGGTAACGTAAGCTTGTTCTAGTCCGCCGTATGTTTAACATCTTAGTTTCACCATACCTGTCTATTGTAGTATTCCTTTAAGGTAATACAACAACAGGTTTCTGGAGATATTTTTCCTTTCATTTTTATTATTATAATCTTAAGCTTTCGGACATCTCTGCCCTTCTACAGGAATACATAAAACTAAATACTAACGGCGTTTATTATTATTCATTTTATGTACTCCTGTAAAAGGATAGAGATACCCGAGGTTTGAGATTACATTAATAAAAATGAAAAGAAACCCATCTCCAACCACTCCGTGCAAACCTATAAATGTTGAAAAAAGACAAACAAACTGCTACTGATTCTATCAAAGACGTATAATTGCTAGACTATACTGCATGCAAAATATATTTATAGATTTAAAAGAGAAAGAACGATCTTGAACATTGTTACGGATGTACGCAGAAACTTGCAGATGATAATATGTCGAAATGATGTACTAGGCATCAACAATGAGCTGAAAGGATGTATCTGCGGAACTTATGGAATCAGCACTAGTGCAGGATGCCATTCTCTCTGTCCCCATTCGTATAACTATTCAGTGAGTGGTTTACGGTCTGAATTCGATTTGCGGTTCTCCAGCTTTACGATCCATTTGGAGGCCTATTTATGGCACGGCCCCAGGTGACACAGACTTTCTACGGCAGAATTCAACCACAGGAGGATTCATTGGTGAAAAACCTTTGGATTATACAGCCATACAATCTACCGGTCTTATGTTGAATTCAAACTGAAAAACTGGGTTAGGTATCCATACCTTACTTCGTTGTTCAGTTGAATGACCCTCACAGTATTATACCACCGCCTTTCGTCAGCCTCCTTGTTTCCACTCCGTATCTCGG